>CM033641.1:198269037-198725059 GCA_019512145.1 Engystomops pustulosus
CTAATAATTCTTAATAATTCTTTATTAATTCACGTCTGCTGGGAATGGTCAAGAGATCAAATCATGTATTCTTCAGTACCAATACTGTTCTGGCACAAGGATACTTTCAAGCAGTTTGGTTTGGAGCACACTCAAATGTAAAATAGCAATTAGATTTAAACACAAAACACACCTTTTTAGAACACACTGGTATCTCAATAATGTCAGAAACATGGAAAATGATAAAATATTTAAAAACAACTTTCTCTAATCAGCCTTCAGTGCTGTTTCAAACATTTGTCCATGTATATAACCGCAGTTAATTTGACTGTAATCCATCTTTTAAACCAATCCTCTTTTTCCTTTATCGCAATAAACCAACTGCCAACTGGATATATAAATGAAAACCTACTGCATGTCAGAATGGTGATATAGATAAAACTGTAAAAGCTTTTGAAGTGATGATAATGGACATATTAGAGTTTTTTTTCACAATGTAGAACTAGCAATCTCAGTAAGAAGGAGAAAGACATCTTCAAATTAAGGTTGTGTGACTTATTTCAAGATCTCCCAAGACACTTTACCCAAGATAAACATTTTCCACAAAAAATATCATTGATACAAGTAAGGTTCTTAAATTAGGGAAACATTTCAAAAATAATTTATTAAACAATACAGTAAACAAGACAATTGTAATTGACCCAGCTTTATATGACCTACCTCAATAAACTGAGAATTAAACCTTTGTTTAAATAATTTGTTTAATCTTATAGTTTGTACTTTATGGACCTGTAACTTTTTTTCAACCTTGTCTATGATGACTATGAACTACCAAATTGTATATTAAAATTTGTAAAGAACCCTAGACAAGCTTACAAAAAAGATGAACCCATGTCACATAGGGTTTAATGAATAAGATAACGAGCACTAAAATGCTCGGTGCTCGTTATTCGGACAACTATTCCCGATGCTCGAGTACTTGTCTCGATAACGAACCCCATTGAAGTCAATGGAGACTTAAGCATTTTTCACGCGGACCAAGGGTCTGCACAGGGAAGCTTGGCCAAACACCTTGAAACCTCAGAAAATGATGAACACCATGGAAATGGGCAGGAAACAGCAGGGAAGCTGCATGGAATGCCTCTGAGGCTGCTTAATCGTACCATTATGCCAAATATGGGCAACAGACATGCGACGACAGAGTGACTAGATAGCATCTAAAACATCCAAAAATTGACCTTGATACTATAAGACGTTTGCAGAGCCAGCGGCAGCAGCGGCAGCTAGAGAGTGGCATGGCGACATACCCCAAATGGACTCAGGCTTCAAACCAATGGGTGGCAGAGAGAACCAAAGGAGGTGAGCAAGAAGCCTGAAATGATTTCCTTGTTCAACAAAAGATTTGACGGCATATTTAGTCGATAACAACAGCCATGGTGGCGACATAGTGACCAAGTTTCCATAACGTATCTTGTGAAACACCCGAAAAATGAGCCTGACACAGCTCGTTTGATAAGGGGACACCATAGGAGGCAGCCATGGAGACGACTTCCATGATTAAGCATGGCGGCGACAGATGCGACGAGTTCCATTATGTATCTGGTGAAACACCTGAAAATTCTGCCTGACACACGCTCTTTATAGGGATGATGTCTGTATATCCTCTCAGCTGCCTCCAGCTTCTGGGGTATAAGAGTTGAAGTGCGCTGAGACATTGGTGGGGCGCTGGTGGAGATCGTGGAGGCGAAATGGACGAAAACAGACAGGGGCAGTATGCATGGATGCCTCTGAGGCTGCCTAATCTTGGGATGGAGCTGGCGGTCCGCTGCCAGGCGAGCTTTCACCTGTCCAAGCCCCTGTCTCTTGGCTCCTCCCCACCCAAACGGGCCTGGGCCAGAACCGTTTACTTTGAAAAAATTTTATATTATTTCAATGCAGCGGGGCTACAAACAGCACTTCTAAGAACCTTTTTGTATAAGATCAAGTGTAGTAGTACTGTTCTTATAAGTAATTGGCTTAGTTTATTGCGGGTGAGGGAATGTAAACAGATGCGCAAGAAGCGCTGAATAGATATCGGTAAATGATAAAGTTTGCCAGTATATTTTGTGGATAACACAGCAAGTGGCGACAAATTTAACAAGTTTGATGTTGGAAGCCATGAAAACAACACAAATTTTGCCTGAAACAGGTCATTTGCTAAGGGGGACGATGTATGGAAGCAGTAAGGTAGTAGTAGATTAAAGGTGCTGCTGTTAAAACTATGTTAGTTGAATCTTGGGAAGGAGCTGGCCGTCCGCTGCCAGGCGAACTTTCGCCTGTCCAAGCCCCTGTCTCTCGGCTCCTCCCACCCAAAATGGGCCTGGGGGCCAGAAGCATTTACTTTGAAAAAATTAATAATTTTCAAAGCAGGTGGGGGCTACACACAGCACTTCTAAGAACCTTTTGTATAAGATCATGTAGTTACTGTTCTTAATAAGTAATTGGCCTGGTTATGGGCGGGTGAGGGGAATGTAAACAGATGCGCAAGAAGCGCTGAAATAATATTGGTAAATGATAAATGTTTGCCAGTATATTTTGTGGATAACACAGCAGAGTGGCGACAAATTTAACAAGTTTGATGTGGAAGCCATGAAAACAACACAAATTTTTGCCTGAAACAGGTCATTTGGCTAAGGGGACGATGTATGAAGCAGTAAGGTAGTAGTAGATTAAGGTGCTGCTGTTAAAACTATGTTAGTTTGAATCTGGGAAGGAGCTGGCCGTCCGCTGCCAGGCGAACTTTCGCCTGTCCAAGCCCCTGTCTCTCGCTCCTCCCCACCCAAATGGGCCTGGGGGCCGAAGCTTTACTTTGAAAAGATTATAATTTTCAAAGCAGGTGGGGCCTACAAACAGCACTTCTAAGACCTTTTGTATAAGATCAAGTGTAGTACACTGTTCTTATAAGTAATTGGCCTGTTAATGGCGGTCTGTGAGGGGAAGTAAAAAGAATTCGCAAGAAGCGCTGAAATAACATGGTAAATGATAAAAGTTTGCCAGTATATTTTTGTGGATACACAGCAGGGTGGCGCAAAGTTACAATTTTGATTTGGAGGCCATGAAAACAACTCAAAATTCTGCCTGACACAGCTCGTTTTGCTAAGGGGACAATGTAATGGAGGCAGCTATATGGGACAGACTTTGGGATGCAGCTATGGAGATGAGTGTGGAGGTAGCAATGGAGACACGTGTTGGAGGCAGCTATAAAGACGATGTTGAGGAGGCTATGGAGACATTAAATTTGGATAGTGTCCTGTAATGTGGCAGACCCCAAAAAGTTTTCAAACCAGAGGAGCAGGTAAGTGGTCCTCCAGAAATTAATAGATTGAGTGCCTGTATGTGGCACTCCAAAATTGTTTAAAGTAGAGTCTGGGAATTGGCCCTCCAAAAATTAAATACATAGAGTACTATAGCTAGAGCCCAGTTGGCCCTGGCCAAAAACAGTTTCCCTCCTCTCTTTTTTTAGTTACAAGATGATAGAGAAGAGGAATGAGGAGGAGGAGTGCATCAATTATTCAGGTTGAGCTTCTTTCACTCACCTGTGGAGAAGAAAATCCTGAGAAATCCAGGCTTTATTTTCATCTGATAAGCGTCACCCATCAGCGTTGTCAGTCGACAGGCATCTACACTTATTGTATATGCCACCAGCTGCACTGAAAACCAGCTCAGACAACACGCTAGCGCAGGGCAGCAGAACCTCCAAGGCGTTTCGTGCCAGTTCGTGCACATGTCCAGCTTTGAAACCCGTAAGTTGTGGGAGCTGTGTGATCATTTAGGACGATGGTATGGTCACTACGTTACTTCCTCACCATCTTTCTGTAAAGATCAGCCCTACTCTGCCGAGTCTGGGGACAAGGTGACAGGTCTTGATGGGGTGACATAAACTGGCAAAGGCCTTGTAAAGCTTTACCCCTGCCAGTGCTGGACAAGCGACATCTCGCCTACTCTCCCCTCCCTCGCTTCTTGTCCCGCAGAAGTAACGCCCTCTGCCGCTACAACTGTCAGAAGGAAAATACTGTTTATCAGCTTGTGCACCGGGCCTGCTGGTATATGCATTCTCCACACTCCTGTCCGTCGATCATCCTTCCTCTCCAGGTTGAGAGTGAAAGATTTTGCTTGTACCACGTGGATCCATGAGTAGTGAATACCCAGTACGTGCTGGAATAAATTCTTTGAACGCGAGGGTCACGGGATAGGCAGCCTAGCATGAAATCTGCCATATGCGGCAGGAGTACCAATGCGCAAGAATTCCTCCCCTCACTGGCCTGACTGTCCATTTCCTCTCCTCCAACTCCTCCAACACTCCTTTTCTTCTGCCCTAACACGGCTGAACATGATGGACTGAGCATGGCTCCCTCTTCTGTCTCGCCAACTCTCTCCTCCTCTCCTCCTCCTCATCCTCCTCCCCCTCCTCCGATATGCAGAGAAACAGACCTGAGGGTGCTTTGGCTACCTCTCTTCCCCCATCTCTTGTGGCGAGCGCATAGCTTCTGACTTCATGCTGACCAGAGAGTTTTTCAACAGGCCAGCAGCGTGATGGTGAGGCTGATGATGGCGGCAATCCGCCACTGACCATCTGTGTTACTCCTCAAAGTTACTCAGCACCTGACGATATCAGACATCCACCGTCCACTCCTCATTGTAACTTGAGAAAGCTGACTGACCTGACTACCATTCTGGTTGAAGTTGACATCTGGCAGTCTACAATCGCTCTGCGCTGCTTGGTAAACTCTGGATAACATGGTTAGTGTTGAATTCCACCTCTGGGCACGTCGCACCACAGTCGGTGAGCGGGCAGTTGAAGCGGCGGCGGCGCTGGTGCCCTGCGAGTGGCACACTCGTGCTGGACTTCCTGAAATGCTCACAGATTCGGCGCACCTTTGTGAGCAAATCAACAGAGTTGGGGTGGTGTCCTTGAGGGTTCACTGGACAATGAGATTTAACGTAACACATGGGCCGTCTGCCGAGTTGCAGAGCGCCACCAGGTTACGGCCGCTGTCACACACACACCATGCCTGGCTTCAGGTTCAGCGGTGCCACCACAGATTAGTCTGGCGCCTTGATGCCCTATAATAGCTCTGGGCGGTGTGCCTTTTATTATCGCCTAGGCTCAGCAGTTTGAGCACCGCCTGCTGTCGCTTGGGGGGAGTAGCGATGGCATGCTGCTGTGCCTAGACTATGCTGATGGTCGCCATGCCCAGGATGTACTTCGGAGGAGGAGGTGGAGGAGGGGTGGGGGAGGACAGGCATGGTATGCCTGGAGACCTGGACTGAGGTAGGCCACGCATCCTCGGCGTCGGCAGTATATGAGCAGCCTCATGGTCAGACTCGGGTCCCAGCCTCCCCAAGTTAACCAATGTGCCGTCATCGATATATAGTGGCCCTGCCCGGCAGCACTCGTCCACGTGTCCGTGGTCAGGTGGAACTTGTCAGAAACGGCGTTGGTCAGGGCACGGTGATGTTGTCTGACACGTGCTGGTGCAGGCCTGGGACGGCACTCGGGAAAAGTAGTGGCGGCTGGAGACTGAATACCAGGGGGCGGCCTGCCGCCATGGGTTGCGAAAGGCCTCGGTCCTCTACAAGCCTATAGGGCAGCATCCCAGGTGAAGTAATTTGAGATGTAAACGTTGAGGGCGTGGGCATGTGGGTTGGTTGCACTGCACTTCCCGTCCTCTTGGCGCTCCAGCTCTCTGGTTATGGAGACTTTAACGCTGCGCATGGAGACATTGTGTTGATTCTGTGGAGGATTCTTCTATTGAGCGAAGGTGTGGTTTTGGTCACGGTGAGTCTGTTTGGGCGGATGGGCTGATAGCAGAGGCTGACAGTTACACAAAAATAGACCATGTCCAGTGGCTGATGCCCGCAGACCCTAGGCAAGTGTTTATCGTTTCTAAATACTGTGTCTTTATACCTATGCCTTCCATTGAGTGGGGTGTTAGCTTCATATCCCTGCTGCACTGGTGGTGGTTAAGCTGGTAGTGGTGGAACACCCCCCCTGCTATCCTGTGGTGTGGCACAGGTTGCACCACAGTCCGTCGGTCCTCTGGTGTTTCTTTAAAAGAACCTCCAGAGCTTCCGAAAATCTAGCCCGCTCGGCCACAGGAGCTTTCACTAACATGAAACATTTGGGTTTGTCGCTGTATGCACCACTCGTGGCCCCTGCCCTGTCTCTCGTCTCTGCCGCTGCCCCAGCCACTCCTCTTCCAACCTGTTTCTCGTTGATGTTAACTCTTTTTTTGCAGCAAACTGTAAAGTGTAAACTGTTCATTTTTTCTTGTTTTTGTTGTTTTTTGTTTTTTGTGTTTTTATTATGTTTTTGGTTCTTGTTAAACAAAACTATCTATCCTAGTGCTAATGCTTAGTTTCTAAACCTACACTGAAGGACATCACCAGGTTGATTTATGTGCTGTGCTGATGACTTTTTACGTTTTGAAAAACCCCACACGAACGAACCGAACACGCGACTGTGCCTAATTCCAATCCACACCTCTAATAAATTGATCCCACTTAGGTGTTGTGAGATGGATCTGTGTGTCACTAAGAGGCTAAGAGAACGTTCACCGGAAGAACTCCCTCGCAACTTGTTCACCAGATATGTTGCCTAGGACTGCACCTACTATATGCCAGCAGGCCACCACACACTAACTAAAAAAAAGAATAGGATATATATAGTAATATAGTATACTTATCATCGATAACAACGCTATTGTACCCTAAGACTACGGGGCCGGTTGGGTTCTTCGTATGGCTAGTTTTCTAGCCTAGCACTGAAAGCACACAACTGATTTGTGCTGTGTCCTGATGCCTTTGAGTTCTACCCCGACATCAAAAAAACCACCCGCTCCTGCGGCCTAAAGCTAGCAGCAAGGCAAGGCCCCACAAGCAAATCACAATATTATTTATAATATATATATATATATATATATATAATAATTTATATATATATACTCGCTAGTGACCTAGAAACCTTTCGCTCGTATCTCCTAAACGTAATCTCCTACAGACCTTTTTTTCTTTTTCACAACTGACAGCACACAACTGGATTTTGTGGTGTGCCTGATGCACTTTTAGTTATTAAGAAAAAAAAAAAAAAATGAGGCGACTGTGTGCCTAATTCAAAAATCAGACCCCTATAAATTGTCCCACAGTTAGGTGTTTGAGATGAATATGTATACATCACTAAGAGCTAAATAGAGAACGGTTCGCAAGTCTCCCGCCCTGCAAATTTGTCACAATATGGTAATTGAGCTACCTACGTTGCCGAGCAAGGCCAGCCACAGGAAATCAACAAAATATCTATGAAAACGCTATTGTAGCCTCTAGTGAAAGCCGTATTGGGTTCTGCTCGTATGCCTACTTTTAACCTACACTGACAGCACACGTACACTGGATTTTTGGTTGTTCGCTGTCATTAAGTTTTGAAAAAAAACAAAATCGTCAGACTGTGCCTAATATTCATTGAGACCGCGTAATAAATTGTCCCACGTTAGGTGTTAGATGGATATGTGTGTCACGAATATCTAAATGAACGTTCACAAGTCTCCCTGCTAATTTGGCCCAATTGGTACTAGCTAGACTATACATTATGGTGTTGTTAAAAGTTTTATTTAGAGTTCTCAAGGGCTAAATCCTCTCCATAAAAGGTGTTTGGTGCATTATGCAGCAAACACTTGCTCCTAATACCTGCATTCATGTTAAAAAAAGGAAATGCAAAAATGAGATAAGATATTTTTGATAATTGTTAGCCTATGAATATAATAATTCTTTATTAATTCACGTCTGCTGGGTATGGTCAAGAGCTCAAATCATATATTCTTCAGTACCAATACTGTTCTGACACAAGGATACTTTCAAGCAGTTGGTTTGGAGCACAACTCAAATGTAAAATAACAATTATATGTAAACACAAAACACACTTTTTAGAATACACTGGTATCTCAATAATGTCAAGAAACATGGAAAATGATTAAAATATTTAAAAACAACTTTCTTAAATCAGCCTTCAGTGCTGTTTTAAACATTTGTCATGTATATATACCGCAGTTAATTTGACTGTAATCCATCTTTTAAACCAACCCTCTTTTCTTTATCAGCAATAAAACCAACTGCCAACGTGATATATAAATGAAAACCTACTGCATGTCAAAATGGTGAGTAGATAAAACTGTAAAAGCTTTTGAAGTGATGATAAATGGACATATTAGAGTTTTTTTCACAATTGTAGAACTAGCAATCTCAGGTAAGCAGAGAAAGACATCTTCAAATTAAAGGTTGTGTGACTTAATTTCAAGATATCCCAAGACACTTTATCCCAAGATAAACATTTTCTACAAAAATATCATTGATACAAGTAAGGTTCTTAAATTAGGGAAACATTTAAAAAATAATTTATTAAAAAATACAGTAAACAAGACCAATTGTATTGACCCCAGCTGTTATATAGACCGTACATCATAAACTGAGAATTAAACCTTTGTTTAAAATAATTTGTTTAATCTTATAGTTTGTACTTTATGGACCTGTAACTTTTTTTCAACCTTGTCTATGATGACTATGAACTACCAAATTGTATATTAAAAATTTGTAAAAGAACCCTAGACAAAGCTTACAAAAAAGATGAACCCATGTCACAGTAGGGTTTATGAATAGAGATAAGCGAGCACTAAAATGCTCGGGTGCTCGTTATTCGAGACAAACTATTCCCGATGCTCGAGTACTTGTCTCGAATAACGAACCCCATTGAAGTCAATGGGAGACTTAAGCATTTTCAATCGGACCCAAGGGTCCTGCACAGGAAGCTTGGCCAAACACCTTGAAACCTCAAAAATGATGGAACACCACTGGAATGGGCAGGAAACAGCAGGGGAAGCTGCATGGATTGCCTCTGAGGCTGCTTAATCGTACCATTATGCCAAAATTATGGCAACAGCATGCGACGACCAGAGTGACTAGATAGCATCTAAAACATCCAAAATTTGACCTTGATACTATAGAAGACGTTGCAGAGCCAGCGGCAGCAGCGGCAGGCTAGAGAGTGGCATGGCGACATACCCCAAATGGACTCAGGCTTCAACCAATGGGTGGCCAGAGGGAACCAAGGAGGTGAGCAAGAAGCCGCTGAAATGATTTTCCTATGTCAACAAAAGATTGACGGCATATTTTAGTCGATAACACAGCATGGTGGCGACATAGTGACCAAGTTTCCATAACGTATCTTGTGAAACACCCGAAAAATGAGCCTGACACGCTCGTTTGATAGGGGACACATAGGAGGCAGCCATGAGACGACTTCCATGATTAAGCATGGGGGCGACAGATGCGCCGAGTTCCTTATGTATACCTATGTTGAAACACCTGAAGATGGGATACGTAAATCCATCATAGAAATATCTTTTTATGATCGCTGTTCAGCTCAGCATGCTCCAGGCTGGGTCGTCGGGGTGTGGAGTATACAGTAGGTTGAAGGTTGCGCATGAGACATTGGTGGGCGCTGTGGAGATCGTGGAGGCGAAATGGACAGAAAACAGCAGGGGCAGTAATGCATGGTTCCTCTGAGTTCTGCTAATCTTGGGATGGAGCTGGCGGTCCGCTGCCATGGCGAGCTTTCACCTGTCCAAGCCCCTGTCTCTTGGCTCCCTCTTCCCTCCCACCCAAAACGGGCCCTGGGGGCCAGAACCGGTGTTACCTTTGAAAAAAATTTTAATATTATTTCAATGCAGGCGGACGAGCTACAAACAGCACTTCTAAGAACCTTTTGTATAAGATCAATGTGTAGTACTGTTCTTATAAGTAATTGGCTTAGTTATTGCGGGTGAGGGAATGTAAACAGATGCGCAAGAAGCGCTGAAATATATCGGTAAATGATAAAAGTTTGCCAGTATATTTTGTGGATAACACAGCAGAGTGGCGACAAATTTAACAAGTTTGATGTGGAAGCCATGAAAACAACACAAAATTTTGCCTGAAACAGGTCATTTGCTAAGGGGACGATGTATGGAAGCAGTAAGGTAGTAGTAGATTAAAGGTGCTACGTTTAAAACTATGTTAGTTGAATCTTGGGAAGGAGTCTGGCCGTCCGCTGCCAGGCGAACTTTCGCCTGTCCAAGCCCCTGTCTCTCGGCTCCTCCCACCCAAAATGGGCCTGGGGGCCAGAAGCATTTACTTTGAAAAATTATAATTTTCAAAGCAGTGGGGGCTACAAACAGCACTTCTAAGAACCTTTTGTATAGATCAAGTGTAGTACTGTTCTTATAAGTAATTGGCCTGGTTAGGCGTGGTGAGGGGAATGTAAACAGAAGATGCGCAAGAAGCGCTGAATATATTGGTAAATGATAAATGTTTGCCAGTATATTTTGTGGATAACACAGCAAGTGGCGACAAATTTAACAAGTTTGATGTGGAAGCCATGAAACACACACAAATTTTTGCCTGAAACAGGTCATTTGCTAAGGGGACGATGTATGGAAGCAGTAAGGTAGTAGTAGATTAAGGTGCTGCTGTTAAAACTATGTTAGTTGAATCTTGGGAAGGAGCTGGCCGTCCGCTGCCAGGCGAACTTTCGCCTGTCCAAGCCCCTGTCCTCTCGCCCTCCCCACCCAAATGGGCCTGGGGGCCAGAAGCATTTACTTTGAAAAGATTATAATTTTCAAAGCCGGTGGGGCACAAACAGCACTTCTAAGACCTTTTGTATAGATCAAGTGTAGTACTGTTCTTATAAGTAATTGGCCTGGTTATGGCGGTGAGGGGAAGTAAAGATGCGCAAGAAGCGCTGAAATAACATGGTAAATGAATAAAAGTTTGCCAGTATATTTTTGGATAACACAGCAGGGTGGCGACAAAGTTAACACATTTTGATTTGGAGGCCATGAAAAACAACTCAAATTCTGCCTGACAGACAGGCTCGTTTTGCTAAGGGGACAATGTAATGGAGGGCAGCTTATGGGACGACTTTGGGAGGCAGCTCTGAGATGGAAGATGTGTGGAGGTAGCAATGGAACAACGTGTGGAGGCAGCTATAAAGACGATGTGTGGAGGATGCTATGGAGACAATTAAATTTGGATAGTGTCCTGTAATGTGTGCAGACCAAAAAGTTTTCAAACCAAGGAGCGTAGGTGGTCCTCCAGAAAGTATAATAGATTGAGTGCCTGTATGTGGCACTCCCAAAATTGTTTAAAGTAGAGTCTGGGATTGGCCCTCCGAAAATTAAATACATAGAGTTACTATAGCTAGAGTCCCAGTTGGCCCTGGCACAAAAACAGTTTCCTCCTCTGCTTTAGTGTACAAAGATGAGAGAAGGAGGAAATGAGGAGGAGGAGTGCATAATTTATTCAGGTTGAGCTTCTTTCACCTGTGGAGAATGAAAATCCTGAGAAATCCAGGCTTTATTATTCACTTGATAAGCGTCACCCATCAGCGTTGTCAGTCGACGGCATCTACACTTATTGTGATGATTCCACAGCTGCACTGAAAACCAGCTCAGACAAACACGCTATAGCGCGGGCAGGCAGAGCACCTCCAAGGCGTTTCGTGCCAGTTCGTGACACATGTCCACTTTGAAACCAGTAGTTGTGGGAGCTGTGTGATCATTTAGGACGAGGTATGTCGCTACGTTACTTCCCTCACCATGCTTTCTGTAAAGATCAGCCCTACTCTGCCGAGTCTGGGGACAAGGTGACAGGTCTTATGGGGTGACATAAACTGGCAAAGGCCTTGTAAAGCTATTACCCCTGCCAGTCTGGCAAGCGACAATGTCGCCTACTCTCCCTCGCTTCTTGTCCCGCAGAAGTACGCCCTCTGCCGCTAGCACTGTCAGAAGGAAAATACTGTTTCAGCTTGTGCACCAGGGCCTGCTGGTATTCATGCATTCTCGCACACTCCTTTCCTCTCCAGGGTTGAGAGTGGCAAGAGTTTGCTTGTACCGTGGATCCAGGAGAGTGAATACCCAGTAATCGGTGCTGGAATAAATTCTTTGAACGCGAGGGTCACGGGATAGGCAGCCTAGCATGAAATCTGCCATATGCGGCAGAGTACCAATGCGCAAGAATTCACTCCCCTCACTGACCTGACTCTCCATTTCCTCCTCCTCCAACTCCTCCAACTCCTTTTCTTCTGCTCATACACGCTGAACAGTGATGGACTGAGCAATGCTCCCCTCTTCTGTCTCACCAACATTCTCATCCTCTTCCTCCTCATCCTCCTCCACCTCCTCCGATATGCACTGAGAAACAGACCTAAGGGTGCTTTGGCTATCAACAAGGGAATCTTCTTCCCCCGTCTCTTGTGACGAGCGCAAAGCTTCTGACTTCATGCTGACCAGAGAGTTTTTCAACAGGCCAAGCAGCGGGATGGTGAGGCTGATGATGGTGGCATCGCCACTGACCATCTGTGTTGACTCCTCAAAGTTACTCAGCACCTGACAGATATTAGACATCCACGTCCACTTATTGTAGACTTGAGAAAGCTGACTGACCTGACTACCAGTTCTGGTGGAAGTTGACATCTGGCAGTCTTCAATCGCTCTGCGCTGCTGGTAAACTCTGGATAACATGGTTAATGTTGAATTCCACCTTGTGGGCACGTCGCACAACAGTCGGTGAGCGGGCAGTTGGAGGCGGCGCTGCCCTGCTAATGGCAGCATCTGTGCTGGGCTTCCTGAAATGCGCACAGATGCGGCGCACCTTTGTGAGCAAATCAGACAGATTGACTGGACTATGAGATTTAACACATGGGCCAGGCATGGCACATGTGTCAGTCTGCCGAGTTGCAGAGCCGCCACCAGGTTACGGCCGCTGTCACACGCAACCATGCCTGGCTTCAGGTTCAGGTCCAGCCACAGATTAGTCTGCGCCGTGATGCCCTATAATAGCTCTTGGGCGGTGTGCCTTTTATCGCCTAGGCTCAGCAGTTTGAGCACCGCCTGCTGTCGCTTAGCGACGGCACTGCTGCTGTGCCTAGAGCTACTGACTGATGGCGCCATGCCCACGGATGGTAATTCGGAGGAGGAGGTGGAGGAGGGGTGGGAGGAGGAGGAGGCATAGTAGGCCTGAGAGACCTGGACTGAGGTAGACCCCGCAGTCCTCGGCGTCGGCAGTATATGAGCAGCCCCAGGGTCAGACTCGGTCCCAGCCTCCACCAAGTTAACCCAATGTGCCGTCAGCAATATATAGTGGCCCTGCCTGGCAGCACTCGTCAGAAACGGCGTTGGTCAGGGCACGGATGATGTTGTCTGACACGTGCTGGTGCAGGGCTGGGGCGGCACATCGGGAAAAGTAGTGGCGGCTGGAGACCGAATACCGAGGGGCAGCCGCCGCCATGAGGTTGCGAAAGGCCTTGGTCTCTACCAGCCTATAGGGCAGCATCTCCAGGCTAAGTAATTTGGAGATGTAAACGTTGAGGGCGTGGGCATGTGGGTTGGTTGCACTGTACTTCCTCTTGCGCTCCAGCGTCTGGGGTATGGAGAGCTGAACGCTGCGCATGGAGACATTGGTGGATGCTGTGGAGGATCGTGGAGGCGAAGGTGTGGTTTTCTTTTTTTTAAATCAAATATTTTTTATTGAAAGTTTTTGTGTTTTTCCCCCGTTTTTACAAACCCAACAAGTATAACAATAAGAGAAATATATATCGCATCAAATATAAACATTAACAGGCATCTTCAGTATTACACATATATAGTACAGCCAGGTGATGACATCAAGAATATTCCAGATTTTATACTATATTTTGGTAATGATTACAATATTATCCAGATTGCACAAATAAATATAACAATATATATCCCTCTTTACCCTACCCCCAACCACCCCCCCTCCCCTATGAGCCAGCTCCCCCTCCAGCACCCTTGTTTCCAACTATTCTGACTACCAATGGAACCTCCGTTGCCTATTTCACCAAAGATAGCTGATACTCCAAACTTGCCCTTAAACGTAACATTGATGCCGATGGCAAACCTGGTGTGTCCATCCACTTGCCCCATATCTTCTCAAATTTTGGAATGCAGTTTCGTTTTGCATATTCACTATATTCCAATCGTATGATCGTATTCAGACCATTTATGAATTCCCTTTTGTCTGGTGGTCGAGGCCTTATCCAGTGAGCGGCTATGACCTTCCTGGCTTGGTATAAGGAGCGCTGAATTGCGATGTTATTTGGTTCTGTCAAGTTATCAACCCTTAAAACTCCTAATAAACATGCCAGAGGGCTTGCTTCTATATTTATGGAAAAGACTTTACGTACTAACTCCAAAATAGACTTCCAGAAATTTTCCAATTTCCTACAGTCCCACATCATATGCAGTATTCCCGCATCCTCTATGCCACATCTTGGACAGTCTGAGGTGGATCTAATCCCTATACGATACAGCAGTTGGGGGGATTTATAGGCTCTATGCAACATTAAGAGGTGAGACATTCTACGAGCTTCGCTAGGAGAGAGAGTAGGAATTAGTTCCAAAGCCTCTGTCCACTGTTCATCCTCAATAGGACCCACTTCTCCTTCCCATTTTGCCCTACACTTTAAGGGCACATCTTTCATAGAGTCATTGAGCAATATAGTGTAGGAGTAAGAAATGAGGCCCTTAGTGGATTTTGCCTTCAATATCCTATTCAATGCCCCAACAGAGCCAACTTCTATCGGCTCCCCCCTAATCTGTGTTTCGAGAGCATGTCTAAGCTGTAAACACTGATAAAACCATGCATGTGGCAACTGAAAGTCTCTTTGTATTTGTTCAAATGTCCTGCAACTACCTTCAGAGTAAATATGTTGTAAAGTCCTTACCCCTTTCATTTCCCATGGGGTAAAGCCTTCTAGGCGAAAAAATTCTGGAAGAGCCGGGTTACGCCAGATTGGAGTTTCCGAGGTGTAGAAGGTGTGGTTTTCGCACGGGAGGTGTTTGGGCAGGGGGCTGACTAGCAGAGGCAGCAGATGACACAAAGGAAGGAGCAGTGGTGTGCCCGGTCGGAGGTGAATGGCCTTGGTTCCATTGAGTGGGGTGTTTAGCATTCATATGCCTGCGCATACTGGTGGTGGTTAAGCTGGTAGTGGTGGAACCCCTGCTGATCCTGGTGTGGCACAGGTTGCACACCACAGTCCGTCGGTCATCCGGTGTTTCTTTAAAGAACCTCCAGACTTCCGAAAATCTAGCCCTCGCCACAGGAGCTTCACTACGTGAAACATTTGGCGCTGATGCACCAGCTCTGGCCCTGCCTCTCCGTCTGGCCCCACCACTGCCTCTTCCAACCTGTTCTCGTACCCTGTTTTTCAAAATTAAAGTGTAAACTGTAAATTTTTTTTGTGTTTTTTTGTGTTTTTATGTTTTTGTTTTTTTAACAAAACGATGCTATTCTATTGCTATGGCTAGTTTCTAACCTACACTGACAGCACACAACAGGATTTTGTGCTGTGCCTGATGACTTTTAGTTTTGAAAAAAAAGAAAAAGAAAAGAAAAAGCAGACTGTGCCTAATTCAATCAAACCACTAATAAATTGTCCCACTTAGGTGTTTGAGATGGATATGTGTGTCACTAAGAGCTAAAGAGAACGTTCGCAAGACTCCCTGCAAATTCGTCACAATATGGTACTAGCTGCACTACTAGTGCCAGCAAGGCCAGCCACAAGCAAATAAAAAAAATATATATGTATATATATAACGCTATTGTAGCCCTAAGAAAGCCGGTTGGGTTCTTGTATGCCTAGTTTCTAACCTACAGTGACAGCACACAATTGGATTTTGTGTTGTGCCTGTCACTTTAAGTTTTAAAAAAAAAAAAAAATCGGCAGACTGTGCCTAGTTGAAATCAAACCCCTAATACATTGTCCCACCTAGGTGTTTGAGATGGATATGTGTGTCACTAAGAGTTAAACAGAACGTTCGCAAGACTCCCAGCAAATTCGTCACAATATGGTACTAGCTGCACTAATAGTGCCAGCAAGGCCAGCCACAAACAAATCAACAAAAAATAAAATATATAACGCTATTGTAGCGCTAAGAAGGCCTGTTGGGTTCTCGTATATCTAGTTTCTAACCTACACTGACAGCACACAACTGGATTTTGTGGTGTGCCTGTCACTTTAAGTTTTGAAAAAAAAAAAAATCGGCAGACTGTGCATAATTCAATCAAACCCCTAATAAATTGTCCCACTTAGGTGTTTGAGATGAATATGTATATCACTAAGAGCTAAATAGAACGTTCGCAAGTCTCCCTGAAAATTTGTCACAATATGGTACTAGCTGCACTACTAGTGCCAGCAAGGCCAGCCACAAGCAAATCAACAATATATATATATATATAACGCCATTGTAGCCCTAATAAAGCCGATTGGGTTCTCGTATGCCTACTTTCTAACCTACACTGACAGCACATAACTGGATTTTGTGGTGTGCCTGTCACTTTAAGTTTTGAAGAAAAAAAAAATCGTCAGACTGTGCCTAATTCAATTAAACCCGTAATAAATTGTCCCACTTAGGTGTTTGAGATGGATATGTGTGTCACTAAGAGCTAAATAGAACGTTCACAAGTCTCCCTGCAAATTTTTCTCAATATGGTACTAGCTACACTACTAGTGCCAGCAAGCCCAGCCACAAGCAAATAAAAAAAAATTAAATATAACGCTATTGTAGCCCTAACAAGGGCTGTTGGGTTCTTGGAGAATCACTCCTGCCTAACACTATTCTAATAGAACACCCTAACGCTATCACTGCAGCAGCAGCAGCTCTCTCCCTAACGGCATCCAGACAGAGAAGGATGCGAGCAGCGCCGGCAGGTACTAGTCTGTTCCAGGGTCACCTGATCAGGCCAGCCAACCACTGCTATCGACGTGTAAGTGTACCACGTCATGCTGGGTAGAGTGCAGATTCTCCTGGCTTGTGATTGGCTCTGTTTCTGGCCGCCAAAAATCAAAATGGCGGGAGATGCCATTTTCTCGAGCTGGCGAAATATTCGTCCAAGCAACGAGCAGTTTCGAGTACGCTAATGCTCGGACGAGTGTGTTTGCTCATCTCTATTCATGAATCAATTTTACACAAGGCATTAATGAAACATAACTTTTATGAGTCTAATATATGAAAATGAGCATATGTGTGTATATTGCACTGTTGCATTTACAATCACCAAATTTTGCACAGCCACTCCCTGTGACTCAATGGCCGTCACTAGGTTTATGGTCAAAAATTTTCACCCTGCGCTTTCCAAAACCAACTTATTAACTACCATCCAAAGGAGTCATTGACTACTGGCTGCTGTGATAATCACAGCTCAGCTTCTAGCAACCAATCAGGTCATTAAAATGAGCTCTAAGCTTTAATTGGTTACTACACCTACAGAGTATAAGACAGCTTATGTGTGAAGTAATATGTGAAGTAATATGTGAAGTAATATGTGAGGTAATATGCAAGGTCATATGTGAGGTGATATGAGGTAATACAGGTATGTAAGGTAATATGTAAAGTAATTTGTGAGGTCATATATGAGCAGTGACCTCGCTTCATTAAAAATATACTCAGCAGCGCCTTCCTTCACCAATCAAATGCCCAGCAGCGTCCACCCTTCACTAAAAAAATGTCCAGCAGTGGCTACTGTTCACTAATAAAATGTCCAGCAGTGACCTCCTCTCACTAATAACAAGCCCAGAACCCCCCCCCCACACACACACACACACTAATAAAATGCCCAGCAGTGGCCTTCCTTTACTAAGTAAATGTCCAGCAGCATCCTCCCCTCACTCATAAAATGTACAGATACCTAATTGGCAATACAGCTATACAGTATGTCAACTTTATTTATTCTCTTTGTCTTATAAATGCAGATCATTTCATAAGTTCTATTTTTCAAGAGTATACAGTATATATATATATATATATATATATATATATATATATATATACTTAGCAAAAATTCTAGTACTGTATTGTATTGAATCACATTGTACAATAATGTTCTTTTCACTGACATCAATTTTTGTCAGTGTACATTGCTGTTTTTATTTAGGTATATACTGCATATGTGTTGCATGGTCAATATGGTTTATATTCAACTATAAAATATGTGTTATTTATCACTAGATATATAATGCTATTATTATTATTATTATTATTATTATTATTATTATTAATGAATTATTAGTTCATTTTTGTAATTCATTCCAAATGGAAAAACTGTTTTTAGGTTGAATTGTCAATAGGCTTCCCTGTTTTTTAGTAGTGAACCAATGTTCCCACAACGTTTAGAGACCAGTACTTTTTCAAATGCATATGCCCTCAAATTGGTGATTTTGCCACCATGTACAGTGGCAAAGTGGCAAATGAATATATATGTATACATTTATTTGAAATGCATGAATAGAGGATCGTGAGGCTGCTGGTGCCGAACGTGGGATCACATGATGGGATCATCTGATCGGGAACCCGAGAATAACGTCGGATCTCCAAGACAACAGACTATCCAGCTCCACTAAACAATTATGAAGTGTCTCACATTCAAACTTTATACTATTCTGTAGACAGCAGTGAATGTTTTGCCTGTAGACTTAGATTTTATGTACATAAATGTAAATATCTAATTTGGAAAATGTGCTATACTATGATTGTTTTGTATTAGTCAAGGCTGACGGGAAGGGAGTGGCTGACTAGCACAGAGGGGATATTTGAACCGGCTGACTAGTCACACTCTGTAGTCATGAATAAGAGTTCTTGACTAGCCTGATTGTCCCACATGTATTTTACCTGTTGGATTCCATAAAGTACAAAGTAAAGGCGGTTTTATTCTGAAAAAAAGTTGGATCCAGAAGTATTTCTTGTGGGTCCACAGACTCTCAGCCCTGAGAGTAAGATCCGGCCATGGACCCCGCCAAGGAGCCATGTGTGAACTTTCCGATGTTGTCACCCGGCAGTCGCAGCAGCTTCCCAAGGAGAACTTCTAGGTCGAGTTGCTTCCGCCCTTCAACGGCTGCTTGACTCTCAGGCTCCTGTGACCACTCCTGTGGCAGTTCCAGCATCTACCCCTCCTCCCTAGAGTTAATGCCTTCTCAGTTTGTCACCGAGAGCTCCAAAGTGGCATTCATCATCAGCCTCCTCTTTAGGAAGGCCCTGGCCTGGGCTACTACTCTGTGGGACAGGAACGATCCAGTTATGGGCACCCATACTGCTATCCTGGCTGAGTTCCGGTCCGTGTCTGAGGAACCCGCACGAGCTTCCTTAGCTGAAACAGTGCTACTGAACTTCCGTCAAGGAGTCTCACCTTTGGGAGAATTCGCTGTCAAGTATCTGTATCCTGGCGTCTGAACTCTCTTGGTACAACGCAGCCTTATCTGCGACCTTTCTGTGACTCGTGCATCCTCACGAGTCAAGGATGCATTGGCTGCCCGTGATCTGCCGGCTACTCTGAGTGGTCTTATCACCCTGGACAGATGTGCGGCTTCTGGAACAAGCTGAAGAGTTGCGGCACAAACAACCTCTAGTCCGGCTTCCACGTCTGTCTCGGATGACTTCAGTCTTCCAAAACCTGCTCCAGCCTCCGGTCTGTAGTTGCAGATCCATGTGCCAGCTACTGTGTTCCTGACATGAGTCCTAGTGAGCCTTCCTGTGTTGTTCTCCTGCTGTCTTCCCAGGTACAGACTATCTCCTGCATTAATACCTTGGCTACCACCGCGGGCTAGTTGCTCCTGTGGAACGACCTCGTGGAACTCCGCCACAGCAAGACCAACCTGCTTTGTGGCAGGCTCTGGTGAAGTTCAGGTGCCACTTAGACTCGGCTAGTACCATCTCCCGCGGTGGTCCAGAAGGTCCACAGACTCTCACCCCTGACACCAAGTACCTGGCATGGAATAGTAAATACCATCACTATGAAGTGCAATTTATTATGCAGAAAACAACTCCTAATAAAGCTCTTTACATGGAAAAATGATAAAAGTTATAGATTTTTTGAGGGTGGAGTGTAAAAAATGGAAATGCAACAACGAAAAAGGGCCTGGTCGTTAAGGGGTAAAAAGCAATTCTAGTATTTCCATTTTAGTGCTGCCTGTTCCCAAAGAAATATGAGAAAATTTGATTTAAAAAACTGATATACCCCAAAATAGTACCAATTGAAATGACATATTAAAATAAGTACTTAAGATGTCCTTATTGAGAGATAACAACTATTACTTCTCCTCTCCCATGAATCTGGGGGCAGGACGGAACAATAACTGAACAATGGCAGCAGCTGATATTGGCTGCTGATGAAGCTAGTGATTGCAAGTGTTAACCCTTTACACGCTGCAGTCAAGTATTACTGTCAGGGCCTTCCCCCCTAGGAACGGATAATCCAGGCTGCTTACCGGGGAATATAATCCTCTTTGACGCAGCCCCACGGTCTGCCAAGTGTGCCAGGTCTGACTATAAACTGTGTCTGCATGCCAGACAGTTTACACTGCACTACAATACATTTGTACATTTGTATTGCAGTTCAGTGTCTTGCCCTTAAAGCCCTTAAAATAACACATTAACATGTAAACACTTAATACAGTCTAAAAAACACACCATATATTTGGTTTTGCTGTGGCCATAACAATCTGTTTAATAAAACACGGTGAACGCCATTAAAAAAAACCAAGAAACTTTCAGAAAAAAGTGGTGCTGCATGCTCTGACCTTCCCTCCACTCCCAGCCATGGGCGGCTGTGAAGCTTCTCCGCAGGGCACATTACTATGTCCGTCGCTGCAGCCTTTACCCTAGCACTGCAGCTCCTATAGTGGGGATGGACACGCCCTACCACGAGGCTTTGGTGCAGCCCTCAGCACCGTCTCCAGTCCCCCCGCAGCCAAGTGCCCAGCAGAAGGAACACCCTGGAAGCTAGCACCCACACCATGATCAGTGTAGCCAGCTGAATACAGCAACAGGGCCCCAGGCGCTCCATCAGCATCTATTAGACCAATAGCCCTTCTTAATTCGGATATAAAAATTTTCACTAAATTGTTGGCTCCCCCAGTTGGTTCATAAGAACCAAATGGGCTTTGTCGGGTTTTGTCAAGCTGGGGACACTACAAGAAGGGCGGCTGATCTTTTGGAAGTCATCAGGAACCAAGGGAAAGAAGCGCTATTTCTTAGCTTTGATGCCAAAAAGGCATTCAACTGACTGGACCTTCATGTATGCTACCTTCCAACGCTTTGGGATCAGAGGGCCTTTCTTACAGGCCTTTCGGGCATTATACTCCAACCCACATGCAGTAGTGCGTTTGCCACATGTCCACTCCTCCCCTTTTATTATACGGAATGGCAGACGTCAGGGTTGTCCACTCTCACCACTGTTGTAGGTACTGAGCATAGAACCTCTGGGGCATACATCAGAGCAAACCCTCATATATCGGGTATACCCAATTTAAAGTTTCCCTTTTTGAAGACGATGTCCTGCTTACCCTATTCAACCCAGTTGTGAGTCTGCTGAACCTGCATGAGACCCTACGGCAATATAGTCACCTGTCTGGTTATAAAATGAATGGGTCAAAGTCAGAAGCTCTTCCTATTTATTTACCTCAAAGGGAGCTAGAGGCGTTGCAATCAGCCTTCCCCTACTCATGGTAAAGCTCCTCTATAAAGTACCTGGGCATTAATTTAACCCCTCTCTATAGTGGGCTCATTGGAGCTAATTTTACACCATTGCTTTAGGAGATTCAGCACCTCTTAAGCAAATGGAAACCATTGCATATATCGTTTTTGGAGCGTGTTGCAACAATAAAAATGTCAGTGCTGCCTAAAATACTGTATCTGTTCGAAACACTGCCAGTTAGAGTTCCAATCACCTGGTTGACTAGACTACAGTCTAACTGTCTATGTATGGAATGGGCGCAGACATCGTATTCCAAAGTCTGTTACGACGGCAGGTGCCTCAAATGGAGGCCTAGCTCTTCCTGACCTGAAGTTGCATTATTTTGAGACCCATCTCAGACATATAGCCTCTTGGACCATGCTTCCGGCATACAACAGATGGACTGAGGTGGAGAAACTGTGGTTAGCCCCTTTCCATACAGCTACATTAATCTAGGGCCCTGCTCTGGAATGTGGCCCCCTCCATCCTTTTAGGACCCATACAATTCATGAGGCAAATTTGGCTAAAATGCAGGGTCCAATTTCAATTATCCACTTTACGTTCGCCACTGACCCTGGTCCTCTTTACCCCAAACCTCCCTGATAGTGTATCTTCTGCAGGGTTCAAACCTTGGTTCCAAGCGTGGAAGTTTCAGATAAAATATTTTGTAGATGCTCACATAAGGCAAATCTTTCCATACTCTACATTGGTTGACAGACACCCCGAGCTAGCAGGATGCCTGTTAAGCTATCAGCAGGTTAGATTCTTTATACTAGCTACTATAGGCCCAAAGACGGTACCGAGACCCTCCCCTTTCGACTGTGCGCAAGTGGCCTGTCTAGTAAGGGCCTGATCTCAAACATCTATTATAACGAAAACAAAAAAGAGAGGTAAAACAAGAGGACGGTGCCTCGTGTATTATCGTAGGATAAATGGGAAAAAGTAAATTCAATTGAAATTAAAATATCCGAGGGATATGTATTTAGAGGGAGGGTATGGACAGTACCCCCCCTGAGAATCGCGCTCACCTTAAATAGCTTAAATCAAGCGTAGAGATACTCCAAAAGCTGCCCAACAGCTTGCCGGTATTCGCTTTATGCAAAGGCTGAACCGGTGTCACAAGCATAAAATGGGGTTAGAAAACCAAGAAAAAGGCTGGCATGGCGCTATTATGGAGAGAGTCTTCTGGTAAGTTTAAATTGTTTATTCCAAAAACTGTAAACGCGTTTCGGGCGGAACACCCTTCTTCAAGTACAAATGGAAATAGCTCTAAACGGTATTAAAACAAATGCATAATACATAGTAAATATATGGGTAAAACATTAATAAATAAATAAATGTATAAAATGGACCTGAACCTGAACACTCAGGAGAAATTGGGTATCAAACTTTGTGGAGCCTTGTCATTTAATCCATTGCGAATGTTTAAATTTAGACCCATGTACTGTCCAAAAATATTACAATTTGTAGACTGCATCTTTCTTTTGCTTTAATCCCTATAAAACACCTAAAGGGTTAATAAACTTCATAAAAGTGATTTTTCATACGTTGAGGGGTGTAGTTTCCATAATGGTTAATTTACAAGTCTTCGAAAGTAGAGCAGGTCCTTATACAGATTTTGGTGATTTTCCCAAAAAATATAAAAATGGCACCCAAATTCTAAGCCTCATAACATTCTAGTAAAATATGTGGATCTTAAGAAAACAGGCCAACATAAAGCAGATATTTGGGAAATGTAAGTTATGAATTCATTTGGGTGCTATGACTATCTGCTTCAAAAGTAGAGAATTTAGAACTTTTAAAATGGAGAATCTTTTGACATTTTTGTCAAATTTCAGTTTTTTTAATAACTAAACACAAAAGATATCATCCAATTTTTAAACTAATTTGAAGTACAATGGAGCACATTTACTTACCCCGTTCATTCGCGATCCCGCGGCGCGTTGTCCGACATTGATTCGGATTCTGCCGAGATTCACTAAGGTCTTGCGCCCGATGTCCACTAGGTGTCACTGCTGCACCGAGGTCCACCGGAATTCACCTTCTGCGTCCCGGTGTATGTGAGTGCTATTCTTGCAGCACAATTTTTTTTTTCCAATTCCGCGGCTTTTCCGAATTCGATTTCTGTCGTGTGAAAGCTGCCGCTGATGCGCCACAATCTGTTCGTGTGTGCCTAAATCCCAGGGAAATTTGGTGCAAATCAGAAATATTTTCGGGAAACGCAATGAAAATGCACGATTCGGACCCTTAGTAAATGAGCCGCAATGTGTCACAAGAAAACAATCTCAAAATCCCTTGGTTATGTTTAAGAGTTCCAAAGCTATCACCACTTATAGCGACTCGTTGTGTCATTATATAGTGTTATTTTGCAATTTTTATTGTGCAAAAATAAAACAATGTATGAGAAGTTTTTTAAAATGTAGATCTAAATCAGATGGTTTCTGTATTTCATTGGTATCGCTCATCAACTGCTCTGTCATAATTGCATTAACTTTTTACACATCAATGAAAGGCCTTCTCTACATGATCAATCTGATTGATTTTTGTCCAATCAGTGGATAAGAGTCAATACGAACAAGGACTGGCTGTGCGTTACACGTGTGAACTAATAATTATAGATATCCTGTGTTGCATATGTTCTGTTATATTACTAGATATTAGATGCTAATTATATTTGGGGTCCTACAAATAGAGAGCAAAACTATATTTCTTATGTAAACCTTAATCATAAATGTATGTGTTACTATATTCAAATTAATACTAGTATTTGTCTCTTTCCATCACATCCAGCAATGAACAGATATTTGAAACATTCACACATTCTTTCTTCTTTTTTAAACCAAAATTATCATTGTACTTGAAGCATTACTCCTCCAGGGCAATCTATGTTCTCTATCTTTTTAACACACTCTCAGATGGGCATGGCTGGAAACACTAAAAGCACTTGGGCCAAGTATGTCAGCATTAAAAATACAGAAGTGGCTGGAAAGGCTGTTGTCTGTCAACCTTTATTTGTCCTTTAAACCAAGTAAAAAGAACAAATGAGTGCCTATGGGCAAAACATTTTTTTTCTGCCCAACATATATGAGATTTGTTGAATGAATTATAATAGAAGGTTCAGATGACAAAAATTGCAGTGGTGGGGCCAAGCAAAATGCCCATAGGGCTTTTAGTTTTTCTTGTGCCAAGGCTGAACCATCAAATCAGCCTTCTGGACTCAAAGGCAACACTGTCAATAGAAATACATCATCTTTTTGTGGTGTAGAAGAGCTGTCGGATATAATTCCCATTATTCCGAAGCCAGGATTCTCCATTAATGTAGCCACCTGCTGGGTTTTTCTACTCAGGTTTAATGGTGTCTGAATTTGAATTTATGACCATCTGCAGAAAGCCTGAAAGTGGAGGCAGGCCTAAATCTTTTCTCTGCCTACTTAGTATAGGTTTAATCTCTATGAGAAGACAAGCAGATAGTGTAAAGTATTTAACTCTTATTGACATCACAGACTCGTAACATACAAGCACATCCTTTGTTCTTCAGCCAACATCAGCAACAAAAGGAATGTTTTAATTTCCTAAGTAACATTTCAGAGAAACAAAACTGATTTGGCACTCAGCTTTTTATTTCTTCTTCCAAAAAATCCTCCAAGGAATTAATTCATCCTAAAGAAAAAAGCTGAACTGAAAGTAATGGTAAAAGTTAGTAATTTTAAATTATTCTTTTAGCATGCTAAAATATTATTCTGGATATATTTTGAAAGCATCTGGAGATTTAATTTATGTAGAAAAAGAAAAACAAAAACATGCTAAAAAGGCTTTGCAAAGTCTTAAAAAATAGTTTTTGAAGGGCTTCCATCAAAATCACAGGAGAATACACAACATGGACAGGTTCCGAATCTCTTAGATGCTTCTGGACAACATGCAAAATAATTGGATTAATAATGCATCTAGTTTATTAAATTAAAAGCCACAGAACAAATATTGAGTTTGTTTCATAGCTTTGACATACTGGATTTAA
This sequence comes from Engystomops pustulosus, assembly GCA_019512145.1. Classification (NCBI taxonomy): domain Eukaryota; kingdom Metazoa; phylum Chordata; class Amphibia; order Anura; family Leptodactylidae; genus Engystomops; species Engystomops pustulosus. The sequence continues at coordinate 198,294,623 of CM033641.1, forward strand.
TATAACATGCATAAAACATGCCTATAGGACACAGATCTTGTAGCAATAAATTTTCCCTATGTGTAGTTTAAATTTGGCTATTTGGCAGAACATCAAATTTCATGAAACCATTCAGAGAGACAGGAAGATCTGCTTGTCAATAGTTTGGAATAAGTTTATGGTTGTATGCAAGGACAGCAAATATATACAACATCCAGACTGATGTGTTATTTTGTCATCCTGAGTATATTTAAGAATATTGTCTTTGCGGGAATACGCCTTTAAAGGCTGAAATTCTATTATGGGGATGGAATGTTGCAGGATAACGCATATAGTCACATACTTAGTAGGGTTAAAAAAAATACTGGTGGATATTTACTAACCCCATGCCGCACCACAGCATACCGTATTTTTCAGACTATAAGGCGCACTGGATTATAAGGTGCACCATCAATAAATGCCTGCTAAAATGTCTAGGTTCATATACACTCACCGGCCACTTTATTAGGTACACCTGTCCAACTGCTCGTTAACACTTAATTTCTAATCAGCCAATCACATGGCGTGAACTCAGTGCACTTAGTCATGTAGAAATGGTCAAGACAATCTCCTGCAGTTCAAACCGAGCATCAGTATTGGGAAGAAAGGTGATTTGAGTGCCTTTGAACGTGGCATGGTTATTGGTGCCAGAAAGGCTGGCCCGAGTATTTCAGAAACTGCTGATCTACTGGGATTTTCACGCACAACCATCTCTAGAGTTTACAGAGAATGGTCCAAAAAAGAAAAAACATCCAGTGAGTGGCAGTTCTGTAGGCGAAAATGCCTTGTTGATGCCAGAGGTCAGAGGAGAATGGGCAGACTGGTATGAGCTGATAGAAAGGCAACAGTGACTCAAATCGCCACCCGTTACAACCAAGGTAGGCAGAAGAGCATCTCTGAACGCACAGTACGTCGAACTTTGAGGCAGATGGGCTACAGCAGCAGAAGACCACACCGGGTGCCACTCCTTTCAGCTAAGAACAGGAAACTGAGGCTACAATTTGCACAAGCTCATCGAAATTGGACAGTAGAAGATTGGAAAAATGTTGCCTAGTCTGATGAGTCTCGATTTCTGCTGCGACATTCAGATGGTAGGGTCAGAATTTGGCGTCAACAACATGAAAGCATGGATCCATCCTGCCTTGTATCAACGGTTCAGGCTGGTGGTGGTGGTGTCATGGTGTGGGGAATATTTTCTTGGCACTCTTTGGGCCCCTTGGTACCAATTGAGCATCGTTGCAACGCCACAGCCTACCTGAGTATTGTTGCTGACCATGTCCATCCCTTTATGACCACAATGTACCCAACATCTGATGGCTACTTTCAGCAGGATAATGCGCCATGTCATAAAGCTGGAATCATCTCAGACTGGTTTCTTGAACATGACAATGAGTTCACTGTACTCAAATGGCCTCCATAGTCACCAGATCTCAATCCAATAGAGCATCTTTGGGATGTGGTGGAACGGGAGATTCGCATCATGGATGTGCAGCCGACAAATCTGCGGCAACTGTGTGATGCCATCATGTCAATATGGACCAAAATCTCTGAGGAATGCTTCCAGCACCTTGTTGAATCTATGCCAGTGCGCCGCTCTTGTGCGCATTCAGGAAGCCAAGCCCCAGTTTTTTAGCCTGCACCACTCTCAGAGGCAGCGCAGCGCCGCCTCCAACTGCCCGACTCACCGCTTGTGTTTGCGACAGCTCCCAGGTGTTGGAACAACACTGACCATGTTATCCAGAGTTTACCAGACAGCGTTCAGAGCGATTGTAACTGCCAGTTCAACTTCACCAGAACGGTAGTCAGGGTCAAGTTCAGCTTCCTCAAGTCTACATGAGGAAGTGGACGTGCGAATGTCTGAATATCTGTCAGGTGCTGAGTAACTTGGAGGAGTAAGACACAGATGACGATCAGTGGCGATGCCAGCCATCATTCAGCCCACCATCATCGCCTCTGGCTTGGGCCTGAATTGCAAAACTCTCTGGTCAGATCATGAAGTCGGAAAGCTTTGCGCTCGCTCACAGAGACCGGGGAAGAATATCCCTTGTTGAAATTAGCCCAAGAGCACCCTGAGGTCCTGTTTCTCAGCGCCATATGGAGGAGGTTGGAGTGAGGATGAGCGAGGAATAGGAGGAGAATGTTGCGGGACAAAAGATGGGACCATTGTTGAGGTTCCTTCACTGTTTCAGAGTGGGTAGTGGGCAGAAGAAGAGGAGTGTGGAGGAGAGTTGGAGGAGAGGAGAATGGACAGTCAGGCCAGTGAGGGGTGAATTTCTTACGCGTTGGTAGCTGGCGCAAGTATGGCCAATTTCATGCTAGGCCTTGCCCCCTATTCCACCCGTGACCACTTCGCCGTTCAAAAGAAATTTATTCCCAGCACCGATTACTGGGTGTTCACTCTCCTGGACCACCGGTACAAGACACAATCTTACGCCACTCTATTCCTGGCGAGAGGAAGGAGTGTGGAGAATGCATGAATACCACAGCAGGCCCTGGTGCGCACAAAGAGCGAAACCGATATTTCCCTTCCTGACAGAATGCTAGCGATCAAGGTGCTAGTTCTGCGGGACACGTACCGAGGAGAGGTAGGCGAGCAGGCAGTCTTGTCCAGCATGGGCCAAGGGTACAGCTTTACAAGGCTTTTGCCAGCTTTAGTCACCACTCCAGCAAAGTACATGTCACCTTCCCCATACCTCGAGGCGATAGGGCTGATCTTTACGAAAGATGGGTGAGGGAGTCGTAGCTGACCATTACCCACGTCCTAAAGATCAACAGCCCCTAACAACTACGTGGTCGTTTCAAAGCTGGACTGTGGCCACGAACTGGCGCGGTACGACTTGGAGAGGTTCTTGCTTGCCTGCCGCGCGTCTGTACGAGCGGGTTTTCAGTCAGCTGGTGGACTACATCACGGAAAGTACACCAGGCGCGACTGACAGCGCTGACGGCTGACGCTTGTGTAAACTGAAAAAGGCCTTTGCGATTTTGCTCAAATTTCCAATCGGAGACGGGGGGGGACAGGGGGGGGGGGGGGGGGGGGGTTGGGGGGGGACCAGGTAAGGAGCTCAAACCTGATAATTGATCCACTCCTCCTCCTCCTCCTCTTTCCTCCTTCTACTTCCTCTTTGTAGCGAAGCAGAGGAAAATGGCTATTTTTTGACAGGCCCACTGGCTCTTGCTATAGTACTTCATGCATTAATTTTTCTTGGAGGGCCACCTACCCGGTCCTCGTTTGAACAATTTTTGTGAGTCCACATACAGGCACTCAATCTATTCCATTTTCTGGAGGGCCACCTACCCGCGTGTCCTCTGTTTTAAAAATTTTTGCGGACTCGACCACATACAGGCACTCATCTATTCCATTTTACTGGAGGGCCACCTACTGCTCCTCTGGTTTGAAAACATTTTTGGGACTGACACATACAGGCACTCAATCTATTCCATTTACTATGCAGGGCCACCTACCTGCTCCTCTGGTTGAACAATTTTGGGACTGCCACATACAGGCACTCATCTATTCCATTTACTGGAGGGCCACCTACCTGCTCCCTGAGTTTGAAACATTTTTGGGACTGCCACATACCGGCACTCAATCTATTCCATTTACTGCAGGGCCACCTACCTGCTCCCTGGTTTGAACAATTTTGGGACTGCCACATCAGCACTCAATCTATTCCATTTTACTGGAGGGCCACCTACCTGCTCCTCTGGTTTGAAACATTTTTGGGAATGCCACATACAGGCACTCAAATCTATTCCATTTTACTGGCGGCCACCTACCTGCTCCTCTGGTTTGAAACAATTTTTGGGACTGCCACATACAGTACAGGCCCTCAATCTATTCCATTTTACTGCAGCCCCTACACTGCTCCTCTGGTTGAACCATTTTTGGGACTGCCACATCAGGCCCTCAATCTATTCCATTTTACTGGAGGGCCACCTACCTGCTCCTCTGGTTTTGAACAATTTTTGGGACTGCCAAATACAGGCACTCAATCTATTCATTTTACTGGAGGGCCACCTACCTGCTCCTCTGGTTTGAAAACATTTTGGAGCTGACTCGCAACATACAGGCACTCATCTATCCCATTTACTGGAGGCCACCTACATGCTCCTTCTGGTTGAAACATTTTTTGGGACTGCCACATACAGGCACTCAATCTATTCCATTTATACTGCAAGGGCCACCTACCTCTCCTCCTCCGGTTGTGAACATTTTTGGGACTGCCACATACAGGCACTCATCTATTCCATTTTACTGGAGGGCCACCTACCTGCTTCCTCTGGTTTGAAACATTTTTGGGACTGCCACATACGGCACTCAATCTATTCCATTTACTGCAGGGCCACCTACCTGCTCCTCTTTTTTTGAACAATTTTGGGACTGCCACATACAGCACCAATCTATTCCATTTTACTGGAGGGCCACCTACCTGCTCCTCTGGTTTGAAACATTTTTGGGACTGCCACATACGAGGCATCAATCTATTCCATTTTACTGCAGGGCCACCTACCTGCTCCTCTGGTTTGAACAATTTTTGGGACTGCCACATACAGGCACTCAATCTATTCCATTTTACTGGAGGGCCACCTACCTGCTCCTCTGGGTTGAAACATTTTGGGACTGCCACATACAGGCACTCAATCTTTCCATTTTACTGCAGGGCCACTACCTGCTCTCTGGTTTGATACAATTTTTGGGACTGCCACTACAGGCACTCATCTATTCCATTTTACTGACAGGGCCACCTACCTCTGCTCTGGTTTGAAGAAATTTTTGGGACTGACCACATAGGCACTCAATCTATTCCATTTTACTGGTAGGGCCACCTACTCTCTCTCTGGTTTGAAACATTTTGGACTGCCACATACAGGCCTCAATCTATCCCATTTTACTGGAGGGCCACCTACCTGCTCCTCTGGTTTGAAAAATGTTTGGGACTGCCACATACAGGCACTATCCAAATGTAAATTGTCTCCATAGCAGCCTCCACACGTTGTCTCCATTGCTACCCAAAAAGCTCAAAAGTCGTCATATAGCTGCCTCCATACATCGTCCTTATCAAACGGGTGGTTCCAGGCAAATTTGGTTGTTTTCATGGATTCCACATCAAAGTTGTTAACTTTGTCGCCCACCCTGCTGTGTTATCCACAATAATTACTGGCAAACTTTACCATTTAGGGATATTATTTCAGCGCTTCTTGCGCATCTGTTTACATTCCCCCCCCGGCATATCCTTAAACTTATAAGAACGCTACTACACTTGATCTTATACAAAAGTTCTTAGAAGTGCTGTTTGGGGAGTATGCCTAGAGACAGGGCTTGGATTGGCGAAGCTCGCTGGCAGCGGAACGCCAGCTCCATGGCATCATGCCTTCTTGCGATCTGTTTACATTCCCCTCACCACCCGCATATCCCAACTTATAAGAACGCTATCACACTTAACTTGGTTGCAGGCTGGGACCGAGTCTGACCCTGGGGCTGGTCATATACTGCCGACCCAGAGAATGCGGGGCTACCTCGGTCCAGGTCTCAAAGGTCACTACTATACCTCCTCCCACCCCTCCTCCACCTCCTCCTCCTCCACTTACCATCCGTGGCATGGCGCCATCAGTCGGTGAGCTCTAGGCACAGCAGCATGCCGTCGCTAACGCACAGCAGGGCGGTGCTGAAACTGCTGAGCCTAGGCGATAAAGCACAGAACACCGCTTAGAGCTATTACAGGGCATTCCACATCAAGTTGTGTTAACTTTGTCGCCACCCTGCTGTGTCATCCACAAAATATACTTGCAAACTTTACCATTTCGGGATATTATTTCAGCGCTTCTGCGCATCTGTTTACATTCCCCTCACCCGCCATATCTAAACTTTATAGAACGCTACTACACTTTGATCTATACAAACGGTTCTTAGAAGTGCTGTTTGGGGTAGCCTATAGACAGGGGCTTGGATTGGCGAAAGCTCGCCTGGCAGCGGAGCGCCACTCCATGCCAAGATCCAACTACATAGTTTTAACTGCAGCACCTTTAATCTACTACTAGTTCACTGCCTCCCTACATGGTCCCCTTATCAAACGAGCTGTGTCAGGCAGAATTTTGGGTTGTTTTCATGGCTCCATGTTAACTTTGTCGCCACCCTGGCTGTGTAATCCACAAAATAACTGGCAAACTTTTATCATGTACCGATATTATTGAGCGCTTCTTGCTCACCTCCTTTGTTCCTCTCTGCCACCCATGGTTTGAAGCCTGAGTCCATTTAGGGTATGTCGCCATGACACTCTCTAGCCTGCTGCGAGCTGCCTCTGCATGCCGTCCGCCCATATGGTCAGGGTCATTATTGGTGTTTTAGATCATCTAGCTTCATTCTGTCACTCTGTCATGCCATGCTGTTGCCCATATTTGGCATAATGTGCGATTAGCAGCCTCAGAGGCTCATGCATGTCCCTGCTGCTGTCATTCTGTCCACCATTGGTGGCCTGTGCGATTGGATGTGTCTCCATGCCTTTTCTTTATTGAGGCATCCATGTATTCGCCTCAATGGTCCGACATTTTGTGTTCTACATCCTGTTTCTAGGTTGCTCTCATGTGCCAAGTTTCCCAGCAGAGCCTTGGTCCCCTGAGAAATGCTCCGGAGTCATTAGCATATTTTTAAAACTGTTTTTTAAGCTCAGGGAAAAGGTGTCGAAAGAACGGAGTGTAGCATATCTAGGGTAGAGTCACATGTAGAAGGGGTTGGGTAAAGAGAATAGGAGGATGGCGCATGAGAGAGGTGGTCGAACTCAGACGTTGGTAGATATAGTTGAAAGCGATTAATAAAGTTACCAGTTTAAAAACGTAAAGAAGAGCAGATCTCCTAGAGGGGACACACACCACTATAACAAATTGGTATCTGTTTTACTCCCTGAGGAATGCAGTTATTAAAAGTAAATATGAAGGTTACATCCATAATCCAAAAAAAATTATACACTTCTAATCAGTACATTGACACGACTTTCACGTTCAATTACATTAGATTACAATTTTTAAACAATAACAGGACATACGGAATTAGACTTGCCTAGTAAAATAAAATATAATTTGTATCTCTTTCAATACTTTATAAAAACATGTAATTTAAAGAAATTACATTAAGTGGATGTCAAATTTAAATATATCATTTATATGGGCAACCCTTTAAGGTAGATTGATAAGCTGGTCAAATAAAATGGATTACAAGCTTGTGACCTGCAAAATTGGTAGTAACTAGTTTTTAATTAACACACAAGAAATGCTCACAAATAAAGAAATATACCTAAACATATATACGTCCAGAAAAAATGTCAGTATATTTAATGTATTTATTCATATATTTATATGAATTAACAATGAAAAGGAATCAGGGAAAATTATGAAAATTCTTAAGTATGTGATGCATTACAGTGATATAATGACTATGGACGTTAATTAAAGAACAGCAGAATTCAGCAGTTTGCCCTCCATCTGCCTTTCCTCAGGAAATAGCAATATTTCTTTAACTGAATCTGACAGATATTCTTGTGTTTGTCTGGAATTAGTGAAATTGCCACCAGTGCAGGAATAACCATATGTGTGATTTCATACCACGTAAGTTTGAGCATTGATGTTGATGACTTGTGTATGTGTGTTTGTACGTCATACATTTGCTCACTTTATTTAAATTTATTGTTAATGATGTTTTTCTTTAATATTGGTTACAATTAACTATGTATTGACCTACACACAGCTGCATGGGAATCATTTAAATTGTACTAAAATGCACTAAAATACAAAATCTGCATTCCTGTTAGTTTACCTTAGACCTGCCCGTATTGGCTGTTCGGTCACCAATACTGCTGAACCTGAACAGATACTACATTTCAACTCAACTGTAATAAAGAGATATTGGCATCTAAGGTATTCTGAATATGTGATAAGTCGGACTCACCTCTGGACTGTTTTACTTCTGAGACAGGGGGCCGATCTAGTGGCCAGGCAGACAGAATCTGTGTGCATGCTCTTCATTCTACTGGCTAACAGACTGGATTGTTGCCTATTTTAAATGGATTATGAAAGACATCATCTTAAGTATGACAAATCATATTAACATGGTTTAAAAAGACTCAAGTCCATGAAGTCTAATTCTACACGTAGGAATGGACAATGATACCATATTAGTACAGGCGGTCCCCTACTAAGGACACCCGACTTACAGACAACCATAGTTACAGACGGGACCCCCTCTGCCCAGTGTGATCTCTGGTGAAGCTCCTAAATGCTTTACCATATCCCAGGCTGCATTATGATCAGCTGTAAGGTGTATGTAATGAAGCTTTATTGATTAATTCTTGGTCCAATTACAGCAAAAACTTTGAAACTCCAATTGTCCACTGGGGCAAAAGAAAAAAATTTGTCTAGAACTTCAATTATAAAATATACAGTTTCGACTACATACAAATTCAACTTAAGAACAACCTCCAGACCCTATCTTGTATGTAACCCGGGGACTGCCGTATAAATAAATTTCTTCCCAACTTCACCCTTTCGTACTTAGAATTATCCTCGATAAGCCCTTTACCTCCAAAAGCAAAGGTTTTAGCAAGATGCCCAACGACTGTTGTGGCCAATAATTTATTAATTAGTTATAGCTTTCATCATTTTAACACTTACTTACTTCTGGGGTAGAGCAGTCCATGGTTTCAACCACTGTATCTGTAAAGAATCCTTCCTCTTTAGTTTCAAAACTCAGTTATTGTGATAACAAATCATGTTCTAGATCATTTATTGAACATAAAAAAATTTGCACATGTGAACCAGATCAGCTCTAAGGTGTCATTTTTCTATACTGAAAATCCCTAATTTGTAGGACGCAGTTGTACTTCTATTGCTCCTCCTTCTCATCCTCCCTCTATACGACCTTGTAGCACCATTTATTGATGTCAACTCATGCAATAGGCTGTCCTGGTGGATGCTATGCACCTCCATTGCTGGTTTTAAGTGCTGGAAAGTTTAGCTGGTGCATCATTACAGCGACTAGGGGGCTGAACAACAGTTGCCATGTGTCTTCAAGTGATAGTTTCTTGCCACAATGTTGCTTTATTTAGCTGTTGAGCTGCAGGAGGCCAAAAATTTCTCCATGTGAAATATACTATGTGCCCTGCATTGTCATATGGTCTTTGGGGATTTCAGGGCTTTTTTGCCTGCAGGTAGCACAGAATATGAACCAGAATCCACCCACTATGAATCAGCAACTGATCCAACCTTAGTATGTTGATGGGTTCCGAGACACCTTTGAAAAATATTCAATCTTACATATATAATTATTTTTGTGCTTTTAAAAGACAAACATGACCAGAAAGGCTTCAGATCCACATGGAGTGTGGAAAGTCTTTACACTCATATCCACACAAAAAGGCGGTTTGAATGCAATTCATGTCGCTAAGAAATTGCCAAAAAGTACATCAGTTTTATCTCCCTCTGGTGCCTTTTTACATGCTTTTTACATGCTCACTATAAGACATTCATACACTCAGAAAGAAAGCAAGGTATCAGGGATGCCCAGCTTCTTTAACACCTTAGCGCTCTGTGCCGTAGCGTACTGCGCTGAGTCTCGTCATTAGCGCTCAGCGCAGTCAGCTACGGCGCAGAGACGATGCCGATTCAGCGCTGTTAGCAGCCGAACCGGCATCGTTAGCCGCAGGATTTCAGCGTAATCTACCGTTGACATCCCCGGCTAACACCTCGCGTCGGAGTGGGCTCCGATCGCGGGTGTTTAAAAACCCGTTAAATGCCGCGGTCAACGCGACCGCGGCATTTAACATGCCTTCTGGGGGTCTTTACCCCCGATCGGTCGGCCCCCCCCGCAACCGTTTTCAGGGGGGGCCGATCCGCTGTTTTGGCTCCTCTGGTGTCTGATCGGGACCCCAGAGAAGCCTGGAGGGTTTCCTTTAAGATGGCGTCTGTGACGTCATCTTAAGGCAAAGTGTCAGCCTATGCATTTGCATAGGCTGGCAATGCTAATACCCTGCATACATTTGTATTGCAGAGTATTATCAAGACAAGCAACGATGATTTGCTTGTTCATATCCCATGGTGGATCATGTAAAAAATGTCAAAATTGTTTTTCAATAAAAAAATTACTTTATAATCACTAAAAATGCCCATAAGCCCCAAAACATATATAGAGACATATAACGCTCAAAAAAGTCTAAATCATAACACAAACCCCACCATATATAGTATCACCGCGTCCGTACAATCCATAGAATAAACAACAAAAAATCATACTATTGAACCCATATGATGAACGCCGTAAAAAAAAAACGTCAAAAAACCGCCAAAAATTATGATTTTTACAACTATTATATCCCACTAAAAATGCATAAAAAGTGGTCAAACAAACATATGTCTCTCCCGTATGATATTGTTGCAAAGAACACATGTCCCGCAAAATCAAGCCATCAACCAGCTCTGAGCCAAAAACGTAACAGTGTTTATGCCACTTGGAAGACAGCGATGCAAAAATGATAGATTTTTCCCCACATTAGGGTTTTATTTGGCAAATTTAGTAAAACATAAGAAAAATAGTCATGTTGGTATCACCGTAATCGTATCGAACCATAGAATAAAGATAACAGGATTATTAGGATATATGGTGAACACCGAAAAAAAAAAAAGTAAAAATCCATACGAATTGATGTTTTTCTACTCATGACCCTCAAAAAAGTTCCAAAATTTCAACAATAGGTGATACCAACCCCAAAATGGTAACACTGGAAAAAGCATCTCGTCCCGCAAAAAAAATGCCGTCACATGGCCCAAATAACGGAAAAGCGAAAATTTTATAGCCTTCAAAAGGGGCGCAACGAGGAAAACTAAATCCTGGCAGCTGCAGGGTGTGTAAATGCTGTTTCTGATAGTTTGAGGGGTGCAGATTTGAAAATGGGTTGGTTATATAGGGGGTTTTGTTGCTTAATATGTAAAATTGATTTCAAACAGTATTTATCCCAAATAGTCAATTCCGAAAAATACGGAAAATCGCTATTCGATTTGTAGGCCGCGTGACGTCAAAATAATTACTCCAAAATTTCAAAAATTATGAAATGTAAAGTAGACAAATGGGAAATGTTATTCTGCAAGTTATTTAGGTGGTAATCTATCTGCCTGCAAAACGCGGTGATTTAGAATTTTGAAAATGGCAAATTTTCTAAAATTCAATCATTTTTTTCTTTTTTTTGTAAAATCACGCAAAACTTATCAGCCAAAATTTACACTAAATGAAGTACAAATGTGGGGAAAAAACAATCTCAGAATTCGTGATAAGTAACAGTGTTCAAACGTTATTACCACGGAAGAGACACTGGTCAAATTTCAAAAAAAAGTTGCGAGCCTTAACCTGCAAACAGGCTGCGTCCTTAAGGGGTTAACAGATGTCAACTTTTTTCTGGCTGTATTTGAGGACCAATATGTCTTTTGGGAGAATGACAGATTTTTTCACGTACAACATACATGATTGTCTAGGACATTTTCAGGAGGAAAAGGCTCCATGAACAAATCATCAAAATGGTACAGAAACTGAATGAGCAAATTAAATGAATATGTTGGGAGTAGCCAAGTAAACTTCTTGGATGTAGAGTCAGATCCAAAAACAATGCAACAAGTACAAAATTTATGTAAATTCGACAGTGAAGAATCCTTACTACACTACAAAAGCCACTAACCTATACTATGTAAAAACACTATCCTACAGCAAATTTCTAAGACCAAGCTGCATAAACACTGGTGAAGGGTTCCTTGCTAATGCAGAGTAATTACAATCCAGAATGGTGTAATCACTATACCTTTCTAGGGAGGTTTTAGTGCCTGATACAGGTTCCTTTTAACAGCGTTACTGTTGAACAGGCTCACCCAAATGTCAATCAGCTAGTCAAAGCATGTAGGTTAAGTCACAACCAAGTGATCAGATTAAAAAACATGATCAAAAGTCTAGGACACGTACAATTTCATAAACAAAAATGACATATTTGAATACCCAGCAAGTAATTAGACGGGAATCTATCTTTAGGCCATGTCCAGACAAGGACACCATCTTGAAAGCTGGCCAAAGGCAAAGGTTTTCCAGTGGTAGGATCATCATAAAGTATATGAAGAAGAATAAAAAGTGTGGTGCAGGAGCTCGAACAAATACCCCACATAGAGTATATCATAAACAGTGTTTGTCTGAACACAAATATTTTGAATTATCCTTCAAAAACATTTTAGCGGTAAAAGGCGCTCTAGTGTTCAGATCCAGAGAACAGAGAATATTCAGAGACTGATAAGAAAGGAAAACCGCACACATTTCCTCTCTCTGCATTAAAATTAGAAGTTCAAGTTCTAGGAATACAAATTGTCCAATTTCATGTTCCGAGAATAGATTGTCGAAATTTCAAGTTCAAATTCCAGGAATACGAATAATCAAAATTTCAATTCAAATTCTGGAATAAAGAAGTCAAAATTTCAATTGAAGTTCCAGAATATGCAAGTCCAATTTTATGTTAAGTACAGGAATAAGAAATAAAAAAATTTAAGTTAAAGTTCTGGGAATGTGACGTTTGACACACTGCAAGTTCAGCTTCCGGGACTTGATTAATTTTAATCTGAAGTTCCTGGGAATACGTCAAAATTTCAAGGTCAAATTCCAGAAATACAGAAGTCAAATTTAAAGTTACAGTTTCAAATACTGGGAATGCAGAATTAAAAAATTGCAATTTGAAGTTCCCGAGAATTGAAAAATTTATGTTCTATTCTGAGAATGCAGAATCAAAAAATTTAATTTGAAGTTCCGAATGCAGTACTTATTCAGACATTAGAAAAATTGAGTTGGGGATACATAGAGGGATACATGTCTGGTTCATGCTAATAAATGTTAGAATGTCCACATTGGCTGTAGATAGAGCTGATTCTCTTGTCAGTGATGACACCACCGGTATTGATGGACACATGATCTGACAGAACGTTAGCCGCAGGGCAGGACAGTACCTGCAAGGCATGGCAAGTTATGGCCACATGTCCATTTTCCCACACAGAATTGTCTGCCTCCTGTTCATATTTCCCATCCAATGAGGTTGAAAGTTGAGGAGAAGATGAGTATGTAATCCCATTGTTGTCATGTTCCCTCCAAAGTGTTTATGTTGGTTTGTGACTTTCCTCCTTCCGTTTTTCGCTGCCACTGTCAATATTGGATGGGAACATCAGAACTGGTTCCTGCACCACAAGTTCACTTGCACTTCTCATGTTTAGTCTCAGCTCTAGTTTGGAATGAAGGATACTATATATACTTATACCATGATTACAGCAGGGTGGCCTAGTATTAATCATGTTCAGTGCGAACAGCTCTTCTTACCTTCTCATAGTTTTGGACCTTCAGACAGTGTAGGGATAATAATTTGCAATAGGTGCAATAAACACACGTCAGGGAAGGAACCTTTGCAAGCATATGGAACTTAAAGCATGCATTCATCTGGAAATAGATTTTTCAGGGTAGTGTAAGGTAAATTTAACTTCATTGCAGGTAGCACTATGCCTAGGTAAATAATCATTTACATGAATACTAATACAAATCCATCCACCATACTATATTCACACAAATACAAACTCTATTTCTAATATTTTTTGGTGCATAGGATATGGAAGGATAGTAATAATAATGTAATAATTTAATATTTCCTTCTATATGTATTTCTGAGTGTTCCCTGCTGTATAGACTGATATACCACAATTTCTTTATACTAATTTACTATTAATTAATAAACTCTAGGTAAGTAAATGATACAACCAGCTGTAGCTCTCAGCGTTGCCCAGGATAGTAAATAAACTGCTCTTAGCTAAACAAAATGGAAAGGGTTAACAAAAAATATTTTATATTTTCTGTCACGACTGTCTCTTTAGTGACTGTCTCTGAAACTCTCTGTGAGTGATTTCTTTGACGTCTCTTTGAGTTACTGTTGGTTCTGACAGACTCTTTGAGTGATTGTCTGTGCCGTTTCTTAGAGTACCTGTGTCTGGCATCTCTTTGAGTTACTGTCGGTTTCTGACAGACTCTTTGGCTGACTGTCTCTGACACTCTCATTCCAGTGGACTGTCTCTGATGGTCATTTTTGTCAATGGGGAGATTTATCAAACTGTCTGAGACAGAACTGCTAGTTGCCCATGGCAACCAATCAGAGCACAAGTTTCATTTTTACACAGCTGTTTATGAAATTTTGCTGATCTTGATTGGTTTCTTTGGCAACTGGAACGTTTTACCTCAGACAATTCTGATAAATCTCCCCTATCTCTGTATCCCTATCCATCTTACCTCATACATAAGAATTTTATACTCATTGCCTGTAGTAACGAATAAAAGCTCAGAGCTCATATTAATGACCTGTGGCAGAATAGCAACCAATCACAACTCAGTTTCTACTTTCACAGTAGCAGCAGACAATGGCTCCTGTATATGGGGTTAATAAGTGGATTTTGGAAAGTGTCGGGTGACAATTTCATCTCAAAACTGAGTTTATGACATTCTATGAGTCAGAGAGTTGTAAATGCAATGGCGCAGATTTCTTTAGCGGACATACATAATATAGATACACACACACACCACATAATCACTAAGCTTTATTTATTAGATATGGAGTGTGCTTCTAATAGAAAAATTAAAAAGTGATGAGTGGACCATTAACATTTTTAAAAACCTGTTTGGTTGTGGCTCTTGACACTGATTGTGGATGTTTACTGTTTAAATGCTGCTGGTAAAGTCGCCACTGGCATATAAATTATGGTGGCTCAGGATGACAATTGGCGGGAGTATCGATCCCTCGAACATGGTGGCCAGATTTAAATGTCCCTGGCAAGCTTTCACTGGCATTTAAAGATTTAAAACCTGTGATCGGTGCAGTTACCACAATGTATAATGAACAACAAATATAATCCAAGCTGTATAGATACAACAAACAAACATAAACATAGCTAAATCTCCTTAAAACGGAGTAAGAGGTGGGGTTTTGCTGCTTATTGCGGCAAACCCCACTGCTGATACCTGTGCTTCAGTGCTAGCACCATGAGGGTGTTAACCATGTGGGGTCACCATCTTTGTTCCAATCGTCACGCCCCGAAACATTATCGGAAGGTGTTAACCAACCTATTTCAGAGAGGAGAAGAAGGTAAGAGAATAAGGGGAATTATGGACTGAGAGGAGACAATAGAGGGAGTTCAAAGGAAATAAAATTGTCAGTTACAAGTCTCTGCTAGTAGCCTGTTTTCTAGCTCTGTAATGGAAAACAGACTATAAGTCTACTGGATAGCCAAGAGACTTACAACTAGGAGCTTCTTCAATGGTCAGAAGTCTCAGTATTGGTAGGAAAACTTTCTTACTAAAACTACAGCCACAATGCTCTGAAAAATTCCTTTGCCTAGCAGCTTTTTTTCGTTCATTTTCACTTCCTTTTATTTCAAAATTTTAAGTTTTTCCATGTGACGAGCTGTGGGTGGAATTATTTTCTGCATAACAAATTGTACTTCTTAGTGACAGTATTTATTATTCCATGCCATGTACTGGGAAAAAAAACAAGTGTAGTGAAATTGGCACAGCAACTGATCAATATCCCCTATAAAGCTGGGGTGGGCAATAATCCAGCCTAATACCATATTTTTTGGACTATAAGGCACACAAAAAATCCTTTGATTTTCTCAGAAATCAAAGGTGCGCCTTGTAGACCAGTGCGCCTTATATATGAACAGGTGCCTTGACCTGTGCACAGGTCTGCCACCTGCTGGTCATTCACCCTTATAATCAGGTGCCCCTTATAATTCGGTGTGCCTTATACACTCACCGGCCACTTTATTAGGTACACCATGCTAGTAACGGGTTGGACCCCCTTTTGCCTTCAGAACTGCCTCAATTCTTCGTCTTGGCACTCTTTGGGCCCCTTTGAACCAATTGAGCATCGTTGCAATGCCACAGCCTACCTGAGTATTGTTGCTGACCATGTCCATCCCTTTATGACCACAATGTACTTAACATCTGATGGCTATTTTCAGCAGAATAATGCGCCATGTCATAAAGCTGGAATCATCTCAGACTGGTTTCTTGAACATGACAATGAGTCCACTGTACTCAAATGGCCTCCACAGTCACCACATGACAGTCACTAAGGCGCATTGGTCTATAAGGCGCACCTTTGATTTCTGAGAAAATCAAAGGATTTTTTGTGTACCTTATAGTCCAAAAAAATATGGTACTTAGGCTGGATTATTGCCCACCCCCAGCCTTTATAAGGGGATATTGATCAGTTGCTGTGCCAATTTCACTACACTTGTTTTTTTTCCCAGTACATGGCATGGAATAATAAATACTGTCACTAAGAAGTACAATTTGTTATGCAGAAAATAATTCCACCCACAGCTCGTCACATGGAAAAACTTAAAATTTATATACTTTTGAAATAAGGAAGTGAAAAATGAACGAAAAAAAAGCTGCTAGGCAAAGGAATTTTTTCAGAGCATTGGGCTGTAGTTTTAGTAAGAAAGTTTTCCTACCAATACTGAGGACTTCTGACCATTGAAGAAGCTCCTAGTTGTAAGTCTCTTGGCTATCCAGTAGACTTATAGTCTGTTTTCCATTACAGAGCTAGAAACAGGCTACTAGCAGAGTACTTGTACCTGACAATTTTATTTCCTTTGAACTCCCTCTTATTGTCTCCTCTCTCTCAATAATTCCCCCTCTTATTTTCTTACATTCTTCTCCTCTCTGAAATAGGTTGGTTAACACCTTTCCGATAATGTTTCGGGGCGTGACGATTGGAACAAAGATGGTGACGCCCACATGGTTAACACCCGCAATTGGTGCTAGCACTGACAGCAGGTATCAGCAGTGGGTGTTTGCCACAATAAGCAGCAAACCCCACCTCTTACTCCGTTTTAAGGAGATTTAGCTATGTTTATGTTTGTGTGTTTGTATCTATACAGCTGTGGATTATATATTGTTGTTCATTATACATTGGGTAACTGCACCGATCACAGGTTTTAAATCTTTAAATGCCAGTGGAAAGCTTGCCAGGGACATTTAAATCTGGCCACCATGTTTGAGAGGATCGATACTCCCGCCAATGTCATCCTGAGCCCCCATAATTTATATGCCAGTGGCGACTTTACCAGCAACATTTAAACAGTAAACATCCACAATCAAACAGGTTTTTAAAAATGTTAATGGGTCCACTCATCACTTTTTAATTTTTCTATTAGAGCACATCCATATCTAATAAATAAAGCTTAGTGAATATGTGTGTGTGTGTGTATCTATGTATGTATGTCCGCTAAAGAAATCTGCGCCATTGCATTTACAACTCTCTGACTCATAGAATGTCATAAACTCAGTTTTGAGATGAAATTGTCACCCGACACTTTCCAAAATCCACTTATTAACCACCATATACAGGAGCCATTGTCTGCTGCTACTGTGAAAGTTAGAAACTGAGTTGTGATTGGTTGCTATTCTGCCACAGGTCATTAATATGAGCTCTGAGCTTTTATTCGTTACTACAGGCAATGAGTATAAAATTCTTATGTATGAGGTAAGATGGATAGGGATACAGAGATAGGGGGAGATTTATCAGAATTGTCTGAGGTAAAACTGTTCCAGTTGCCATAGAAACCAATCAGAGATCAGCAAAATTTCATAAACAGCTGTGTAAAAATGAAACTTGTGCTCTGATTGGTTGCCATGGGCAACTAGAGCAGTTCTGCTCTCAGACAGTTCTGATAAATCTCCCCATTGACAAAATGACCATCAGAGACAGTCACTGGAATGAGAGTGTCAGAGACAGTCAGCCAAAGAGTCTGTCAGAAACCGACAGTAACTCAAAGAGACTGCCAGACACAGTCACTCAAAGAAACGGTCACAGACAATCACTCAAAGAGTCTGTCAGAAACCAACAGTAACTCAAAGAGACGGTCAAAGACAATCACTCACAGAGAGTTTCAGAGACAGTCACTCAAAGAGACAGTCAGTGACAGAAAATATAAAATATTTTTTGTTAACCCTTTCCATTTTGTTATAGCTAAGAGCAGTTATTTACTATCCTGGGCAACGCTGAGAGCTACAGCTGGTTGTATCATTTACTTTACCTAGAGTTTATTAATTAATAGTAAATTAGTATTAACGCAAATTGTGGTATATCAGTCTATACAGCAGGGAACACTCAGAATAACATATAGAAGGAAATATTAAATTATTACATTATTATTACTATCCTTTCTTGTATATGCACCAAAAAATATTAGAAATAGAGTTTGTATTTGTGTGAAAATAGTATGGTGGATGGATTTGTATTAGTATTCATGTAAATGATTATTTACCTAGGCATAGTGCTACCTGCAATGAAGTTAAATTTACCTTACACTACCCTGAAAAATCTATTTCCAGAGGAACATGCATGCCATTAAGTTTCCATATGCTTGCAAAGGTTCCTTCCCTGACGTGTGTTTATTGCACCTATGCAAATTAGTACCCTACACTGTGCTGATGAGATCCAAAAACATCATAACAATGCTGTCCACAGTTGAGAATGTATTCCTTAAAGAATGGAATTACTCGTTTGGTGATTATCACATATTATGTCATTAAGCCTCTTGTAAGTTATGCTTGATGTTAAGGGGGTTGCAATCGAAACTAGCAATGCGGCAACTATATTGAGGTATTAAGGGACTAAGAATTCAACATTGGAAAAAATGTTTTACATGTCACTGTCTGAAGGCCAAAACTATGAAGAAGTTAAAGAAGTAGCTGTCGCACTGAACATGATTAATACGAGGCCACCCTGCTGTATCCATGGTATAAGTATAATATAGTATCCTTCATTCCAATACTAGAGCTTGAGACTAAAATGAGGAAGTACAAGTGCACTTTGGTGCAGGCACCAGTTTCTGAGTTCGCCTCCAATATTGACAGTGGCAGCGAAAACGGAAGGAGGAAGTCACAAAACCAACATAAACACTTTGGGAGGGAAACAATGACAATATTCACTTCTCCTCAACTTTCACCTTCATTGGATGGGACACATAGTAACAGGAGGCAGACAATTCCTGTGTGGGAAAATTGGACATGTGGCCAGAACTTTCCATGCCTTGCAGGTACCGTCCTGCCCTGCATCAGATCATGTGTTCATCAATACCGGTGGTGTCATCACTGACAAGAGAATCAGCGTATCTACAGCCAATGTGGACATTCTAACATTTATTAAGATGAACCAGACATGTATCCCTCTATGTATCCCAACTCAATTTTTCTAATGTCTGAATAAGTTCTGCATTCCTGGACCTTCAAATTAAATTTTTTTGATTCTGCATTCTCAGAACTAGAACATAAAATTTTTCAATTCTCGGGAACTTCAACTTGCAATTTTTTAATTCTGCATTCCCGGTATTTGAAACTTTAAATTTTGACTTTCTGTATTTCTGGAATTTGACCTTTGAAATTTTGACGTATTCCCAGAACTTCAGCTTAAAATTAATCAAGTCCCGGAAGCTGAACTTGCAGTGTGTCAACGTCACATTCCCAGAACTTAACTTAAAATTTTCTTATTCCCTGTACTTTAACATAAAATTTGGACTTTGCATATTCCTGGAACTTTCAATTGAAATTTTGACTTTCTTTATTCCCAGAATTTGAACTTGAAATTTTGATTATTCGTATTCCTGGAATTTGAACTTGAAATTTCGACAATCTTTCTCGGAACATGAAATTAGGACAATTTGTATTCCTAGAACTTGAACTTCTAATTTTAGATGCAGAGAGAGGAAATGTGTGCGGTTTTCCATTTCTTATTCAGTCCTCTGAATATTCTCTGTTCTCTGGATCTGAACACCTAGAGCGCCTTTTACCGCTAAAATGTTTTTTGAAAGGATAATTCAAAATATTTGTGTCTCAAGACAACACTGTTTATGATATACTCTATGTGGGGTATTTGTTAGAGCTCCTGCACCACACTTTTTTATATTCTTCTTCAATATACTTTATGATGATCCTACCACTGGAAAACCTTTGCCTTTAGGCCAGCTTTCAAGATGGTGTCCTTGTTCTGGACATGGCCTAAAAGATAGACCCGTCTACATTTACTTGCTGGGGTATTCAAATATGTCATTTTTGTTTATGAAATTGTACAGTGTCCTATGACTTTTGAATCATGTTTTTTAATCTGATCACTTGGTTGTGACTTAACCTACTATGCCTTTGACTAGACTGATTGACAATTTGGGTGAGCCTGTTCAACAGTAACGCTGTTAAAAGGAACCTGTCATCAGGCACTAATAACCTCCCCTAAGAAAGGTATGATGGATTACACTCATTCTGGATTGTAATTACTCTGCATTAGCAAGGAACCCTTCACCAGTGTTTATGCAGCTTGGTCTTAGAAATTTGCTGTAGGATAGTGTTTTTTACATAGTATAGGTTAGTGGCTTTTGTAGTGTAGTAAAGGATTCTTCACTGTCGAATTTACATAAAATTTTGTACTTGTTGCATTGTTTTTGGATCTGGACTCTTACATCCAAGAAGTTTACTTGGCTACTCCCAACATATTCATTTAATTTTGCTCATTCAGTTTCTGTACCATTTTGATGATTTGTTCATCGGAGCCTTTTCCTACTCTGAAAATGTCCTAGACGTATCAATTGTATGTGTGTAGTGACAAATCTGTCATTCTCCCAAAAAACATATTGGTCCTCAAAAACAGCCAGAAAAAAGTTGACATACGTTAAAGAGCTGGGCAAACCTTGCTTTCTTTCTGAGTGTATGAATGTGTTATGTGTGAGCATGTAAAAAGCATGTAAAAAAGTGCCCGGGAGATAAAACTGATGTACTTTTTGGCATTTTCTAGCGACATGAATTGCATCAACCGCCTTTTTGTGTGGGATATGAGTGTAAAGACTTTCCACACTCCATGTGGATCTGAAGCTTTTCTGGTCATGTTTGTCTTTTAAAAGCCACAAAAAATAATTATATTATGTAAGATTAAATATTTTTCAAGGTGTGTCTCGGTAACCCGTCAACATACTAAGATGTTGGATCAGTTGCTGATTCAATAGTGGGTGGATTCTGGTTCATATATTCTGTGCTACCTGCAGCCAAGAAAAGCCCTGACAATCCCCCAAAAGACCATATCACAATGCAGGGCACATAGAAATTTCACATGGAGAAATTTTTGGCCTCCTGCAGCTCAACAGCTAAATAAAGCAACATTGTGGCAAGAACTATCACTTGAAGCACACATGGCAACTGTTGTTACAGCCCCCTAGTCACTGTAATGATGCACCAGCTAAACTTTCACCAGGCCTTAAAACCAGCAATGGAGGTACATAGCATCCACCAGGACAGCCCCAATTGCATGTAGTTTACACCAATAATGGTTCTATCAATTCGCTATATACGGGAGGATGGAAGGAGGACAATAGAAGTTACAACTCTGCTTCCCAAAATTATAGGGATTTTTCAAGTATAGAAATGTAATTGACACCTTAGACTGATCGGTTTACTGTGCAAATGTTTTTTATGCTTCATAAAATGAATCTAGAACAGATTTTTATCACATAACGAGGTTTGAAACCTAAAGAAGGAAAGGGATTCTTTACAGATACGTCGTGAAACTCATGGACTGCTCTACCCCAGAAGTAGTAATGTTAAAAATATGAAAGCTATAACTAATTAACCCCTTAACGCGCGCGCCGTAGCTCTACGCGCAGAGGTATAAGGGATGTATGAAGAGGGCTCACTGGCTAGTCCTCTTCATACAAAGTGTGGGGTGTTGGCATTTTGCAGAAACCCCCCACGCTAATACCAGCGTCGGTGCTTCCCACCGATCGCGGCTATTCACCCTCTCAACGCCGCCGGCAACTCGTTATGTCGATCGGCGCACACCCCAACGTACATGCGGGGCTGGCGGGGATCTGTACCATGGTACAGCCTCGTGTCTTCTTTTGACACGAGGCTACATGGCTTATGGCAGTTCGTTACGATGTAGCAGTTGGCTCATTGTAAATTATGACCTGCAAAATGCCATATTGCAATCTCGTAGTATTACAGTATATGTAGGACAATCTGACCATCTAGGGTTATTACCCTATGGTAAGACACATAGTGAAAAAAAAGAAAAAAAAGTTAAAAACTTAACTTACACAGTCGTTATCTTTTGTAAAATGTATTAAACACAATAAAACCTATATAATTGGTATCACCATGATCCGCACCGAACCAAGCAAGAAAGTAGGCGTTGTTATTTGGAGCGAAGATGAAAGTCGTAAAACTGAGCCGACATTGAATGGCTTTATTTTCTATTCGGCAGTACACGCATGTTAACTAATAGACATTACGGGAAAGTAAAATTTGTACGCACACATAAGCCTCACACAGGTCTGTACACTAAAATAAAAAAGTTATGGATTTTGAGTGTGGCGACCGAAATGAGCCGAAAACTGCGTCTTAAGGGGTTCCTAATAATATTGGCCCAACAAGTCTGGTTGGGCATCTTTGCTACTAAACCTTTGCTTCTGGATTAAAGGCTTATCGAGTGGATAATGTCTAATTCGAAGTTGAAGTGTGGACGAAATTTATTATACGAATATGGTATCATTGTCCATCCTACGCTTGTAGATATTGACTTCATGACTTGATGTTTATTAAACCATGTTAAATTGAGTTTGTCATAATAAGATGAAGCTAGTCATATCCATTTAAAATAAGTGGCAACAATCCCAGTCTGTTAGCCAAGTAGAATGAGAGCACGCACAGATTCTGTCTGCCTGCCGCCACGATAATCAGCCCCCTGTCTCAGATAGGTAACAAGTCCCAGAAGTTGATTGCCGACATTTATCACCATATTCAGAAATACCTTAGATGCCAATAATCTCTTTATTACAGTTGAGTTGAAATGTAGTACTGTTCAGGTTCAGCAGTATTGGTGACCGAACGCCAATACGGGCAGGTCTAAGGAACTAACAGCGAATGCAGATATTTGTATTTTATGTGCATTTATGTACAAATTACTAATGATTCCCATGCAGCTGTGTTGTAGGTCAATACATAGTTAATTGGACCCACTGTAGAAATTCTTAAAGAAAACACATTAACAATAATTTACAACAAATGAGCAAATGTTTACGTACCAAACACATATACCGAAGTCATCAACATCAATGCCTCAAAACTTACTGGTAAATGAATCACACATAAGGTTATTCCTGCACTGGTGGCAATTCACACTAATTCCGACAACCACAAGACTATCTGTCAGATTCAGTTTCAAGAATATTGCCTATTTCCTGATGGAAAGCAGATGAGGGTCAAACTGCTGGAATTCTGCTGTTCTCTTAATTAACGTCCATAGTCATTATATCACTGTATGCATCACATACTTAAGAATTTATTCATATTTGCCCTGATTCCTTTCATTGTTTAAGTCATATAAATATATGAATAACATACTTAATATACTGACATTTTTTTGGACGTATTAATGTTTAGTATCATTTCTTTATTTTGTGAGCATTTCTTGTGTGTTAATTAAAAAACTAGTTACTCCCAATTTTGCAGGTCACAAAGCTTGCTTTAATCCCATTTTATTGACCAGCTTTATCATCTACCTTAAAGTTGCCCATAAATGATATTTAAATTTCACTCCCCTTAAGTGTAATTTCTTTAAATGACATGCTTTCTAAGTGTTGAAGAGATACAAAATTCTCTTGTATTTCTGAGTCAAGTCTAATTCCATATGTCCTGTTATTGTTTAAAAATTGTAATCCTATATTAATTTAGAATGTGAAAGTCGTGGTCATGTAACTGATTCAAGAGTGTAATAATTTTCTTTTGGATTAGGGCTTGTAACTTCAATTTACTTAATATAACTCATTCCTCAGCTGAGTAAAACAATTACCAAATTTGTTATAGTAATGGTGTGTGCCCCCTCTGGAGGAATATGCTCTTCTTTTCGTTTGTTTCTTAACCTCTGGTTTTAAACAAAAAAAGTTTTTAAAATTATATGCTAATGGACCACACGTCAGACATGGGGTCCGGGGACCGTGACAGTTTGCCTTGTTTAACAAGTCCTTGATCCCTAGTTGTAATGTCCTTTAAACAATCCCGTTAAATGACTGTGTGACCGCATCTGTAGTCACATCTTTTAAAGATTTTGGAGCAGGCTCCTGTCTGAGCCAGCCTTGGGGCCCAGCTTTGGGCCACTTTGGGGCCCTGCCTGTTCAGTTGCCTTGGTGCCCCGTCATCAACCTGACACAAATATGAAGATGTGCAACCAATAATACATATGTTAGCTTCATGTTGACAGAGAATATATTTATAACACTATATGTTGATGTATATATACTGTATGTGTCTATGGTGTGTTTATAAGATGCCACAAAATGATAAGGGGTATGGAGGGGTCTCGTTATAGGAAGGATTAAATACACTAGATTTAATTTATCTGGACAAGAGAGATCATGAGGGACATATTATATTTATAAAATATATGAAATGGTCCATACAAAAAATAAGTGTTCCAGATTGAATCAAATCAAACAAGAAAGGGGCGCGTCTTCACCTGGGATGAACACAGGTTTATCACCATAAGGCTACAGGGCATTTTTTACAAGGGAGAACTGTAAATCCCTGTGGAATATTGCCTGCATGGTCACACTGACAGTACAACCGATAGCCTTCAAGCAGTGGGTCCTAGATCCTTTTTACACCAACAACTAAGCATTGATGGTTATGTATATAGAATTTGTTTCCCCTAAATCCCTCGTCCTCATCCCAATCCCTTCCCTTCCTTGGTTGATACATTGTGAATTGAGACATCTTTTTTTTCAACCATATAAATTATGAATAGTATGATGATTATATATGCGGTTATTCCAGGCGGTGGACCCACCGAACGGAAAATAGCTCCTAATTCCTGAAGCACTACTTTTTGTCCATTTGGAAGACATAACAAATTCATAAAAAGTATACAAAGGTCCATCCCGTCCATAAATGGAGCAACTGAAATTCATTTTCTCTGTTCACTAATACCTCTCTCCTTTTTTATGTCACATTATCTTCATGTACAAATTTTTAATGAAGTATTAGTTAGAATACGCTACGCTTGTCTTACAACTACTTCAATGCACTAAAAATAACCATAATATGAACACGTGCAAATATGCGGTATATTATGACAAGTTAAGTAAATTTGAGAACCCATTACAGGAAAATTAGCCCCTCTACTCACAGTATAACCTTTAATGCTGTTGGGTAGTTTCCAAGCAGTGGTGATTGTATTTTTGCTCATTAATGTCTGCACTCTGCCCCCCAACTTGACAGAATAAAACTGAAATGAGATATTTCGCTGAAATTTAAAGTTAACAAGAAAAAACTGAAATAACAATATGGCATAAATATTTAGACCTTTTGCTCATATTGAGTGAGAACAACCTTTTGAGACTAGTACAAACGCCCTGTGACTTGGGGAATGATTCAACAAGTTTTTCACACTTCTGGGAATTGGGGATCCTCTGTCATTGTTTCATGCAAGATCCTCTCCGGGCTCCCTCAGTTGGCGATGGTGAATGTTGGTGGGCACCATTTTTAATACTCTCCAAGATGCCTCACATTGGGTTTGGTCAGGGCTCTGGCTGCGATCAGCTTAGAATGGTCCAACAGTTTTCTGGAGTAGCACTGATTTTTTGTTTTGGCTGCGTGCTTTGGTGCACGATTTTATTACCCGTGGTCCATCTCGCGATCCAGCGCTCGTTCTGTGTGGAGATTCCGGGTCTCTCCGGCGGTGCAGGTAGCGCGTGTCAAGCGCAACTTTTTTTAATGCAAGCGTTTTTTCTTCCGAATCAAGTGTGATTTTTTGTAGGCCTGCGCCCCCCAATTATCCTCCGTCGTGGTGCCGCCGTGCCGAGGGGTCGGGGTGCGCCACAATCCGAATCCTTGCATGAGCCAAACCCCGGGTCAATTTCAGGGAAAAATCGGCGCAAAACAAAAAATTGGGTAACCGCCGTAAAACGTGATTCCGGCAGCCTAGTAATGACCCCCCTTGCTTGTTGGAAAGTGAACTGTCAGAACGTGAGGTCCAGGCACTACGGAAACTCTCGGGTTTTCATCCAGAATCTCTCGTTTTGGCCAGCATTCATCTTTCCTTCATTTTGCAACCCGTCATTCGGTACCTAATCGAAAAACACCCCCTGCATGATCAGGTATCATGTATATAAGGCGGAAAAAGACACATCACTCAAACGTCCACCTTTAAGAATTAAATAATGTTCTTTCATCCCCTAATCCCCGTGATATTTGTATTCTCTCCCAGAACATAGAAGTCCGCCATACAACCTCCGCAGCAGAGATTCTTTCATAGTCCTCAACGCTCTCCATAAAAACCTCTTCATGTTGATGGTAAAACTCGTCCTCTCCTCTAGGCGAAGAGGGGATGCCCCCCTTCTTGTCTGGTCACAGGCCTAGGTATAAAAAAGATCTGTTGAAGAGATCCTTGTACTGTCCGTCTGTATTGTACATTGTATGAGGTTCTCCCCTCATTCTTCTAAACTGAATAATCCCAAGTTTGTAATCTGTCATTGTATTCTAGTCCCTGCCATTCCCCTGAATAAGTCTTGGTCTTCCCCCTTCTGGACCCCGTTTCCATTCTACGATACATCCTTTTTTACCACTGCTGGCCCAAAACTGTACACACATATTCCATGGTGGTAGCTGATCCAGGGATTTTTTATAATCGGCAAAACTATGTCTCTTATCATGAGAATCTATTCCTCTCTTGATACATCCCATACTATTTTATTGCTTTAGCACCAGCCCCTGGCTCTGGTCAGGCTCCAGTTTTACCAAGTAATTGACTATGTTTTAGACATAATTATACGTTTTGTTTCCATGGCCCAAGTGCATAACTGTTGACATGGTTCTATCATTCAACCCTCATCACCATTTCTCTGTACTCATCCCTCAAAAGCTTCCCCAACATCCCTCTGTAAATGCTAAACGATTCGACCTCATGTAATTTATACTCTTAGCCACAGCTGGTACATTGCAAATTAATTGACAACTTGGACTGTGTCCAACCCACTACAAAGTCTCATAGTAAAAATATTATCAAAGAAGGTGCCCCATACTGACCCTGTGCACTCCATTGGTAACATCAACCAATCTGAGAAATGTTCTCATATGAACGACCTCTGTTTCTCTCACTAAGCCAATTACTTACCCAAATACACATGTTTCCCCTATTCCCACAGTCTCTGTTTTATTATACCAACCTTTTATGCTGCAAAGTGTCAATATGCCTTGAAAGGTCCAGATATACACATCCACACAGCTCCCCACTCCTCGTAGAAACCATTAGATTAGTCTGACAGGGCCGTCCTCTCTTTCCCTCTGCCTGTATTGTTTTCCTTACAAGCTAATAGCCACATTGGCTTTTTGCCTTGTTCCTACTTATCATTGGTATGTGGTTTTCTCCAGACTTTTTCAGAAAAATCCAAGTTTTTCTTTTTGGGGGGGGGGGCTTTTGGTCTTTGAGAATATTGTTGCCCAGTGCCTATGCTTTATGTCTTTCTTTAGTTGCTAAATTTGCCTCCTGAAAGGTTCATAAGCGGAAGGTGTGGCTAGTTAGGTTGTGGTGCCCCACTTCCCTAACGCTCTTAGTACAAGCGTAATACAAATACATGATATTATAGAATCACTATTCAGCCGCGGTTTCCCCCCAAACCTCGTAGTTTTGGGATACTCTTATCAGGTCTGTCTGGTAGATAAGGTCCGCAGGTGCCCTCCGCTCTTGTTGGGTGCCAGGACTAGTTGCGACCGGTAACTTGTCCTTTTGTTGTAGACAATGCTGCATCAATTGTTTCACTTTTGAAGATTGTCAGGTGATAACAGTCCTGTTTATTTTCTACACATAACACTTAGATTACACCCAACTTAAAATCGAAAAATCTTCATCTAATAATCAGACGAATCATAATTTTCTTATAGTCCTGGAGCTTAGCCACAGTGTCTCTGGGCGCTCTCTTTTCCCTCTCTCATATGATCCTATTTTGGCTGAATGGTCCATTTTTAGATAGAGTTGTGGTCGACCCGCAACTTTTTCCATTTTAAACTCACGGACACTTAAGGCCATGTTTGTAGCTAAAGGGGCATTCTTATCAGGGCCATTAACATTCAGTTTTGATTAATCTCCTCCTTTACCTCTACCTAACATCCTCTAACCTCTTCATCCATTTCCACCATTCTCTCCCTACCCTTCTGCCCCGTTTCCACATACACCACCCCGAGCATATATGTGTCCCTTTGACTCTCTCTTTCTCTTTACATTCTTATGATTTATGTCCGCTCAACAGTCTTGATATCTTTTACAACCCATTTTGATATTGCTGCGAATGTTTACTATTCAGGACGTTAGTATACCTGTAATATTTATCCATATAACCTTTCTCACCCTTTATACTACATGCATATAGCCTTCAATCTTTAGCTCATATGTTTCTACTTAGGTCAGTCCTACTTGACAAAGGTCGAGATGCGAAAGTTGTGTTATTCAATATTTTATGATCTGTGAAAAATTACTCTTGTAGTTCATACTTACGGTGAAGACTTGGCTATGTGTATATTAACGGGAATAAAAATCATTTGAAAAGACCAAAACTGGTGTTGTCATGTTCTGCCATATGATACAAGGATTACAAACAACTACCCATGTTCCACAGCTATCCTGTGGTACAGCACAACATGCCTAGTTTTTGAGAAATTATCTTCAAATCCGACTAGGAACATTTTTTTAAATAACATCCAATGAAAATGTTTTCATGAGACTGGGCTCTCACCAACACTTAAGTACTGCAAAATTATATTTATATCTTAGACAAATCTTGCCCTTGCCATAAATTCTGTCTCTGAGTTCCTTTTGGCAGTTTCTAGACCTCATGATTCCTCAGGTGTCTCTACATGCAGTGAGAGATGTGAGGTCTACACATAGCTGGTGTGTTCTTTTTTCTTTTTTAACAAGTCCAATCAGATTTACTTAAACACAGCTGACTCCATGAAGGAGTAACACCATCTCATGGAAGATCATAAGGAAATGGCACGCAGTTATAATTGGGTGTCACAGCAAAATGGGCGACATCCTATGACCATGTGATATTTTAGTTTTCTTGTTTAATAACTTAGCAAGATATCTTACATTTCTGTTTTTTACTGTCAAAATAGTTTGCAGAGGGTACAATAATAGCAGAACGTTTATGACTTACCAATTGGCTGCAATGAAAAAAGAGTAAAAACTTTAAGTCTAATAACTTTCCATCACCACTGTATATGTTAATATCACATTGCCTGTATTTTAGCTTAATAACTAAAATGAAGCGTTATTTATTTACATCAACATAAATACTTTGGGATGTGGATTGTTTGTCAGGTTTCTCTTGTTATATACGCCCCTCCGCCCCAAATTAACACTGAACGCCTACCCGCTCCTTCATGTGCCTCCCTCCTGTGTCTCTGCTAAAATCATACTGGCAGTCATGCAATTTCCTCTGTGAGAAAACCCAGGAAGTTGACTATCCCAACTTGGCTCCCATGGACTGGGGTTTCTTGACTGTCCATAGTTATTCACCTAGCAATGTTACGCTGCAGATACCTAACTTGCGCACCTCATGGCCACAGGAGCTAGTTGTATCCATTTTACCTGAGCCAGCCTTCTCGCTGGGCCCTATACCTGACCTGACTCTGGCCAATGATCATCACAATTGCCTGGGCCTCAGTTCCGCAGAGAAAACCCTAAGGCTACATTCACTCGATGTATGCCCCGCCGTACCGTATTACGGCGGGCATACATCGCGCTACGGAGAGACATGGGGGAATGCGCTGACTCACCCCCGCCCCTCTTCCATAGGAAAGATCACAGCGCACGGCGCCGTATACGGGGAAAGATAGGACATGTCCTACTCTTTCCCGGTGCTATGGATGCGGTACGGTGCCGAACGTGTGCTCCCTTTACCCCTCCGCATAAGCGGTTCGAGAGCCAAGGATGTATGGGGGAACGTATCTCGGCGTATATACGATCGCCCGTATATCGCTCTCCCCATACATGTGTGTGAATGTAGCCCTAAGGGTTACTGTTTGGGTCACTAGGATACTGATGGCTACTATGGGGGTCACTGATATTTGTTTTCTTTGTGGCATTGTACTATACTGACTAAGGGTGATCCTGTAACATATACTGACTACATGGGACCCCTGTGACTATGTTCACCACTGTAGACCCTATCTGACAAAGTAATCATCTACGTTGGGGCACTGTTACTATCACTTCTGCTACTGTTTGGGGAACGTAACTTTGACGAATTACTTGGAGGCCTATGTAACTACTATCCCTGGATATCTTGTGACCAACTGTTACAATTAGCTATTATAGGGGTCACGTTTCCTCCATATTGATTGGACGTGAGCAAGACAGTATTGAATTTGGTGCTATAAAGTTTACAAAATTGTTTGTGTTGCTAAATTTGCTGAATGAGTTCATTTTTCTGGAAGAAGCGAAATGTGACCATGGAGAAGAGAAAGGAGAAATTCTCTGATCAAGATGCCACCTTAACCTTATTTCGAGTAACACCTGTTTGCCCACAAGCTCCAATTCTCCAGTGTACTGTGACTGTTATCTTCCCATGGAGGGGGGCTACAGGAAATGGTGTTAACTGCAGCAGATTAATCATCCCAGCAAGTCGAGCACTGTTATAAATGTCTGCAATATAAGGTTGTCCTGTCTCACTCTGCTTGGTAATATTGCTTTATATAGTGTTGTATTCTTGGTTCCTGGTACTTGCGTCTATATAGATATTGCGTTGCCTGTTTCCATGAAGGTAAGTGCTTGTGGGTCTTGTAACATATGCATAAGTAATATTGGTTCTCTATGTATCCATGTTGTTTCTGGTGTATTAATGATGTATCTGATGTAGAAATCTTGGTTCTGGTAACAAATCTATGTAGGAACTTGGTTTGGTGCTGTACTCTTATGATAATGTATATGGTACTCTTTATCTATGTAGTAGCTTGGTTTATTATTATTAACTTTAGTTATGTTATAGTTTCCGATTGCAGCAAGTTTTGGTAATTCCTTCTTTAGGGATCACTGGGACAAACAAAAAGGACAATTTATCCAAGCAAGGGGACTATAAGAAGCTGTGAGGCATAAACGAGAGGGTCGCTTACTAAGGAAGGGTGAGTAAACATGAGATTATGATGGAGGTAACAAGGAAAGGATCCTTAAAATAATCACAACTTAATGGCCTCTGTATCAATGTTCGGACTATTTTAGGAGTGGCCGGGGTGCTATATATTTAGTTTCAGCTGCTGGTACAATGTCCCATTACTCTCTATGAGCTCATGCACATGTATGTAATATACTGAAAATATACTGTGTATAGAATCAGGGGAGCTTAAACCTCTGGAGGTTTTAGGATGCAGTGCAAGGAACCCAGTCCGCCATTGTATCATGACTCAGATTGGTTCATTCTCCTCCTTCTTGTCCTCCCGGTTTCTCTCTTTTTCTCGCGCCGCCTATCGGCCTTTTCATCATCCTTGCTTTCTTGCTGTCACAGCTCTCTCCTGTGGCTGGGGACGCCTTAAACGGCAAATCTTTTCCATATGCTCCTTTGGATCTTGATATTGCACACATCCTACGCAGAATCTCAAGTGTATTGCCAATTTCGTTTATTCAGATAACTATGCTGTGGAGTAAAGAAGTGTTAAAACTGGCTTAATCTATGGTCCCGATTATGTGCATTTCGTACTACTTTTGATCTAAGGATCTCCCCAGATGCGCTACCAGCCAGCACCCTGTCGACAGCGGCACCTGACTACAGGTCCACGAACTCGTCTACAACTCGCTGGTCATTCACGACACTTGCCGCTCAGGAGGATGGTCTTCAGTATATGAGTGCATGATATCATCTAATCATATCAACATCAGCATTATACTACCCACTCGTTTATCAGGACCTTCGCTACATCAAGACCTCTACTGAATGGGGCTAGACTTCGGAACGCTCGGCCATGAATTGCACAACGATTGCAAAGGAATGATCTGCATCCACTTTCATGCTGTGGTTGTCTCGCCCCTTGTTTCCCCCTGATGCAAGCCTGTGCCAAGCAACCCTTGCTGATGGTATTGGTCATTTTGAAGTCTACTGATAGTTGACATCCTTTGTGGCTGAACTATCAGTGTGCACGGGGTTCGCCTAACCGTCGCCGTGGTAGTATACAGGTGTCATACTGCGTGCGTGGGCGCAGTGCTTCGAAATGAAGGAAGCTACTAAACAATTGACTGATAACAGCCTATACACCCTCGATGTGTGCAATGAGATATTCCATACAGGGCAGGAATCCCGGGCAGGGTATGCTGGCAATGAAAGTTAGGTTTAATCCCCTATATCTTGTGTTTGTAATTTCAACTATGATAGTTGATTTCCGTGTAAGTTCAAACTGGGAGGAGTAGAGTACTTCGTTAATCATTTAGACAATTCCGACAATTTGATTTTTGAGCAAGATAATCTAGACTACCCTGCTAGTCGGACTTTGTCTATAGGCTCGGATAGTGGATGTATTGTGACTAAGTGAAGAATGTTCATCAACTTTTTTAACGGTCCCGACAATTTTTTGCCCATGAATGGAGTTCATTTTTGCCTGATAGACATTATCATAAAGCTTCATACAGACAATTTAAGCTGATGATTGGCATCTGCTATTTTAAAGCATCCGATAGCTTCACCAGTAGGTCACAGTGGGCCAGAGGTCCGTCTGTAACTATTGGTTTGTCGTAAGTCGGGTGTCCTTCAAAGTGGGGACCGCCTGTAATCTTCCTGTTGAGATATCATGAATGCTTGCCAATATATATTTGGCATCAAATGATGTTCTGATATTACATTGCACTTAGCTCAAACTTGTACAGAGTGAGCACAGTTTGAAGGATAATAGTTTACACTTAATGCATAATTTATTGGACAAATGATTGTTCGATTCTAGTTGTGCTTTTGCTATTGTAAAAAATTTACTGTGGACCAATAAAATGCAAACTAGGCAGCTCGGTTGTCTGTAACTATTCTCTCTCTGAGCTGATTTTATCTGCCATCCTTATATACTGGGAAAAACAAGCATTTAAGTAATTTTTCTTGTTTTCTCTAGCGGCCGTCATTATTTGCTATTGGACCTGTATACCTAACCCTAGCCCCTCTTTGGCTGATGGGTGAGAACTCTATTGTTTTAATGTATGACTTCGGCGCTAGTGTGTCGTTGGAGATTGCCTGCTTGTTGCTTGTAAAGTCCCAAATGCACCAGCTAAACTTTCACCAGGCCTTAAAACCAGCAATGGAGGTGCATAGCATCCACCAGGACAGCCTAATTGCATGAGTTGACATCCAATAAATGGTGCTACAATGTCGTATAGAGGGAGGATGAGAAGGAGGAGCAATAGAAGTACACTGCTTCCTACAAATTATGGGATTTTCAGTATAGAAAAATGACACCTTAGAGCTGATCTGGTTTACATGTGCAAATTTTTTTATGTTCAATAAAATGATCTAGAACATGATTTGTTATCACAATAACTGAGTTTTGAAACCTAAAGAGGAAAGGATTCTTTACAGATACAGTGGTGAAACCATGGACTGCTCTACCCCAGAAGGTAGTAATTGTAAAAATATGAAAGCTATAACTAATTAACCCCTTAACGCTGCGCGCCGTAGCTCCTACGCGCAGAGGTATAAGGGATGTATGGAGGGCTCACTGGGCTAGTCCTCTTCATACAAGGTGGGGTTT
This sequence comes from Engystomops pustulosus, assembly GCA_019512145.1. Taxonomy (NCBI): domain Eukaryota; kingdom Metazoa; phylum Chordata; class Amphibia; order Anura; family Leptodactylidae; genus Engystomops; species Engystomops pustulosus. The sequence goes on from CM033641.1 coordinate 198,328,497, forward strand.
GGCATTTTGCAGAAACCCCCCCACGCTAATAACCAGCGTCGGTGCTTCCCACCGATCGCGGCTATTACCCTCTCAACGCCGCCGGCAATCTCGTTATTGCGATGCGGCCACCCCCTAACGTACATGCGGGGTGGCGGGGATCGTCGCATGGGTACAGCCTCGTGTCTCTTTGACACGAGGCTACATGGCTTATGCAGGTTCGTTACGATGTGAGCAGTGCTCATTTGTAAATGTAGACCCAAAATGCATATGGCAATCACGTAGTATTACAGTATGATGTGGACAATCTGACCATCTAGGGGTTAATTACCCTATGGGCTACGAACATAGTGAAAAAAAAAGAAAAAAAAAGTTAAAAACTTACTTACACATCGTTTCTTTGAAAATGTATTACAAACACAATAAAACCTATAAATTTGGTATCACCAGATCGCACTCGAACCAGCAAGATAAGTAGGCTGTTATTTGGGAGCGAAGATGAAAGTCGTAAAAACTGAGCCGACATTGAATGGTTTATTTCATTCGCAGTACAACGTCATGTTAACTAATAGACATTACGGGAAAGTAAATTTGGTACGCACAAATAGCCTCACACAGGTCTGTACACCTAAAAATAAAAAATTATGGATTTTGAGTGGCGACCGAAATGAGCCGAAAACCTTGCGTCTTAAGGGTTACCTAATAATATTGGCCCAACATTCGGTTGGGCATAGCTTTGCTACAAACCTTTGCTTCTGGATTAAAGGCTTATCGAGGGATAATTCTAATTACGAAAGTTGGAAGTGTGGAAGAAATTTATATAGCGAATATGGTATCATTGTCCATCCTACGGCTGGTAGAATACTTCATGGACTTTGATGTCTTATTAAACCATGTTAAATTGAGTTTGTCATAATCAAGATGAAGCTTATCATATCCATTTAAAAAAGTAGGCAACAATCCCAGTCTGTTAGCCAAGTAGAATGAGAGTCCGCCACAGATTTCTGTCTGCCTGCCACGATAGTCAGCCCCCTGTCTCAGAGTTAGGTAACATAGTCCCAGAAGTGATTCCGACATTTTCACTATTCAGAATAACCTTAGATGCCAATATCTCTTTATTACGTTGAGTTGAAATTTAGTACTGTTCAGGTTCAAGCAGTATTGGTGACCGAACGCCAATACGGGCAGGTCCTAAGGGAAACTAACAGCGAATCAGATATTTGTATTTTATAGTGCATTTATGTACAAATTATAAATGATTCCCATGCAGCTGTGTGTAGGTCATACATAGTTAATTGTAACCCACTGTAGAATATTAAGAAAAACACATTAACAATAAATTTAATACAAAGAGCAAATGGTTGTACGTCACAAAACACATATACCTGACAGTCATCAACATCAAATGCCTCAAAGCTTACCTGTAATGAATCACACATAATGGTTTTTCCTTGCACTGGTGCAATTCACATATTCCGACAACCACAAGACTATCTGTCAATTCAGTTTAAGAATATTGCCTTATTTCCTGAGGAAAGGCGATAGGAGGGCAAACTGCTGGAATCTCTTTCGTGTTAATTAACGTCCATAGTCATTTTCTGTAATGCATCACATACTTAAGAATTTATTCATAATTTCCCTGATTCCTTTTCATTGTTTAAGTCATATAAATATATGAATAACTACATTAATATACTGACTTTTTTCTGGACTTAATGTTTAGGTATCATTTCTTATTATTTGTGAGCATTTCTTGTGTGTTAATTAAAAACTAGTTACATCCCAATTTTGCAGGTCACAAAGCTTAGTTGTAATCCATTTATTTGACCAGCTTTATCATCTACTTCAAGGTTGCCCATATAATGATATATTAAATTTCCTCCTTAATGTATTTCTTTAAATGACATGCTTTGCATAACGTGTTGAAGAGATCAAAATTTCTTGTATTACTAGAGTCAAAGTCTAATTCCATATGTTCCTGTATTGTTTAAAAATTGTAATCTATATTAATTTAGATGTGAAAGTCGTGGTCATGTAACTGATTCAGCTATGTAATAATTTTTCTTTTGGATTAGGGCTTGTAACCTTCAGATTTTACTGTAACATAACTGCATTCCTCGCTGGAGTAAAACATATACCAAATTTGTTATAGTATAGGTGTGTGGTCCCCCTCTAGGAGGATATGCTCTTCTTTTCGTTCTGTTTCTTAACTATGGTTTTAAAACAAAAAAAGTTTTTAAAATTATATGCTAATGGACCCACACTCGACATGGGGTCGCGGGAGCACCGTGACATTTTGCTTGTTTAACAAGTCCTTGATCCTAGTTGTATAATGTCCTTTAAACAATACCCGTTAAATGACTGTGGACCATCGTAGCTCACATCTTTTACAAGATTGTGGACAGCTCCTGCTGAGCAGCTTGGGGCCCAGCTTGGGCCACTTTGGGGCCCTGCGTGTCAGTTGATATTGGGCCCCGTCAGTCCACCTGACACAAATATGAAGATGTGCAACCAATAATACATATTTAGCTTCTATGTTGTACAGAGTATATTATTATAACCTATATGTGATGTATATATACTGTATGGTGTCTATGGTGTGTTTACTAAGATCCACAAAAATGATAAGGGTATGGAGGGGTCTCGTTATAGGAAGGATTAAATACACTAGATTTAATTTAGTCTGGACGAAGAGAGATCTCATGAGGGGAACATGATTCATATTATAGAAATATATGAATGGTCCATACAAAAAATAAGTGTTTCCAGATTGAATCAAGACAAAAAGAAGGGGCGCGTGTCTTCACCGGATGGACCAAGGTTTATCACCATAGGCTCAGGGCATTTTTTAACAAGGGAGAACTGTAAATCTGTGGAATATTGCCTGCATGGTCACAGCGGCACAGGCGGGTACGATTAGCTTCAAGCAGTGGTCCTAGATCCTTTTTTACACCAACACAATAACATTGATGGTTATGTTATATAGAATTTGTTTCCCCTAAATCCCTCTCCTCATCCCACATCCCTTCCCTTCCTGGTTGATACGTTGTTTTAACTGTGGACATCTTTTTTTTCAACCATATAAAGTTATGAATAGTATGATGATATATATGCGGTTATTCCAGGCGGTGACCCACCGAAACGGAAAATGCTCCTAAATTCCTGAAGCACTACTTTTTTGTCATTTTGGAAGACATAAACAATTCATAAAAAGATACAAAGGTCATCCGTCCACTAAATGGTAAGCAATGAATTTTTCTCTGTTCACAATACCTCTCTCCTTTTTTATGTCACAATTATCTTCATGTACAAATTTTTAAGAAGTAGTTAGTTAGAATACGCTACGTTGTCTTAACAACTACTTCAATGCTAAATAACCTACTAATATGACACGTGCAAATATGCGTATATATGACAAGTTAAGTAAATTTGAGAACCATTACAGGAAAATTAGCCCCTCACTCACAGTAGTAACCTTTAATGCTGTTGGGTATTTCCAAGCAGTGGTGATTGTATTTTTTGCCTCATTAAATTCTGCACTCTGCCCCCCAACTTGACAGAATAAAACTGAAATGCTAGATTTTGCTACAATTTAAAGTTGAACAAGAAAAACTGAAATAACGTATGGGCATAATTTTAGCCTTTTGCTCAGTATTGAGTAAGCAACACCTTTTGAGACTAGTGACAAAAACGCCTGTGACTTGGGGAATGAGTTCACAAGGTTCTTTCACACTTCTGGGAATGTTGGGGATCCTCTGTCATTGTTCATGCAAGATCCTCTTCCGGGCTCCCTCAGAGTTGGGGGATGTGAATGTTGGTGGGACACCATTTTTAAGTACTCTCCAAAGATGCCTCAATTGGGTTTGTCAGGGCCTCTGGCTGCGATCAGCTTAAGAATCGGTCCAACAGTTTTTATCTGGAGTAGCACCTGATTTCTTGTTTTGCTGACGTGCTTTGGTGCAACGATTTATTACCCGGGTCCATCCTCGCGATCCAGCGGCTCGTTTCTGTGTGGAGATTCGAGGTCTCTCCGGCGGTGCAGGTAGCGCGTGCAGCGCAACTTTTTTTTTAATGCAGCTTTTTTCTTTCGAATCAGTTGATTTTTTTGTAATCGGCCTGCGCCCCCCAATTTCCTCCGTCGTGGTGCCGCCGTGCCGAGGGGGGTCGGGTGCCCACAATCCTGAATCCTGCATGAGCCAAACCCCCGGGTGCAATTTCAGGGAAAATCGGCGCAAAACAAAAAATTGGGTAGACCGCCGTAAAAACGTGATTCGGACAGCCCTTAGTAATGACCCCCCTTGTCTTGTTGAAAGGTGAACTGTCAGAACGGTGTAGGTACCAGGCACTACGGAAACTCTCGTGTTTTTCATCCAGAATTCTCGTTTTGGCCAGCATTCATCTTTCCTTCATTTTTCACCCGTCATTCGGTACCTAACTGAAAAACAACCCCCTGCATGATCTAGGTACATGTATATAAGGCGGAAAAAGACACCAATCGCTCTAACGATCCAACTTTAAGAATTAAATAATGTTTTATCCCCATAATACCCGTGATTTTTTTCTCTCCCAGAACATAGAAGTCCGCCATACAACCCTCCTGCAGCAGAGAGTTCTTCATAGTCCTCACTGCTCTCCATGAAAGAACCTCTGTCTGATGTTGATGGTAAAACTCGTCCTCTCCTCTATGGTCAAGAGGGGATGCCCCCCTTTTCTGGTCACGCCTAGGTATAAAAAAGATCTGTTGAAGAGATCCTTGTACTGTCCCGTCTGGTATTTTTACATTGTATGAGGTTCTCCCCTCAGTTCTCTAAACTGAATAATCCCAAGTTTTGTAATCTGTCATTGTATTCTAGTCCCTGCCATTCCCCTGAATAAGTCTTGGTTTCTTCTCCCTCTGTCTGGACCCGTTTCCATTCTACGAACACTCCTTTTATCTACACTGCTGTGCCCAAAACTGTACACACTATTCCTGGTGGTCTGATCCAGGGATTTTTATAAGGGCAAAACTATGTCTTTATCATGAAGACATCTATTCCTCCTCTTTGATACATCCCATACTATTTTATTGCTTTAGCACCAGCCTGCCTGGCTCTGGGTCAGGCTCCAGTTTTACCAAGTAATTGAACTATGTTTTAGACATAATTATACTTTGTGTTTCCATGGCCAAGTGCATAACTTTGACATGGTATCTACATTAACCTCTCAACCATTTCTCTGTCTCATCCATCAAATCGCTTCCCAACATCCCTCTGTAAATGCTAACGATTCGACCTCATGTAATTTGTACTTTACCACTGGTAGTCATTGCAAAATTATGACAACTTGGACTGTGGTCCAACCCACTACAAAGTCTCATATAAAAATATTATCAAAGAAGGGCCCATACTGACCCTGTGGTCACTCCATGTGGTAACATCAACCAATCTGCAGAAATGTTCATATTATGACGACCCTGTTTCTCTCACTAAGCCAATTACTTACCCAAATACACATGTTTCCCCTATTCCCAGCAGTCTCACTGTTCTTCAATTATACCAACCTTTTATGCTGGCAAGTGTCAAATGCCTTTGAAAGAGTCCAGATATACAACATCCACAGCAGCCCCCCAGTCCTCGTAGAAACCATTAGATTAAGTCTGACAGGGCCGTCCTCTCTTTTCCCTCTGCTGTATTGTTTTCCTTACAAACTAATAGCCCATTGGCTTTTTCCCCCACTTGTTCCTACTTATTCATTGTTGTGTTTTCTCACAGACTTTTTCAGAAAAGTCCAGTTTTTCTTTTTGGGGGGGGGGGCTTTTGTCTTTGAGAATATTGTTGCCCAGTTCTATGCCTTTAGTCTTCCTTTAGTTGCTAAATTTGCCTCCCGGAAGGGGTTCGATTAAAGCGAGGGTGTGGACCTGAGTTAGGTTGTTGCCCCCTTCCCCTAACGCTCTTAGTAAGCGTAATACAAATCAATGATATTATGAATCACTATTCCCAGCCGCGGTTCCCCCCAAACCTACGTAGTTTTGGTATACTCTATCAGTCTGTTGGTAGATAAGGTCCCGCAGTGCCCCCTCTTGTTGGTGCCAGGACTAGTTTGCGACCGGTAATTGTCCTTTTGTTGTAGACATGCTGCCATCAATATGTTTCACTTTGAAGATTCCAGGTGATACAGCAGTGCCTGTTTATTTCTGACACATAACCTTAGAATTAACACCCAACAATAAAATCGAAAAATCTTCTCTAATAACAGACCGAATCATAATTTCTTTATAGTCTGGAGCTTAGCCCAGTGTCTCTGGGCGCTCTCTTTTCCCTCTCTCACTATGATCCTAGTTTTGGCTTATGCCATTTTTAGATAGAGTTGTGGTCGACCCCTAACTTTTTCCATTTTAAACTCTACGGACACTTAGGCCATTGTTTGTAGCTAAAGGGGCCTTCTTATCAGGCATTAACATTAGTTTTGATATCTCCTCCTTTACCTCTACCTAACATCCTCTAACCTCTTACATCCATTTCCACCATTCTCTCCCTACCTTCTGCCCCGTTTCCATACATACACACCCCGAGCATGATATGTGTCCCTTACTCTCTTCTCTCTTTACACTTCTTATGGATTATGTCAGCTCAACAGTCTTGATGACTTTTTACAACATTTTGATATTGCTGCTAATTTTACTATTCAGGACGTTATGTATACCTGTAATATTTATTACCATATAACCTTCTCACCCTTTATACTAATGCCATATAGCCTTCAATCTTTACTCATATGTTTCTACTTAGGTCAGTCCTACTTGACAAAGGTCAAGATTGCACGAAAGTGTGGTTTTATAAATATTTATGATCTGTGAAAATTACTCTTGTATTCTACATTAACGTGAAGACTTTTGCTATGTGTATATTAACTGGGAATAAAAATCATTTGAAAAGACCAAAACTGGTGTTGTGCATGTTCCCCATAATGAACAAGGATTACAACACTACATGTTCCACAGCTATCCTGTGGTACAGCGACAACATGGCTAATTTTAGAGAAATTATCTGTGCAAAACGAGCCACGGAACATCTTTTTTAAATAACATCCAATGAAAAATGTTTTCATGAGACTGGCTCTCACAAACACTTAAGTACTTGCACAAATTATATTTATATCTTAGACAAATCTTTGCCCTTGCCACAATTTCTGTCTCTGAGTTCCTTTGGCATTTCTAGACTCATGATTCCTCAGTGTCTCTACATGCAGTGAGAGATGTGAGGTCTCACATAGCTGGTGTGTTCTTTTTTTTTTAATGCAAGTCCATCAGTTTACTTAAACACAGCTGACTCCATAAGGAGCTAAACCATCTCATGGAAGATCAGAAGGAAATGGACTACAGTTATATTGGGTGTCACAGCAAAATGGGGCGACATCCTTATGACCATGTGATATTTTAGTTTTCTTGTTTATAAATTAGCAAATAATCTTACATTCTCTGTTTTTTATCTGTCAAAATAGTTATGCAGAGGGTACATTAATACAGACACGTTTATGACTTACCAGATTGGCTGCAATGAAAAAAGAGTAAAAACTTTAAGTCTATAACTTCTCCATCACCACTGTATATGTTAATATCACATTGCACTGTATTTTACTTACACTAACTAAATGGAAGCGTTATTTTATTTATCAAATCATAAATACTTTGGGATGTGGTTGTTTGTCAGGTTCTCTTGTTTACTACGCCCCTGCCGCCCCAAATTACAACCTGAACGTGCCTACCCGCTCCTTCATGTGCCTTCCCTCCGTGTCTCTGCTAAAATCGTACTGCAGTCATGCAATTTTCCTCTGTATAGAAAACCCGGAGTTGACTATCCCAACTTGGCTCCCATGGAACTGGGGGTTTCTTGACTGTCCCATAGTATTCACCTAGCAATGTTACGCTGCAGATACACCCTACTATCCACTCATGGCCACAGGAGCTAGTTGTGATCCAATTTCACCTGAGCCAGCTTCCTGCTGGCCCTATGACCTGACCTGACTCTGGCATGATGAGTCATCACAATTGCCTGGGCCTCAGTTCCGCAGAAAATCCTAGGCTACATTCACTCGATGTATGCCCGCCGTACCGTATACGGCGGGCATCTCGCGCTACGGAGAGACATGGGAATGCGCTGACTCACCCCCGCCCCTCTTCCATAGGAAAGATCCAGCGCACGGCGCCGGTTACGGGGAAAATAGGACATGTCCTACTCGTTTCCCGTGCTATGGATGCGGTAACGTGCCGAAACGTGTGCTGCAACCTTTACCTCTCCCATAACGGTTCGAGAGCCAAGGATGTATGGGGACGATTCGGCGTAATAACGATCGCCGTATATCGTCCCCCATACATGTGTGTGAATGTAGCCTAGGGTTACTGTTGGGTCACTAGGTACGATGGCTCTATGGGGTCCTCGATACTTGTTTTTTCTTTGTGGGCATTGTACTATACTGACTCAAGGGTGATCTGTAACGTAACTGACTACTCTGGGACCCCTGTGACTATGTTCACCACTGTAGGACCCTTCTGACTGTAATCCTACTGTTGGGGCACTGTTACTATTCTCTCGCTACTGGTTTGGGAACTGTAACTTGAAAGTTTACTTGAGGCCCTATGTACTACTATCCGTGGTACTCCGTGAGCCAACTGTTACTAATTAGCTATTATCTAGGGGTCACGTTGCCTCATGATTGACGTGAGCAGACAGTATTGATTTGGTGCTATAAAGTTACAAAATTGTTTGTGTTGCTAAATGTGCTGAAATGATCATTTTCTGGAAGAAGCGGAAATTGTGACCATGAGAAGAGAAAGGAGAAATTCCTTGATCAAGATGCCACCTTAACCTTATTTACGAGTAACACCTGTATTGCCCCAAGCTCCAATTCTCCAGTGTAACTGTGACTGTTTATCTTCCCATGGAGGGGGGCTACATGGAAATGTGTGTTAACTGCAGCGATTAATCATCCCAGCAGTCGAGCACTGTTCGATAAAGTGTCTGCAATATAGGTTTCCTGTCTCACTCGTGCTTGGTAATATTGCTTGATATAGTGTTGTTATTCTTGGTTCCTTGGACGTGCGTCTATATAGTCAATATTGCGTTGCCTGTTTCCATGAAGGTAAAGTGCTTGGGTCTTTGTAACATATGCTATAAGAATATTGGTTCTCTATATGTATCCATTTTTGTTTCTGGTGTTAGGTAATGATGTTCTATGTAGAAATCTTGTTCTGGTAACAAATCTATTAGTGAACTTGGTTTTGGTGCTGTACTCTTTGATAATGTATCATGGTACTTTTATCTCATGTAGTACTTGGTTTATTATTAGTTACTTTAGTTATGTTATAGTTCCTCGCAGCAAGTTTTTGGTAATTCCTTCTTTCAGGAGTTAGCACTAGGGACAAACAAAAAGGAATTTCCAACAAGTGGGACTATAAGAAGTGTGCAGGCATAACGAGAGGGTCGCTTACTAAGGAAGGGTGCAGTAAACATGAATTATGAGCGATGTAACAGGAAAGGCACTTAAAAATCACAACTTAAGCCTCGTGTATCAACTGATCGACTATTTTAGGAGTAGCCGTGGCTGCTATAATATTTAGTTTCAGCTGCTGGTAACAATGTCCCATTACTCTCTATGAGCTCATCACATGTATGTAAATACTGAAAATATACTGTGTATAGGAAATCAGGGGAGCTGTAAACTCATGGAGGTTTTAGGAATGCAGTTGCAAGGACCCAGTCCCCATTGTGATCATGACGTAGATGGTTCATTCCTCCTCTTCTTGCCTCCCGGTTATGTTCTCTTCCCCGCGCGCCTATCGGCCCTTCATTCATCCTTGTCTTTCTTGCCTGTCCAGCTCTTCTGCGGCGGTGGGGCGCTTACGGCAACTTCTTACTCAAGCTCACTTTGATCTTATATTGCCACATCTCAGCAAGAAATCTACAGTTGTATTGCACATTTCGGGTTTATTCAAACTAACTAATGGCTTCGATAAGAATGTTTAAAAACGGCTTACTTCTTTGTGTCCCACTTTGTGCTTTTACTACTTTTGAATCTAAGGATCCTATGTTGCGTGTACCACCATGCATCCACTCGCACACGCGACCTTGCACACAGTCCTACAATCTACGCTCACAACCTCGCGGTCAGATCGCGCTGCTTAGGAGAGCGTTTCGATATGAGAAGTATGTTATCACTGGGTAATCTATATAACATCACTGTGTAATCCCATCCTGTTATAAAGGCTCGTACATCCAAGCTCTACTAATCGGGTACCCTTCCGGAACGCTGCCATGAAATTTGCACTAATATGGGCAATAGAGAAATCTGCATCCTTCTCAGCTGGTTACGTCTCGCCGCTCTTTATCCACCTCAGCAATGTCTGTCCACGTAACCCTTGCTGATGGGTACGGTCTCCATTTTGACTCTGTGTGAGATTCCTTGTGCTGAACTATACATGTGCTGGCAGGAGTTCGCCTACGTCGGCTCTGTTCAGGTGTATAAGGTGTCGGTCTGGGCGTGAGTCAGCGTAGCTTGAATCGAGGAGCTTACAAACAATTTGACTCAGCCATACACCTCATTGTGACATGATATCTAAACAGGGCAGGTCCGGAGCAGGGTATGCTGCAATTGAAATGTTAGGTTAATACCTGATACTGTGTATGTTTCAACTATGAAGCTTGATTTCCGATTGTAATACAACACTGGGGGAGATAAGAATCATTGTGTAATCATTGTACTTCCCACTAACTTGGTGATTTTTGCACAAGGCTGAATATTGTACTTGCTCCTCATCAGGACTTTTTCCATACCGCTCGGTTTACTTAGTGTAGTTGTTTACAATTGATGAAATTCAGTCGAATGTTTTTTGTGTTCCCTTTGCCCCTGAATGAGTCATTTTGCGTAATAGATTATCATACAGCTTCATACAGACACTTTAAGCTGGATTATTGGCCAATCTGCTATTTTAAGCATCCGAGTAGCTTCACCAAGGTCACAGTGGGCAGAGGGTCCGTCTGTAACTATTGGTTTGTCTGTAAGTCGGGTGTCCTTCAAGTAGGGACCGCCTGTATTATCTTCCTGTTGAGATATCATGATGCTTCATATATATATTTGCATCAAATGATGTTTGATATACATTGCACTTATGCTCAAATTGTCAGAGAGCTACAGTTTGAAGGATAATATTTTACACTTAATGCATAATTTATTGGACAAATGAATTGTCAATTCTGTTGTGCTTTTTGCTATTGTAAAAATTTACTGTGGACAATAAAATGCAAACTAGGCAGCTCGGTTGTGTCCTGTACTATTCTCTTCTCTGAAGCTGATTTTATCTGCCATCTTATATACCTGGAAAAACAAGCAATTTAAGTATTTTCTCTTTTTCTCTAGCGTGCGGTCATGTCAATTGCTATTGGACCTGTTCTAACCCTAGCCCCCCCCCCTTGGCTGATAGGGTGAGAACTCTATTGTTTAATTGTATGACTTCGGCGCTAGTGTGGTCGTTGGAGATTGCCTGCTTGTTGCTTGTAAAGTCCCAAACTGAGTTTTGAAACCTAAAGAGGAAAGGATTCTTTACAGATACAGTAGTGAAACCATGGACTGCTCTACCCCAGAAGGTAGTAATTGTTAAAAATATGAAAGCTATAACTAATTAACCCCTTAACGCTCTGCGCCGTAGCTCTACGGCGCAGAGGTATAAGGGATGTATGGAGAGGGCTCACGGGCTGAGTCCTCTTCATACAAAGGTGGGGGTGTGTGGCTTTTTGCAGAAACCCCCCGCTAATACCAGCGTCGGTGCTTCTCACCGATCGCGGCTATTCACCCTCTCAACGCCGCCGGCAATCTTTATGTCGATCGGCCACCCCCGAACGTACATGCGGGGTGGCGGGCGATCTGTGTCCATGGTAGCCTCGGTCTTCTTTGACACGAGGCTACAGGCTTATGGCAGGTTCGTTAACGATGAGCCAGTTGGCTCATATTTGTAATTATGACCTCAAAATGCCAATATTGCAATACTCGTAGTATTACAGTATGTGTGGAGCAATCTGACCATCTAGGGGTTATTAACCCTATGGTACGACAATAGTGAAAAAAAAAGAAAAAAAAAGTTAAAAACTTACTTACACAGTTCGTTATTTTGTGAAATGTATTCAAACATAATAAAACCTATAAAATTTGGTATCACCAGATCCGCACCGAACCAAAGAAGATAATAGGCGTTGTTATTGGAGCGAAGATGAAAGTCGTTAAAACTGAGCCGACATTGAATGGATTTATTTCTAATTCGGCAGTACACGTCATGTTAACCTAAGTAGACATTACGGGAAAGTAAAATTTGTTTACGCACAAATAAGCCCTCACACAGGTCTGTACACTAAAATAAAAAATTATGGATTTTGAGTGTGGCGACCGAAATGAGCCGAAACTTGCTGTCCTTAAGTGGTTACCTAATAATTATTGGCCCAACCAGTCTCGGTTGGGCAAGCTTTGCTTACAAACCTTTGCTTCTGGAGTTAAAAGGCTTTCGAGTGGATAATCTAATTACGAAAGTTGGAAGTGGGGGAAATTTATATAGCGAATATGGTATCATTGTCCATCCTACATTGTAATATTACTTCATGGACTTGAGTCTCTTTTAAACCATGTTAAATATGAGTTTGTCATAATAGGATGAACTTAGTCATATCCATTTAAAAAAGGCAACAATCCCAGTCTGTTAGCCAAGTAGAATAGAGCCGTCAACAGATTTCTGTCTGCCTGCCCACGTAGGTCATGGCCCCCTGTTCTCAGAGTGTAGGTAACTAAGTCCCAGAAGTGATTGCCGACATTTTCACCATATTCAGAAATAACCTTAGTGCCAATAATCTCTTTATTACAGTTGAGGTTGAAATTTATATCTGTTCAGGTTCAAGCAGTATTGGTGACCGAACGCCAATACGGGCAGGTCCTAAGGGAACTAACAGAATCAGATTATTTGTATTTTATGTGCATTTATGGTACAATTCTAAATGGATTCCCATGCAGCTGTGTTGTAGGTCATACATAGTTAATTGTACCCACTGTAGAATTTTAAGAAAACACATTAACAATAATTTACGATAAAAGTTAGCAAATGGCTATGACGCTACACAAACACATCATACTGACACGTCATCAACATCAAATGCTCAAGCTTACTGTAATGAAATCACACATTATGGTTTATTCCTGCACTGGTGGCAATTCACACATTCCGACAACCACAAGAACTATCTGTCAATTCAGTTTAAGAATATTGCCTTATTTCCTGATGGAAAGTCAGATGGAGGGTCAAACTGCTGAATCTCTGTTCGGTCGTTAATTAACGTCCTAGTCATTTTCTGTATGCATCACATACTTAGAATTTATTCATATATTTCCCTGATTCCTTTCATTGTTAACATATAAATATATGAATAATACTTAATATACTGACTTTTTTTGGACTATATATGTTTAGGTATTTTCTTATTATTTTGTGAGCATTTCTTGTGTGGTTAATTAAAAAAACTAGTTACTCCCAATTTTGCAGGTCACAAAGCTTAGCTGTAATCCCATTTATTTGACCAGCTTATCATCTACTTCAAGGGTTGCCCATATAAATGATATTTAAATTTCACTCCCCTTAATGTACATTTTTTTTCTTTAAATGACATGCTTTGCTAACGTGTTGAAGAGATCAAAATTACTCTTGTATTTCTGGTCAAGTCTAATCCATATGTTCCTGTATTGTTTAAAAATTGTCAATCCTAATTAATTGATGTGAAAGTCGTGTCATGTACTGATTCGTATGTAATAATTTTTCTTTTGGATTATGGGCTGTAACCTTCATATTTTACTGTATATAACTCATTCCTCGCTGGAGTAAAACATATACCAAATTTGTTATAGTTGGTGTGTGTCCCCTCTGGAGGATATGCTCTTCTTTCGTTTTCCGTTTCTTAACCTACTGGTTTTAAACAAAAAAGTTTTTAAAATATTGCTAATGACACGACGTCGACATGGGTCGCGGGAGACCTGTGACATTTTGCTTGTTTACAAGCCTTGATCCCTAGCTTGTAATGTCCTTTAAACAACCCTTAAATGACATGTGTACATCTGTAGCACATCTTTTAAAGATTTAGGACAGGTCTCCTGTCTGAGCAGCCTTGGGGCCCAGCTTTGGGGCCACTTTGGGGCCCATGCTGGTTCAGTTGCACTATCTGGTGGCCCCGTCATCTCAACCTGACACAAATAATGAAGATGTGCAACCAATATGATACATATTTAGCTTCTATGTTGTACAGAAATATGATATTATAACTATATGTTGATGTATTATACTGTAGTGTACTATGGTGTGTTTACTAAGATGCCACAAAATGATAAGGGGTATGGAGGGGTCTCAGTTATAAGGAAGGATTAAATACTAGATTTATTATATCTGGAAAGAGAGATTCATGATGGGGCAACATATTATATATTATAAGAAATATATGAAATGGTCCATACAAAAAATAAGTTGTTTCCAGATTGAATCAAATCAAATCAAGAGGTGGCGCGTGTCTTCACCTTGGGATGAACAAGGTTTACTCACCATAGGCTACAGGGCATTTTTAACAAGGTAGAACTGTAAATCTCGTGGAATTGCCTTGCATGGTCACCTGCACAGGACGGTAAGCATAGCCCTTCAAGCAGTGGGTCCTAGATCCTTTTTTACACCAACAATAACATTGATGGTTATGTATATAGAATTGTTTCCCCTAAATCCCATCTCCTCATCCCAATCCCTTCCCTTCCTTGGTTGATACTTTGTAACTTGAGACATGTCTTTTTTTTCAACCAGTATAAATTTGATAGTATGATGATTATAATATGCGGTTATTCCAGCGGTGGACCCACCGAACACGGAAAATGCTCCTAATTCTGAAGCACTACTTTTTTGTCCATTTTGGAAGACATAACAAATTCATAAAAAGTATATCAAAGTCATCGTCCATAAAATGGAAGCAATGAAATTCATTTTCTCTGTTCACAATACCTCTCTCCTTTTTATGTCACATTATCTTCATGTACAAATTTTTAAGAAGGCTTAGTTAGAATACTGCTACGTTGTCTTACAACTACTTCAATGCTAAAATAACCTGACAATATGAACACTGCAAATATGCGTGTATATATGACAGTTAAGTAAATTTGAAGAACCCATTACAGGAAAATTAGCCCCTCTACTCACAGTATTAACCTTTAATGCTGTTGGGTATTTCCAAGCAGTGTGTTGTATTTTTGCTCATTAATTCTGCACTCTGCCCCCCAACTTGACAGAAAAACTGAAATGAGATATTTGCTAAATTTAAAAGTTGAACAGAAAACAACTGAAATAACAAGTATGGGCATAATTTTAGCCTTTTGCTCATATTGAGTAGCAACACCTTTTGAGCTAGTGACAACGCCCTGTGACTTGGGGAATGAGGTTCACAAGGTTTTTCACACTTCGTGGGATTTGGGGATCCTCTGTCATTTTTCATTGCAGATCCTCTTCCGGCTCCCTCAGGTTGGCATGTGAATGTTGGTGGGCACCATTTTTTAATACTCTCCATAAGATGCCTCACATTGTGGTTTGTCAGGGCCTCTGGCTGCGATCAGCGTTAGAATGGTCAACAGTTTTGTCTGGGTGCAACTGATTTTTTGTTTTGGCTGGTGCTTTGGTGCAGATTTTATTACCGGGTCCATTTCGGCGATCCAGCGGCTCGTTTTCTTGTGGAGGATTCGAGGTCTTCCTGGCGGTGCAGGTAAGCGCGTGCGCGTAACTTTTTGTTTATGCAAGCTTTTTTCTTTCCGAATCAAGTGATTTTTTGTAACGGCCTGCGCCCCCCAATTTCCTCCGTCGTGTGCACGCCGGTGCCGAAGGGGGTGGGGGGCGCACAATCCGAATCTGCATGAGCCCAAACCCCGGGTCAATTCATGGGAAAAATCGGCGCAACAACAAAAAATTGGGTAGCCGCCGTAAAACTGATTCGGCGCCCTTAGTAATGACCCCCCTTGTCTTGTTGGAAAGAGTGAAACTTCAGAACGTGTAGGTACCAGGGCCTACGGAACACTCTGGGGTTTTTCATCCAGAATCTCTGTACTTTGGCCAGCATTCATCCTTTCCTTCATTTTGCACCCGTCATTTCGGTACCTAAGTCGAAAAACACCCCCATGCTGATCTAGGTACATGTATATAAGGCGGAAAAAGACACCATCACTTACGATTCCAACTTTAAGAATTAAATAATGTTCTTTCATCCCCATAAACCCCGGATTTTTTTTTCTCTCCAGAACATAGAGTCCGCCATACACAACCCTCCTGCAGCAGAGAGTTCTTTCATAGTCCTCACTGCTCTTCATAAATAACCTCTTCTATGTTGATGGTAAAATCGTCTCTCCTCTAGTGCAAGAGGGGATGCCCCCCTTTTGTCTGGTCCAGCCTAGGTATAAAAAAGATCTTGAAGAGATCCTTGTACTGTCCCGTCATAGTATTTTACATTGTATGAGGTTCTCCCCTCAGTTCTCTAAACTGAAATAATCCCAAGTTTTGTAATCTGTCATTGTATTCTAGTCCCCTGCCCATTCCCCTGAATAATCTTTGGTCTTCTCCCTCTTCTGGACCCACGTTTCCATTCTAACGAACATCCTTTTTCCTACACTGCTGCCCAAAACTGTACCTATATTCCATGGTGGTAGCTGACCAGGGATTTTTTATAATGGGGCAAAACTATGATTCTTATATCATGAAGAATCTATTCCTCTCTTTGATACATCCCATAATTTTATTGCTTTAGCACCAGCCTCCTGGCTCTGGGTCAGCTCCAGTTTGTACCAAGTAATTGACTATGTTTAGAGCATAATTATACTTTGTGTTTCCATGGCCCAATGCATAACTGTGACATTTGTATCTCATTAACCCTCTCAACCATTTCTCTGCTCTCCATTCAAATCGCTTCCAAATCCCTCTGTAAAGCTAAACATTCGACCTCAGTAATTTGTACTCTTACCACCTGGTATCATTGCAAAAAATTAATGACAACTTGGACTGTGGTCAACCCACTACAAAGCTATATAAAAAATTAACAAAGAAGGGCCCCAATACTGACCCTGTGTCACTCCAGTGGTAACATCAACCAATCTGAGAATGTGTCTCATTATGAACGACCTCCTGTTTTCTCTCACTAGCCAATTACTTACCCAAATACACATATTTTCCCACTATTCCCAGCAGTCTCACTGTTTTAATTTATACAACCTTTTATGCTGGCAACAGTGTCAAAGCCTTGAAAGAGTCCAGATATACAACATCACACAGCTCCCCTCAGTCCTCGGATAGAACCATTAGATTAAGTCTGACAGGGGCCGGTCGCTCTCTTTTCCTTCTGCTGTATTGTTTTCCTTACAAGACTAATAGCCACATTGGCTTTTTGCCCCCCTTGTTCCTACTTATTCATTGTTGTGGTTTTCTCACATGACTTTTTCAGAAAAAGTCCCAAGTTTTTTTTTGGGGGGGGGGCTTTTGTCTTTGAGAATATTGTGCCCAGTTCCCTATGCTTTAGTCTTCTTTAGTTGCTAAATTTGCCTCCCGGAGAAGTTACTAAAGCGGGAGTGTCTGAGTTGGTTTGTGTGCCCCACTTCCCCTAACGCTCTTAGTACAGCGTAATACAAACACATGATATTATAGAATCACTATTACCAGCCGCGGTTTCCCCCCAAACCAGTAGTTTTGGTGATACTCTTATCAGGTCTGTCTGGTAGGATAAGGTCCCGCAGGTGCCTCCCTCTTGTTGGTCCAGGACTAGTTGCGACCGGTAACTTGTCTTTTTGTTGTAGACAATGCTGCCATCAATTGTTTCACTTTTGAAATTCAGGTGATAACAGTCCTGTTATTTCGACACATAACCTTAGAATTTACACCCAACGTTAAAATCGAAAAACTCTTCATCTAATCAATCAGACCGAATCATAATTTCTTTATAGTCCTGATCTTAGCCACCAGTGATCTTGGGGCTCTCTTTATCCCTCTATCATATGATCCTTAGTTTTGGCTATGCCATTTTTAGATAGAGTTTGTGGTCGACCCGCAACTTTTTCCATTTAAACTTTACGGACACTTAAGGCCAGTTTGTAGCTATAAGGGGCCAATTCTATCAGGCCATTAACATTCAGTTTGATTGAATCTTCCTCCTTTACCTCTACCTAACATCCTCTACCTCTTACATCCATTTCCACCATTCTCTCCCTACCTCTAGCCCCGTTTCCAACATACACACCCTGAGCATGATAATGTGTCCCTTACTCTCTCTCTTCTCTTTACCTTCTTATGATATGTCAGCTTCAACAGTCTTGATGACTTTTAAACATTTTGATATTGCTGCTTCAATTTTACTATTCAGGACGTTAGTATACTGTAAATATTTATTACATATAACCTTTCTCACCCTTTATACTAATGCCTATAGCCTTCATCTTTATGCTCATATGTTTCTACTTAGGTCAGTCCTACTTGACAAAGGTAAGATTGACGAAAGTTTGGTTTTAAAATTTTATGATCTGTGAAAAATTACTCTTGTATTTCTACATTAACGGTGAACGACTCTTGCTATGTGATATATTAACTGGAATAAAAATCATTGAAAAGACCAAAACTGGTGTTGTGCCATGTTCCTGCCATATGAACAAGGAGTTACAAACACTACCATGTTCCAACAGCTATCCTGTGGTACAGCACAACATGCCTAGATTTTAGAGAAATTTATCTGTGCAAAATCGAGCCAGGGAACATCTTTTTTAAATAACATCCAATGAAAAATGTTTTCATGAGACTGGGCTCTCACACAACATTAAGTACCTTGCAAAATTATATTTATGCTTAGACAAATCTTTGCCCTTGCCATAATTCTGTCTTCTGAGTTCCTTTGGCAGTTTCTTAGACCTCATGATTCCTCAGTGTCTCTGACATGCATGAGAGATGTGAGGTCTCACATAGCTGGTGTGTGCTTTTTTTTTTAACAAGTCCATCAGTTTACTTAAACACAGCTGACTCCAATGAAGGAGCTAGACCCATCTCATGGAAGATCATGAAGGAAATGGGCACAGCATGTTATAATTGGGTGTCACAGCAAATGGCTGACATCCTTATGACCATGTGATATTTTAGTTTTCTTGTTTATAACTTAGCAATATCTACATTTCTGTTTTTTACTGTCAAAATAGTTATGCAGAGGGTACTAATAATACAGCTACGTTTATGACTTACCAGATTGGCTGCAATGAAAAAAGAGTAAAAACTTTAAGTCTAATACTTCTCCATCACCACTAGTTATTTAATATCAGTCATTGCCACTGTATTTTACTTAATAACTATGGAAGCGTTATTTTATTTACATCAATCATAAATACTATTGGGATGGGTTGTTTGTCAGGTTTCTTGTTATTACTACGCCCCTCCGCCACCAAATTAAACCTGAAACGTGCCTACCCGCTCCTTCATGTGCCTCCCTCCGTAGTCTCTGCTAAAATCTACTGCAGTCATGCAATTTTCCTCTGTAAGAAAACCCAGGAGTCTGACTATCCCAACTTGGCTCCCTGGATGGGGTTTCGTTGACTGTCATAGTTATTCACCTCAGCAATGTTACGCTGCAGATCCTAACTATGCCACGCTCATGGCCACAGGAGCTAGTTGTTGATTCCAATTTTACCTGAGCCAGCCTTCTCGCTGGGCCCTATGACCTGACCTGACTCTGGCATATGATCATCACAATTGCCTGGGCCTCAGTTCCGCAGAGAAATCCCTAGGCTACATTCACTCGATGTATGCCCCGCCGTACCGTATTACGGCGGGCATCATCGGCGCTACGGAGAGTATCAGGGGGAATGTCCTGATCACCCCTCCGCCCCTCTCCATAGGAAGATCCAGCGCACGGCGCCGGTATACGGGGAAAGATAGGACATGTCCTATTTTCCCGTGCTATGGAGCGGTACGGTGCTCGAACGTGTGCTGCACCTGTACCGCTCCGCATAGCCGGTCGAGAGCCCATGAGGAGTGTATTGGGACGATTCGGCCGTATATAACGATCGTGCCCGTATATCGCTCTCCCCATACATGTGTGTGAATGTAGCCTAAGGGTTACTGTTTGGGTCTCACTAGGACTGATGGCTCTATGGGGGTCTCGATACTTATTGTTTTCTTTGTGGCATGTACTATACTGACTCAAGGGGATCTGTAACATTACTGACTACCTGGGACCCCTGTGACTATGTTCACCACTGTAGACCCTTCTGAAAGTAATCCTACTGTTGGGGCCTGTTACTATCATCTGCTACTGTTGGGGAACGTAACTCTTGAAATTACTTGGAGGCCCTATGTACTATACCCTGCGTACTGTGAGCCAACTGTTACTGAATTAGCTATTATTAGGGGGCACGTTGCCTGATATGATTGGACGTGAGCAACAGTATTGAATTTGTGCTATAAAGTTTACAAAATTGTTTTGTGTTGCTAAATGTGCTGAATGATTCATTTTCTGGAAGAAGCGAAATGTGACCATGGAGAAGAGAAAGGAGAAATTCTTGATCAAGATGCCACCTGTAAACCTATTTAGAGTAAGCACCTGTTTCCCCAAGCTCGCAATTCTCCAGTGTAACTGTGACTGTTATCTTCCCATGAGGGGGGCTACATGGAAATGTGTGTTAACTGCAGCGATTAATCATCCAGCAAGTCAGCCTTTCATAATGTCTGCAATATAGGTTTCTGGTCTCACTCTGCTTGGTAATATTGCTTGATATATGTTGTATTCTTGGTTCCCTTGGACTTGCGTCTATATAGTAATCATTGCGTTGCCTGGTTTCCATGAAGGTAAGGCTTGTGGGTCTTTGTAACATATGCATAGAATATTGGTTCTCTATAATGATATCCATTTGTTTTCTGGTTATAGGTATGATGTATCTGATGTAAGAAATCTTGGTTCTGGTAACAAATCTATTAGGAACTTGGTTTGGTGCTGACTCTTATGATAATGCTATTTGGTACTTTTATCTCATGTAGTAGCTGGTTATTATTATCTAATTTAGTTATGTTATAGTTTCCGATCTGCAGCAAGTTTTGGTAAATTCCATTCTGTTTAGGGTAAGCACTGGGACAAACTAAAAAGGACAATTTACAAGCAAGGGGACTATAAGAAAACTTGAGGCAAAGAGAGGGTCGCTTACTAAGGAAGGGTGAGTAAACATGAATTAATGCTGATGTAACAGGAAAGGCCTTAAAAAACACAACTTAAGGCCCTGTACAACTGATTCACTATTTTAGGAAGTTGCCGTGGGTGCTATATATATTAGTTTCAGCTGCTGGTAACAATGTCCCACTTACTCTCTATGAGCTCATGCACATGTATGTAATAACACTGAAAATATACTGTGTATATGAAATCAGGGGAGCTTAACCTCATGGAGGTTTTAGGAATGCAGTGCAAGGAACCCAGTCCGCCATTGAGATCATGACTAGTCAGATTGGTTCATTCCTCCTCCTTCTTGTCCTCCCGGTTTCTTCATTTTTTCTCTGCGGCCTATCGCTTTCTTCATCTTTTCGTTATCTTCCCTGTCCAGTCTTCTGGGCGGTGTGGGACGTTAAACGCGCAAACTTAGTTTCCATAGCTGCACTTGGATCTTATTTGAACACCATCCGAGGAGTCTCAAGTTTGTTGACACAATTCATGGATCTTATTCAACTGAACTATACCTTAGAGTAAAAAGATCAAAACGGCTTAAGTCTACTTGGTCCCGACCTTATGTGCTTTCACGTATTTTGAATCTAAGGATCCCCAGTGGCTACCCAGCACAGCACCACTCGTCGACACGCACTTGAGCACAAGGTCCCTACGAATTCCGCTCTTACAACTCGCGGTCTTCAGACTGCCGCTGAAGGAGAGGTTTCAATAGAACGAGGATGTATCACTGGAATCTATATAACATCAAGCGTGTGTACATACCACTTCGTTATCAGTGACCTCGCTCCGAAGATTCATAATCGCACCCATTCGGAGCTCGGGCCATAAATTTCACAAGATGCAAAGCAGAATTATCTGCATCCCTTCTCATGACTGTGTAGTCTCCGCTTTCCCCCTCAAGCAATGTCCTGGCACAGCACCCTTGCCTGGGCATGGGCTATCGTACCATTTTGAGTCTATCTGACTAGTTAGCAATTCCTGTTGGCTGAACTTACAGTGTGCACGGAATCTGCTACCGTCGGGCGCTCGTCGTATAGTTCAGTGTACGGTACTGCGTGTCGGTGAGTCGCAGTCTTTGAATCAAGGAAGCATACAACACAATGACTACAGCCTACACCTGCGTGTATGCACAATGGGAATATTGCAAACAGGGCAGGAATGCCGAGGACGGGTATCGGATTGAAATGGTTAGGGTTTAATCACCTATGACTCTTGTGTATGTATTGCACTATGAAGTTTGATTTCTTGATGTAATACGAACACTGGGGAGATAAAATATTCGTTAATCATTTAGCTTCCACTAATTGTGTTTTCTGACAAGAGTAATCTTGACTACCCATTTTCTCATCGTACTTCGTCCATAGGGTCGGGTTACTAATAGGACTGTGTTTGTTACTTATTTTGGATTCAGGAATTATATTTTCTGTGTCCCCATTTTTTGCCCTGAATTGAGCTTTTGACATAGGAGAATTATCATAAGCTTCATTACAGACACTTTAAGGCGGATGATTGCCATCTGGGCTATTTTAAGCATCCGAGTAGCTTCATCCAGTAGGTCACAGTGGGCCAGAGGTCCGTCTGTAACTATTGGTTTTCTGTAAGTCGGTGTCCTTCAAGTAGGGACCGCCTGTAATCTTCCTGTTGAGATATCATGAATGCTTCCATAATAATATTTGGCATCAAATATGTTCTTATATACATTGCACTTAGCTCGAACTTGTACAGAGTGAAGCGACAGTTTGAAGGTAATAGTTACACTTAATGCATAATTTATTGGACAAATGAATTGTTCGATTCTAGTTGTGCTTTTTGCTATTGTAAAAAATTTACTGTGGACAAACAAATGCAAACTAGGCAGCTCGGTTGTGTCTGTAACTATTCTCTTCTCTGAAGCTGATTTTTATGCTGCCATCCTTATATACCTGGGAAAAACAAGCAATTTAAGTATTTTTCTTGTTTTCTCTAGCGTGCCGCATGTATTGTGCTATTGGACCTTTATAACCCTAGCCCCCCCTCTTTTGCTGATTGGGTAGAACTCTATTGTTTAATGTATCTCGGCGCTAGTGTGTCGTTGGAGATTGCCTGCTTGTTGCTTGTAAAGTCCCAAACTGAGTTTTGAAACCTAAAGAGGAAAGGATTCTTTACAGATACAGTGGTGAAACCATGGACTGCTCTACCCCAGAAGGTAGTAATTGTTAAAAATATGAAAGCTATAACTAATTAATAAATTATTGGCCACAACAAGTCTGTTGGGCATCTTTGCTACAAACCTTTGCTTCTGGAGGTAAAAGGCTTATCGAGGGATAATTCTAATTACGAAAGGTGAAGTTGGGAAGAAATTTATATACAGGCAGTCCCCGGGTTACATACAAGATAGGGTCTGGAGGTTTGTTCTTAAGTTGAATTTGTATGTAAGTCGAAACTGTATATTTTATAATTGAAGTTCTAGACAAATTTTTTTCTTTTGCCCCAGTGACAATTGGAGTTTCAAAGTTTTTGCTGTAATTGGACCAAGAATTATCAATAAAGCTTCATTACATACACCTTACAGCTGATCATTGCAGCCTGGGACTATGGTAAAGCATTTAGAGAGCTTCACCAGAGATCACACTGGGCAGAGGGGTCCGTCTGTAACTATGGGTTGTCTGTAAGTCGGGTGTCCTTAAGTAGGGGACCGCCTGTACTAATATGGTATCATTGTCCATCCTACTGTAGAATTAGACTTCATGGACTTGAGTCTTTTTAAACCATGTTAAATATGATTTGTCATACTAAGATGATGCTTATCATATCCATTTAAAATAGGGCAACAATCCCAGTCTGTTAGCCAAGTAGAATGAAGAGCATGCCACAGATTCTGTCTGCCTGGCCACTAGATCAGGCCCCCTGTTCTCAAGATAGGTAACAAGTCCCAGAGGTGAGTCCGACATTTATCACATATTCAGAAATACCTTAGATGCCAATATCTCTTTATTAAAGTTGAGTTGACCTGTAGTATCTGTTCAGGTTCAGCAGTATTGGTGACCGAACAGCCAATGTTTCTTAAAACTTGGTTTTAACAAAAAAAGTTTTTAAAATATATGCTAATGACCCGAGACATGGGTCGCGGGAGCACCTGTGACAAGTTTGCTTGGTTTACAATCCTTGATCCTAGTTGTAGATGTCCTTTAAACCCCTTAAATGACATGTGACGCATCTGTATATCACATCTTTTAAAGATGTATGGAGCAGGCTCCTGGCTGAGCCAGCTTGGGGCCCAAGCTTGGGGCCACTTTGGGGCCCATGGTGTCAGGGGGCCCCGTCAGTCAACCTGACACTAAATAATGAAAGATGTGCACCAATATATACATATTTAGCTTCATGTTGTACAGAATAATATGTATATAACATATATGTGATGTATATATACTGTATGTGTATATGGTGTGTTTATAAGAGCCACAAAAATGATAAGGGGTATGGAGGGTCTCAGTTATAAGGAAGGATTAAAATAACTAGATTTATTTAGTCTGGAAAAGAGATGACTATGAGGGGACATGATTAATTTATATAAATATATGAATGGTCCATACAAAAAATAAGTTGTTCCAGATTGAATCAAATCAAGAAAAGAGGGGGCGCTGTCTTCACCTGGAGGAAACAAGGTTTAATCACCAGAGGCTACAGGGCATTTTTTACAAGGAGAACTGTAAATCTGTGGAATAGCCTGCAATGGTCACAGCAGGGACAGCAGAGAGCTTCAAGAAGGGTCTAGATGCCTTTTTACACCAAAATAACATTGATGGTTATGTTATATAGAATTGTTTCCCCTAAATCCCTTCCTCATCCAATCCCTTCCCTTCCTTGGTTGAACTTGATGGACAGTCTTTTTTCAACCATATAAATTATGATAGTATGATGATATATATGCTGGTTATTCCAGGCGGTGACCACCGAAACGGAAAATAGCTCCTAAATGTCTGAAGCACTACTTTTTTGTCATTTTGGAAGACATAAAAAATTCAATAAAAAGTAATCAAAAGGTCATACAGTCCCTAAAATGGTAGCAATGAAATTATTTCTCTGTTCACAATACCTCTCTCCTTTTTTATGTCACAATTATCTTCATGTACAAATTTTTAATGAAGGATTAGTTAGAATTACTGCTACCTTGTCTTACAACTACTTCAAATGCATATACCTAAATATGACACGTGGCAAATATGCGGTATATATGACAAGTTAAGTAAATTTGAAGAACCATTACAGGAAAATTACCCTCTACTCACAGTATTAACCTTTAATGCTGTTGGGTAGTTCCAAGCAGTGTGATTGTATTTTTTGCTCATTAATGTCTGCACTCTGCACCCCAACTTGACAGAAAAAAACTGAAATGTAGATATTTTTGCTAATTAGTTGAACAAGAAAAACTGAAATAACATATGGTCATAAGTATTTAGACCTTTTGCTCAGTATTGAGTTAGAAGCACCTTTTGA
The DNA here is from genome assembly GCA_019512145.1 of Engystomops pustulosus. NCBI lineage: Eukaryota > Metazoa > Chordata > Amphibia > Anura > Leptodactylidae > Engystomops > Engystomops pustulosus. Next base: position 198,354,206 of record CM033641.1, read on the forward strand.
GCTAGTACAGCCATGTGACTTGGGAATGATTCAACAAGTTTTTCAATTCTGGATTTGGGGATCCTCTGTCATTTTTCATTGCAGATCCTCTCCGGCTCCCTCAGGTTGGATGGTGAATGTTGGTGGGCAGCCATTTTTAAGTCTCTCCATAGATGCTCAATTGGGTTTAGGTCAGGGCTCTGGCTGCGATCAGTTAAGAATGGTCAAACAGTTGTTCTGGAGCAACTGATTTTTTGTTTTGGCTGAGTGCTTTGGTGCAGATTTACTTACCCGGTCCATTCGCGATCCAGCGGCTCGTTCTGTGTGGAGGATTCGGGTCTTCCGGCGGTGCAGGTAAGCGCGTGTCAAGCGAAACTTTTTTTTTTAATGCAGCGTTTTTCCGAATCCGTCGGATTTTTGTACGGCCATGCCCCCCAATTTCCGTCGTGTGCACGCCGGTGCCGATGTGCCACAATCCGATCGCATGAGCCAAAACCCCGGGGCAATTCAGGGAAAATCGACGCAAAACAGAAAAATTTGGGTAACCCGCCGTAAAAACGTGATTCGGGCCCTTAGTAAATGACCCCCATTGTCTTGTTGGAAAGTGAACCTTCAGAACAGTGTGAGGTCCAGGGCACTACGGAACACTCTGGGGTTTTCATCCAGAATATCTCTGTATTTGGCCACATTCATCTTTCCTTCATTTGCAACCAGTCATTCTGTACCTAAAGCTGAAAAACACCCCCATAGCATGATCATAGTATCATAGTATATAAGGCTGGAAAAAGACACAAGTCCATCAAGTCCAACCTTTAAGAATTAAATAAATGTTTTATCCCCATAACCCGTGATATTTTTTTCTCTCCAGAACATAGAGTCCGCCATAACAACCTCCTGCAGCAGAGAGTTCCATAGTCTCACTGCTCTTACATTAAAGAACCTCTGTCTATGTTGATGGTAAAATCGTCTCTCCTCTAGGCGCAGAGGATGCCCCCTTGTCCTGGTCACAGGCCTAGGTATAAAAAGATCTTTGAAGAGATCCTTGTACTGTCCGTTCAGGTATTTGTACATTGTAATGAGGTCTCCCCTCAGTCTTCTAAACTGAATAATCCCAAGTTTTGTAATCTGTCATTGTATTCTAGTCCCTGCATTCCCCTAATAATCTTGGTTGCTCCCCTCTGGACCCGTTCCAATTCTACTACATCCTTTTTATACACTGCTGCCCAAAACTGTACACAATATTCCATGTGTGGTCTGACCAGGGATTTGTATAAGGGCAAAACTATGTCTTTATCATGAGAATCTATTCCTCTCTTGATACATCCCATAATTTTATTTGCTTTAGCACCAGCCGCCTGGCTCTGGTCAGCTCCAGTTTTACCAAGTAATTGACTATGTTTAGAACATAATTATACTTTTTGTTTCCATGGCCCAAGTGCATAACTTTACATTTATCTACATTAAACCTCATCAACCATTTCTCTGCTCTGCCCATTCTCAAGCTTCCAACATCCCTCTGTAATGCTAAACATTCGACCTCATTATTTTTACTTTACACACGCTGGTATCATCTGCAAATATTGAAACTTGACTGTGTCAACCCACTACAAAGTCATTAATAAAAATATTAAAAAGAAGTGGCCCCAATACTGACCCCTGTGGCACTCCATTGGTAACATCAACCCAATCTGAGAATGTGTCATTAATGACGACCTCTGTTTTCTATCACTAAGCCAATTACTTACCCAAATACACAGATTTTCCCCTATTCCCAGCAGTCTCATTTTATATACCAACCTTTTATGCTGCACATTGTCAAATGCCTTTGAAAAGTCCAGATATACAACATCCACAGCGTCCCCCAGATCCTCGTAGAAACCAATTAGATTAGTCTGAGAGGACCGATCTCTCATCTTTCTCGCTTATTGTTTTCTACAAGACTAGATAGACACATTGGCTTTTTCTTGTTCTTTTTCCCATAAGGTATGTGTTTCTCACAGGACTTTTTCAGAAAAAGTCCCATTTTTTGGGGGGGGCTTTTGTCTTTGAGAATATTGTCCCAGTCTATGCCTTTAAGGTCTTCCTTTAGTTGCTGAAAATTTGCCCTCCTGAAGTTTAGAGTGTTGGTTGCCCCTTCCCTAACGCTCTTAGTAAAGCGTAATACAAAATCAATGATATTATGATCACTATTACCCAGGTTCCCCCCAACCTGTAGTTTTGATACTCTATCAGGTCTGTTGGTAAGGATAAGGTCCAGCAGTGCCCCCCTCTTGTTGGCTCCAGGACTAGTTGCGACAGGTAATTGTCTTTTGTTGTAGACAATGCTGCCATCAACATGTTTCACTTTTGAAATTTCAGGTGATGAGCAGTGCCTGTTATTTTCTACACATAACACTTAGAATTAACACCAAAAAGTTCAATCTTCATCTAGATCAGACCAGAGAATCATATTTCTTATAGTCTGGAGCTTAGCCACAGTGATCTTGGGGCTCTTCTTTACCTCTCTCCTATGATTCCTTAGTTTGGCTGAATGGCCATTTTTAGATAGAGTTGTGGTCGACCCAAACTTTTTCCATTTAAACTTACGGACACTTAAGGCCATTTTGTAGCTTAAAAGGGGCATTCTTATCAGGGCATTAACATTCAGTTTGATTAATCTTCCTCCTTTACCTCTACCTAACATCCTCTACCTCTTACATCCATTTACCACCATTCTCTCCCTACCTCTGCCCGTTTCCAACATACAACACCCTGAGCCATATAATGTGTCCCTATTACTCTCTTTCTCTTTTACATCTTATGATATGTCAGCTTCACAGTTCTTGATGATCTTTACACCATTTTGATATTGCTGCAATTTTACTATTCAGGACGTTATGTATACATGTAAATATTTATAATATACCTTTCTCACCCTTTATACTACATGCCATAGCCTTATCTTTATCTCATATGTTTCTACTTTAGGTCAGATCCTACTTGACAAAGGTCGAGATGACCGAAAAGTTGTGTTAAATATTTATGATCTGTGAAAAATTACTCTTGTATTTCATACATTACGGTGAAGACTTTGCTATGTGATATATTAACTGGAATAAAAATCATTTGAAAAGACCAAAAACTGGTGTGTGCCATGTTCTCCATATATACAGGAGTTACACCATGTTCCACAGCTATCCTGTGGTACAGCGACAACATGGCTAGATTTATGAGAAATTATCTTCACACAGGAACATTTTTTTAAATAACATCCAAATGAAGAAATGTTTTCATGAGACTGTGCTCTCACAAACATTAAGTACTGCAAAAATTATATTTTAATCTTAGACAAATCTTTGCCTTGCCACAATTCTGTCTCTGAGTTCCTTTGGCAGTTTCTTAGACCTCATGATTCTCATGTGCTCTGACATGCAGTGAGAGATGTGAGGTCTCACATAGCTGGTGTGTGCTTTTTTTAATCAAGTCCAATCAGTTTACTTAAACACAGCTGGACTCCAATGAAGGAGTAGAACCATCTCATGGAAGATCAGAAGGAAATGGACAGCATGTTATATATGGGTGTCACAGCAAATGGTCTGAATCCTTATGACCATGTGATATTTTAGTTTTTCTTGTTTAATAAATTAGCAAGAATATCTACATTTCTGTTTTTTACTGTCAAAATAGTTTGCAGAGGGTACATTAATAAGCAGAACGTTTATGATCTTACCAATTGGCTGCAATGAAAAAAGAGTAAAAAACTTTAAGTCTAAATACTTTCCATCACCACTGTATATTTAATATCAGCATTGCACCTGTATTTTACTAATAAATTGAAGCTTTATATTTATTTAATCAAATCATAAATACTTTGGGATGGGTTGTTGTCAGGTTCTCTTGTTAATACGCCCCTCCGCCCCCAAATTACACTGAACTGCCTACCCGCTCCTTCAGTGCTCCCCTCCTGTTCTCTGCTAAAATCATACTGCAGTCATGCAATTTCACTCTGTGAGAAGACCCAGGAGTATGACTATCCCAACTTGGCTCCCATGGAATGGGGGTTTCGTGACTGTCATAGTTATTCACCTCAGCAATGTTACAGCTGCAGATCCTACTTATCCAGCTCATTGGCCACAGGAGCTATTGTGATTCAATTTTACCTGAGCCAGCTTCTGCTGGGCCCTATGACCTGACCTGACTCTGGCAGATGAGTCATCACATATTGCCTGGGCCTCAGTTCCAGAGAAAAGCCTAAGGCTACATTCACTCGATGTATGCCCGCCGTACCGTAGTACGGCGGGCATACATCGGCGCTACGGAGAGGAGCAGGGGATGAGTGCTGCTCACCCCCGCCCCTCTCCATAGGAAGATACAGCGCACGGCGCCGTATCACGGGGAAAGATAGGACATGTCCTATCTTTTCCCGTGCTATGGAGCGGTACGGTGCCGAACGTGTGCTGCACCGTACCGCTCCCATACAGGGTCGAGAGCCCATAGGAGTGTATGGGGGACGTATATCGGCCGTATATACGTCGGCCGTATATACGTCCCCCATACATGTGTGTGAATGTAGCCTAAGGGTTACTGTGGGGTCACTAGGACTAATGGCTACTATGGGGGTACTAGGACTATTGTTTTCTTTGTGGGCATTGTGACTATACTGACTACAGGGGATCCCTGTAACTATACTGACTACATTGGGACCCCTGTGACTATGTTCACCACTGTAGGACCCTTCTGACTGTAATCACTACTGTTGGGGCACTGTTACTACATTGGCTACTGTTGGGGAACGGTAACTTTATTAAATACTGTGAGGCCTATGTAACTATATTGGATACTGTGAGGCCAATGTTACTATATTAGCTATTATAGGGGGCACTGTTCCTATATTGATTACAGTGAGCTAAACAGTATTGAGTTTGTGTTATAAAGTTACAAAATTGTTTGTGTTGCTAAATTTGCTGAAATGAGTCATTTCTGGAAGAAGCTGAAATGGTGACCATGGAGAAGAAGGAAAGGAGAAATTCTCTGATCAAAGATGCCACCTGTAACCTTATTTACAGTAAACACCTGTATTACCCACAAGCTCACAATTCTCCAGTGTACTGTGACTGTTATCTTCCCATATGAGGGGGGCTACATGGAAATGGTGTTAAACTGCAGCAGATTAATCATCCAGCATCAGACACTGTGATAAATGTGCTGCAATATAAGGTTGTCTGTCTCACTCTGCTTGGTAATATTGCTGTATATATGTTGTATTCTTGGTTCTGGTACTGCGTCTATATAGTCATTTCGTTGCCTGTTTCCATGAAGTAAGCTTGGGTCTTGTAACATATGCTTATAGTAATATTGGTTCTTATAATGTATCCATGTTGTTTCTGGTGTATGTATGATGTATCTATGTAGAAATCTTGGTTCTGGTAACAAATCTATGTAGTGAACTTGGTTTTGGTGCTGTATCTATATAGTATTCTTGGTACTTTATCTATGTAGTAAGCTTGGTTATTATTATTAATTTAGTTATGTTATAGTTCCTATGCAGCAAGTTTTGGTAAATTCCTTCTTTTAGGCACTGGGGACAAACAAAAAGGACATTTACAAAGCAAGGGGACTATAAGAATTGAGGCAAAAGAGAGGTCGCTTACTAAGGAAGGGTGGAGTAAACATGAGATTAGATGGAGGTAACAAGGAAAGGACACTTAAAAAAGACACAACTTAATGCCTCATGTACATGAACATATTTTAGGGCCGTGTGCTATATATATTTATTTCAGCTGCTGGTACAATGTCCCATTACTCTCTATGAGCTCATGCACATGTATGTAAATACATGAAAATATACCTGTGTATATGGAAATCAGGGAGCTGTACTCATGGAGGTTTTAGGATGCAGTTCAAGGAACCCAGTCCCCATTGTAATCATGACTATAGATTGGTCATTCCTCCTTCTTCCTCCCTGTTATGTCATTGGTGCCTTCGCTCAAATCATCTTGCAGATTTCTTGCTGAATTCAACTAAGCTCTTGGCTGGGGAGTTAGAACTGCAAAGTTATATATTGCTCACTTTTTGTAGTTTTTGAATATGAACAGCAAACAGTCTACAGGCAAGAGAAAGTCTACAAAGTTTGTATTGACACACATTTCATGAGGATTTATTCAGAAATGAACTAAGATTACAGGTAAAAAAAGATAAAAATCTGCTTAACTAGGCCCCGATAATGGTGCATTCAACTATTTGCAAATCATAAGGATCTCACTCAGTGATGCGTTACCAGCCAATGTCTGTGCACAGCACCTTGGACACACATCCAACAATTGCAACCTCCTGGTGATGGCTGAGGAGAGCGTTTAAGGGGCATGAATCATAATCATATCAAAAACAAGCATTAAATAATACCACTGCTATAGTGATGTAACAACAAGAATTAGTAATAATATGGAAGTGCATGAAAAAATTTCACTAGATATCAATAGGATTATGCTGCATACATTGCAGAATGGTTAGTTTTAATACACACTATGAACTACAGTATTGTATTGTATTGTAAATTTTGCAAAGCTAATGATAAGTTGAATTCCTTTGCTTGTAAATATAACAAAACTGGGCAGGGAAGAGTTAAGAATCACTCTGTGTAATATTAACAATTACATACTTGGTGATTTCTGACAAAGCAAGGACTTGAAATCAATTAGGACTTGTACTAAACAATTTTGCTCAGCCATTACTTTTCTGTTCTATACAGGCAGTCCCCGGGTTACATACAAGATAGGGACTGTAGGTTTGTTCTTAAGTTGAATTTGAATGTAAGTCGAAACTGTATATTTTATCATTGTAGTTCCCGACAATTTTTTTTTTTGCCCCAGTGACAATTGGAGTTTCAAATTTTTTTGCTGTAATAGGACCAAGAATTATCAATAAAGCTTCATTACAGACAATTTTAAGCTGATTATTGCAATCTGGGACTATTTTAAAGCATCCAGAGAGCTTCACCAGAGGTCACAGTGGGCAGAGGGGTCCGTCTGTAACTATGGGTTGTCTGTAAGTCGGGTGTCCTTAAGTAGGGGACCGCCTGTATATCTTCCTGTTGAGATATCATGAATGCTGCATTAATATATTTGCATCAAAATATGTTTTATATTACATTGCACTTAGCTCAGAATTGTACAGAGGAAGCTACAGTTTGAGGATAATAGTTACACTTAATGCATAATTTATTGGACAAATGATTGTCTAATTCTAGTTGTGCTTTTGCTATTGTAAAAAATTTACTGTGGACAAATAAAATGCAAACTAGCAGCTCGTTTGTCTGTAAACTATTCTTCTTCTGAAGCTGATTTTTATCTGCCATCTTATATACTGGGAAAAAACAAGCAATTTAAGTAATTTTCTCTTTTTCTTCTAGCGTGCAAGGTCATTAATTGCTATTGGGACCTTTATAAACCCTAGTCTGCTGATGGGGTGAGAACTCTATTGTTAAATGTATTACGGCGCTAGTGTCTTTGGAGATTGCCTGCTTGATTGCTTTGTAAAGGCCCAATGGCACACAGCAATTAAAATCCATAGACCTTTATAACCCTACTGATGTTTTATGGGCCTTTTCGTGTCCTTCAGTATAGTTTACCATTTCAGTGTTTCCCAATGGGTCTCTTTTTCAGCATTCAACATGGATTTTTTCTAAAGTGATAAAGCTAGTTATATATTATGTGAAAGGTTAATGATTATTTTCAAAAAGAGCATATGTTTTAACATAAAATTTAGTATATTGGATGTAGGCCAAAATCAACATTGCATCAGAGTCATAGAACATTGAGTAATCTGTAAGTGAATATACTGAGCATGTATGCACAGAATATAGCTGTAGATACTTGCATGTGTTAAAATGAGTTTATAGAGCAGACAAATTCCTATGTTCTAAAGGCATCTGGAAAGTTAAATCGTTATTCACTTTTAAAGAAAGATTGTTTGTCTATGTGATATATATATATATGGATGTTATATTATCAGACATCTCTATGAAACATAAATAGTAAGTACATCTTTTAAAGAAAAGAAGGTATGGTTTACCCTGTCTTTAAGTATTGGTTAATGTACCATATTTTGTTTCCTTTATCATGCAACTTGTAAACCATCACATTCCATGACAGTTAGTGAGTTAAAACAAGAGCGAGGTTCATCAAATTCAATTCCCTAGTATAATTTGACCCAGGGGAAGGCATAAACCATTTTTTAAAGGGAACCTGTCACCATGTTTTGACCTACCATGCTAATGACAAAGTACTAACTCTTATGTAGAATTAAGAAACGCAGGACCAGCACTACTCAAAGTAAATGAGAAATCCTATGACATGCCATATAAAGTCACATGCAATAATAAACAAAGAAAGATATCATTTTGCAGATATTGGGGCTCATTTACTAAGGGCCCGAATTGCTAATTTTCGTGGGGATTCCCGAAAATTACCGGTTTGCGCCAAATTGCCCCGGGTTTTTGGCACACGTGATCAGATTGTGTCGCATCGGCGACCGGCTTTCGCGCAACGGTAATCAGGGGCGTGGTTGCCGGAAAAAATTATAGATTCGGTATTTAAAAAAAAAAATTCGAACAATTGTGCGAATTTTGTCACAGCACTCATGGGATAGTAAACTAGTGCAGGAGCCCAAGAAAGCACAACATATCATTAATAATCAATCCACCATTCACCAAGAAAGCCTTGAACAGTACAATTACCTAATAAAACAATTAGTCTGTCCAAGTTGGGGAGCTGAGGCAGAAACCCCACTTGTATTGTCACCTGCAGTGGCTTCCTAAGGGGTCAAAGTACTGAATCTTATAACTCCCACACACTAAACACGGTTTCCACAGAAATTCTCTAGCACTGTTGAAAAGAAAATGAAGTTTAAAAATCTACTTTGCTCATTGCCACATATAATGCCAGTCATTAGGCAGTTCACATTATTTATTTACAGTATAGGCAATCCCCAATTTTAGACCACTAGACTTAGCCCCTTTCCAAGATTGGACGTAGTACTACATCACAGATGACAAGGACTTGCCGCATCATGACGTAGTACTATGTCCCGCTTCTGACACAGGCTGCCGAACAACGCCAGTGCCAGAAGCTGCGGGTGTCGGCTGTATATTATAGCCGACACCGGCCGTTAACACCCGCGGTGTTAACATTTCTCCGATCGCGGGCATTAACCCCTTAGACGTCGCAGTAAGGCTGACCGTGGCATTTAAGGACCATGTATAGGGATTTGAAACCTCCTGCTGTGCTTACCTGGGGGTCCGTGGCTCCAATGGCAGCCCCGGGGCCAGATCAGGGCATCGCTTGTTCAAGACAACCTGTAAAAGTAAAAAAAAGTTTATAACACTTAGTTTAACCTTTTTTTAATTAAAATAATTAATTAAAGTAAAAGTCCCCTAAACACCAACATTCCCTTTACATACCTGACAAAAAATCTAATTAGTAACATTACTGGATTCGCACAGTGAACGCCGTAAAAACAAACCCCAATAAACTTGCTTAGAATGTAAACTTTTCATAAAATCCCTTCACAAAAATGTTTCAAAAAGCGATCAAAAAAGTTATGTACGCCAAAAAGGTGCCAATGAAAAGAACAACTCAACACGTAAAAAAATAATCCCAAAACTCGATTTTCTCTATATTAGTTTTTCTTCAGTAAAGTTGTAAAAATATATAAAAATCTATATAAATGAAGTATCACCGCAATCAAAGTATAGAATAAAGATAATATAGTATTTTTAGTGTACGGTGTACGGCCCCTAAAAAGTACAGGAAGAAAGTAAACCAAAATTTATGATTTGCTTTCTTTACATTTAAGATTTAATAAAATCTCATCAATAAACTAAATGACTTACTAAAATTATTTATTTGTAAAATGCATCTAATGTTGTTGAAAATAAGCCCTCATATTTCCAAATTGCCAAAAAAATAAAGATTGTATAGCCGTTAAAAAGGGACAATGCATAATCTGCTCTGAATGGCGCAGCTTCCCTTTGAGGACCTGGTGTGTGCCCTTATAGCAGGTCACCATTTTGGTATTTTATCCACTGAGAATTTGTACAGTTTTTAAAAAACACATTAATTTAGCCCAAAAAATGAAAATTTCAAAATTGCACACAATTTTGTTTTATCCCCTGTAAAACAAGTCAAGGGTTAAAAAACTTCATGAATTTATTTACATACGTTTAGGGGTGTACTTTCTATAATGGGGTAATTTATGGTGTTTTACTTTTATTTAGGCCTCTTAAAGTGATTTGAAATCTGAGTAGGTCCTGTAAAAGCATGATTTTGTGTTTTTTATGAAAATGAGAAAAATTGCACCTAAAGTTTAAAACCCTATAACAACTTACAAAAATGCATAATGCATATGAAGCCATGTCAACATTAACCAGACATTCGGTTAATGTAAGTTATCAAGTTTTTTTGCATGGAAAAATTAGAACATTTTGAATTTTGAAAATCAAGAAATTTTGAAAATCAAGAATTTTTCCAAATTTTAGACAAATATCAGTTTTTTCATAAATAAATGCAAAACATATCACCAAAGTTTTCAAATTAACATGAAGTACAAAGTGTCATACAAAGCTGATACAATGCGGGTGTCAGCTGAATTATACAGTTTACATCTGCTGCCATCGTTGGTGCTAGGCCCTTTGCATCCAGCTCTTACTAGCAGTGCTTCACCTGGGTGTTGTCACCTTGAAGTCCATTAGGTGCCTCCGTGACATCAGAAGACGGCAATCATTTGCCATGCCAGTTGGGAGCCTGTTAAAGGCTCCATTGCTGTCATCTGGCATCCTGTAATATAGTCTTGCATAAGTAACCAAGAGGGCTTGAAATATTAGTAAATAATATAAATAGTTTTAAAGGGAACCTGTCACCACATTTTTCACAAATACAGCTAGTAACAGTCTGACACTCCTCTTTTACGTACATTTTTCCCCCTCAGATGCCCATAAAATCAGAGTTACAAACTTGCCTGGTATGTAGGGATCTAAAGAGTGAGTCTAGGGGGCGTCCTAATGTCATGTGACCAGGGTGACATGATTACAGTTCCTTTAGCCTTTTAACATTAGCAAACTGTAGCCCATGCACATTTCTGACCACATAAAAAAATACAGCATGCCTGCATGGACTTTTACTCCTCTCCATGCAGGCTGCTGTGATTTCATGTTCTATGATATGCTGTGATATCATGAGATATATGCTTGCTGTACAGGTTGCTAATGTTAAAAGGCTAAAGGACCTGTGATGATGTCACCCTGTTACTGCTGCATAAAGAGAATACATGGAAAATCATAAACGTTTTAGGTATCACCACATCCCAAAGTGCCAGATCTATTGAATTATATAAAACAATAAATCACTGTCATGAGCTATTCTTATTTGAACTGCCCCTCCCTGGGACTGCTGTCAGGGAACCAGATAATGTTAAAGAAACAATTAAAAAGCATTGGAATTATTCAGATGCACAACAATGGTATATTTGAAATCAAAATGTTAGAGGCTTTTGGAACATGTCATCATGTTAAAATGAACTTCCTGATGACAGGTTCCATCTAACTGTAAAAATAAATAACATCACTGATTACAATAGAGGTAATTCTGAAACTGAGTCCAAGTCTCAATACTTATGGTAGATTCTTCTCAGGAGACTTATTTTCAGCACATGGTATTCAAAAGTTAAAAAAAATTAAAGCATTCATGTTAATGTGATTTCATATTTTCTTCTTTGTTGCATTATTTTTTTCATCCAATTCATCTCCATCTCTTTTTGATTGTTCACCATTTTATTATTGCTAAATGGCTTTTGAGATTGCCACTACAAAATAACTCTGTAAAGAGACATTCAGATAAAATCTTCTTTGAAAATATACAATTATATCTCTACATTGCAATCATTGTTGCTGCCCAAATAGCAAAATACTGTCCGAAATATATTATTATTATTATTATTATTATTATTATTATTATTATTATTATTATTATTATTATATTGTTTTAATGTTGTTTGAGGTTATATTACAGTTATCTCCATATTTTGAAAAACATTTAATTTACTGAACTGTATATTGTAAGATTATTACAAGTATATGGGCATTTTTATAAATTGGTGGAAGAGTTTCTACATTCAGAAAATAAGAACAGATTTAAAAAATGCAGGCTGAAGAGATACACATAGCTGCTCAGCTGAGCAGTGACAACCAAATTGTCATGTGATGTCCCTCAGACATCTGATCAAACTCAGTACTTTCATATTATTTCTATATCATAGTAATTCCAAATGGTTTGTTGGAATCATTAGGCTGTATCCATTTTACCAATGTCAACTATTGTATTGTCATCTGAGTGTTGTTCTCCCACATCCCCAGGCTCCCATGGTCTCTGTTTATTTTAAATAAGTATGTACCGCTTGTGGAGTGTATCCCACAAGCCAGAATATCTTGATAAATCTCTATAGTCAGTGAGTGGAGAAGATAAATTCATATAAAACACGAGAAGAGAAAATGGAGTCTTTGTAGAATAGATAAATATCATAATCCATTAAGCATTACTCTTGCAGAGATTCAGCCAAGCAGCCTGCCAACAGCCTGCCAGCAGCATGCGGTGAGTCACGGGCGTGGGTAGCAGTTCAACTGAGAATTGCTTGTGACAGTGAGCTTTTGTGAATGGAGGGAGGGAGTAAGGGAAATACTGAGGGAGGAGAAATTTAGTAGAAGATGTCTTATACCCCCCTCCTGCCCGGACTCATCACACACTGCTGGCAGGGAGTCAGGTAATGTTAAATAAATTATTAAAAAGCACTGAAATTATTCAAATGCACCAGGTCAGGAAGACTTTGCCAATTAAGGCCACCATGTAGGCATGTGGTGAGAAAAATGCAAAAAATATTTTCCATGTCCCATCCAGGAAAAACATATTTGCATATTTCCCAGATGTACCACAGGCATTTTTTAAATCAAAATGTCAGACGCTATTTGGACCAGTAATTATGTAAAAATTACCTTCCTGATGACAGGTTCCCTTTAAGATATAAGTGTCCCATAGTATTTATTTTTACCCACAATGCATTTACCTTTGGAGATTGGTGATATTTGTGATAAATTCATTATGATGGGTAAGCTTACAAAAAATACTCATTAGTTGTTCATGGAGCCAAATTTGAGCTTATGAATCTGTAGTTCAATAAAAACACAAACATTCTTGAGTTTTATTAATTGTATCTTTGTAGATTATCTAACTGATTGTTATAAGACAAACATTAAATTCACATCTAGATTGGAACACCTGCAAATAAATTAGGGGTCACTATATATAAATTTATCATGGAGGAGTCATGGTGTATATTTAGTATTTGGGAGGCATATCACGGTGAGTTGGGAACTGTATGACCTTTTTAGGAGCAAAGTGTTATTAAGGGGATTCTACAGTATATGTGATATTTTAGGGCTGCAATATGAAGTTGTCCCAATGACTAACAGGTTGTGGACCCACTGTGCACTAAGGCTGTTTACTCTTGAGCCCTCCAGTTTGTTTTGAAGAGACCGCAAAACCCTTTTCTCTTATCACAGTGAATAGCAGTTGGCCTGATGGGATCAGGCAAGGAAATAGTGAGTAACAATCCGTAGTCAGTGCAGGAATCTGATTACTGGCAGAGGGTTGTAGCAGGCAGCAAGGTTCAGGAACACCAACGGGTCGTAAAGGGAAGGAAAACAAATCAGGTTCAAGGTCAGAGGGCAAAACCAGGGTAAAACATGGGATATCTAAAGAACAGATACATTACATACCTTCCCTAGGAAAACACAGAAACCTTGACATCCACAAACTACCTACTGGGTGATTTTTCCTTTTATTATCAAAGGTGTACATCAGAGGTGTAGCAAGGGGCATAATGGCAGACACATAGGCCCTGTAAATCTAAACAAGCAGTTCACGATGGCTGGTAGCAGTTGCATGGCAGCATCTATGCCTGCTAAGACAGGTGACGCGGCACTGGCCATGGACCATCACATTACAGTTGTGCAGCAAATATTAAAGATATCTGAGGTTAAATTGTGCATCAATGTGCCACAACAGGTAGTAGCTATGACATTTTCTGCCTCATAGAGCAGAACTGTACAACTGTGCTATACTTCAAAAGGTACCATACTGGAGAGGGTGCAATAAAGGATACATTATATGGGTCTCATTGAAAAAGTGAACAATAAACATCAACCATAATTCATCAGATTAAATTGTGTGTTAATCACTATGATCTACGGAGTATCTTTGTAGAATTGCTCTTTTTGTTCTTTTTGGTCAGTATCAGTATATAATGCAAGGATATGAGTATGAGTATGGCGGTGTTATTCAGTTATTATATAATGGCTATGGTAGCAGTTATGGCATGTATATATTAAACAGTATGGTAATATTATGAAGATCCCATGTTTCCTCATATACATTTACTGATAAAATTTTAATTTCAGAGAAATTTCTTATAGTCTGTGTGTTAGAAATTGTCGGAGCTTTGAAGTACCGCAATTCTGTGTTTATTATGTGCACAAACAGGTCTAAAAGTTAAAAAGGGGTTACAATTGATAAAAGAACTTCAACATTTTCAAAATACTGTGCAATAAAGCATTGGCTTATTATATTTTATGCGTTCAACAAGTCCAAGTCATTTAATTCAGAGCACAATAGTAATAATATACCATTATTTACATCTACATTTTGCAAGATTGTGCTAAGCACTGTCAAGATCAAAGAAGAGAAAAATATTCCTTCTCACTACTTTGTCACCATCTCTTACCCTTATAGGCATGAAAATGGAAATTCTTTCTGTTATGTAGAGATAATGTTGCTATGGTTATAATTCTGTAAAGGTAAAGTAGATTTATCAAAATAATTGGAGGCATGATTCTCCATTAAGGTCAGTGATTGCAAAGACAGGCTGACATAAAACGTCTGAACTTTTAATTTGCTTTTTTTCACTCCCATGAATGAATGTTCAGATACAGAATGCTGCCAGAATATGTGAATGACACTGCAATTCTTTCAAATTTTCTGTTCAGTTCAATGTATCAATTGACAAATGTTTCAGGGACATAAGTTACTTGTAACTAAGCCATTTTTCTATATTGACGGATGTTTCAAGGACACAAGTTACGTGTAACAAAACCATTTTTCTTTATGTAGGTATAACAGATAATCATTGTTTATCATATAAACATATAATATACTATACTTATATAATACTTATATAAAAGTAATTTAGTTGATGGCAGGAAAAATAAATTTACATAGTTTAAAGAATTTTTTACCTATATACAGCACAAAATGCTCATGCAAATGAGCAGAGTCACTTTTAACATGAGATTATGTTTTATATCCTATAGAACAAGAGATGCAGACACTTACATCAAAATATAATGCAAGGACTTCTCATCTGCTGGCCGAACTACAGCTCCAGAAGAACCCTAAGACATATTATGATCCATCTGGTGCTATGAGCTGACAATGTGGTCAGATTATCTGGATACAGGTGTATATAAAATTTCATCTGGCTCCTGACATGTAGTAAAGCACTGACCCGTAGAAAGAGATATGGGACAGATCAAAAATGATGATATGCATGATGCCTTTTACACAGAGGCTGACAGACAGAGCCTGACAGACCTTTACACTGCCAGCACTGCTACATCTCACAGATCAGGGCTGGATCATAGGCGGGGCTCCCGGGATGCGAGCCCTGGTGCCCCCACCATCTTGCCCCCCCAGGGGACCCCCACCAGCTTAGCATGTCTGACACTGTCTGACTCGGAGCGATGTCCAAAGGCGCTGCTACAGAGCATCGCTCCCAGACAGGCAGGGAAAGTCAGCTTGCACAGAGCTAGCTCTGCAGCCCTGCCCCGAACACTGCTGTGAGTCGGCAGCCTCTGGATGTTGTGATGTGCTGCAGCGCGGCTGCAGAGCATCGCTCCCAACTAGGGACAGCTCTAGTATTTGTTACTTTGGACTGCATGGCTGGTTCGGGCTGAGGTGTATGTTACATGGGACTGCATGGCTGTGCGGGCTGAGGTGTATGTTACATAGAGCTGTGTGTCTGGGGCTGAGGTGTACGTTACATGGGACTGCATGGCTGTGTGGGCTGAGGTGTATGTTTCATGGAGCTGTGTGTCTGGGGCTGAGGTGTACGTTACATGGAACTGCATGGCTGTGTGGGCTGAGGTGTATGTTACATGGGACTGCATGTTTTGTAGGGGTGAGGGTAGATGTATAGATGTATTACTTGGGGGATGAGGCGGCTGTATGTAGCTGTGTTACTGCGGATGAGGCAGTTGTATGTAGATGTGTTACTGGGGATGGGGCAGCTCTATGTAGCTGTGTTACTGGGGATGAGGAGGCTGAATGTAGCTGTGTTACTGGAGATGAGGCGGCTGTATGTAGCTGTGTTACTGGGGATGAGGCGGCTGTATGTAGCTGTGTTACTGGGGATGAGGCGGCTGTATGTAGCTGTGTTACTGGGGATGAGGCGGCTGTATGTAGCTGTGTTACTGGGGACATGACGGCTGTATGTAGCTGTGTTACTGGGGATGAGGTGGCTGTATGTAGCTCTATTACTGGGGATGAGGCGGCTGTATGTAGCTGTGTTACTAGGGATGAGGCGGCTGTATGTAGCTGTGTTACTGGGGATGAGGCGGCTGTATGTACCTGTGTTACTGGGGATGAGGCGGCTGGATGAAGCTGTGTTACTGGGGCTGAGGCGGCTGTATGTAGCTGTGTTACTGGGGGCAAGGCGGCTGTATGTAGCTGTGTTACTGGGAATGAGGCGGCTGTTTGTAGCTGTGTTACTGGGGGTGAGGCGGCTGTATGGAGCTGTGTTACGGGAGATGAGGCGGCTTTATATAGCTGTGTTACTAGGGGTGCGGCTGTATGTAGCTGTGTTACTGTGGATGAGGCGGCTGGATACAGCTGTGTTACGGGGGGTTAGGCGGCTGTATGTAGCTGTGTTACTGGGGGTGAGTCGGCTGTATGTAGCTGTGTTACTGGGGATTAGGCGGCTGTATGTAGCTGTGTTACTGGGGATAAGGCGGCTGTATGTAGCGGTGTTACTGGGGGCGAGGCGGCTGTATGTAGCTGTGTTAGTGGAGATGAGGCGGCTGTATGTAGCGGTGTTACTGGAGATGAGGTGTTTCTATGTAGCTGTGTTACTGGGGATGAGGCAGCTGTATGTAGGTGTGTTACTGGGGGCGAAGCGACTGTATGTAGCTGTGTTACTGGAGATGAGGCGGCTGTATGTAGTGGTGTTACTGGGGACGAGGAAGCTGTGTGTAGGGGGGTTACTGGGGATGAGGCGGCTGTATGTAGCGGTGTTACTGGGGGCGAGGCGGCTGTATGTAGATGTGTTTCTGCTGGGATAGTGGAAAGTGAGCAGGAGGACGTGTATACACGCTACACTCAGTGGGGGCCTCCACCAGATTTTGCGCCCAGGGGCCCCTATCAACCTTATTCTGGCCCTGTCACAGATATGCCTGCCTCCCCCTTCCCCCAGATCACTTATCTCCTTGTAGATCTTCTTGTAGATCTCCTTGTAGATATCCTTGTGTAGCTTCTCTCTCCTCGGGATATGTTTGTTTGCAGAAAGTGAGGGAGTATCTGTGTATCAGTGTGTGCTCCATGCTAGGATTGCTAGGGGGCGTGGCTACAGGCTCAAAGCAGAAAGTCACAGAAACTCGGCAGCAAAGCCTCACACAGGAATCCAAGAATGCGGCACCTGACTCTAAGTCATAAGTTACAGGGTCGTGTCTAGGGGCAACTACAGCAGGACTGATAGAGGCAGGTTAAGCTTATAACTGTGAAATTATGTATTTTGTTAATAAAATTAAATGTGTTATTTTGTTCTCCTGTGTACATATAAATATAAAAATATAAATTGTCTTTGAGGGAATAGTGTTATTTTTTTATGTAATCCAAGGACTCCTGTCCACTGCAAGGTGTGTGGTCTGTGGGGCCAGCCAAACATACAGATTGTTTTCCACAGACTTTTGCACAGACCTATGTTTTAAAAACATAGTGGGAGATCTATCAGATTTGTCTGAGAACAGAACTGTTCTAGTTGTTCATGACAACCAATCAGAGCTCAGATTTCATTTTCCCACAGCTGTTTATAAAATTAAAGCTGATCTCTGATTGGATTCCATGGGCAACTATAGCAGTTTTATCTTAGACATTTCTGATAACTTTACTCCATAATTTAGATAAAGATCTATTTCCCACCTAGGTATTTAGGTGGCTGCCAATTTCTGATTTTCAGACCCTTCCTGTCTTCCCTGCTGGATCTTTGTGCCTCGTTGCCATTTTGAAAGCTTTTCCTATGACTGCATTTATAGTGATTTCCTGTCCTGACCTTCCGCTAAGTCCCTGAGGCTGATTCCTTGCTGCCTGTCTCGACCATGAGTTGCCTTCCGATTCTGTACTTCGCCTTGGCCATCACAGCGGACAAAGTCGCGCCTGTGGAATTACCTGGTGGTACCACAGCAAGTCCAACCCGCTTTGCGACAGGCTCTGGTGAAAACCAAGTACCACTTAGACTCCGGTCGCCGGTGTAGGCTTACGTCATCGTCTGCTGTGGTCCAGAGGATCCACTACCACTGATTCTAACAATCTCAAGGAAAAAGTGACTATTCCTTCCTCTTTTGCATATGACTTTGGAAGTGATTTAATTTTATATAGGTGAGTTTTAA
Source organism: Engystomops pustulosus (assembly GCA_019512145.1). Lineage (NCBI taxonomy): Eukaryota > Metazoa > Chordata > Amphibia > Anura > Leptodactylidae > Engystomops > Engystomops pustulosus. Next base: position 198,372,924 of record CM033641.1, read on the forward strand.
GATAAAAAAGAAAATGCTAAAAATAATATTTCATATCTTAACTTAGTAAAATAGGTTACTAAACATGATTGACAACACCTTTTTTCAAATTTTATCTTTGGCTAATACACCAATAACTGTTATTAAATCTTCCATTATACCTTTTCTAATGATGGGGAGGCACCTATTATAACACTCTGATCCTACAATTTAAATCATTCTATTTATTGAAACAGTTTTCTGTGGGGACTTTGCCCATTCTGTTATGCGTAAACTGCTTGCAGATTTATATAAGAAGTGCCTGCATCACAAATGTGTCGCACTCCCTATGTTAAAGGTGCAACAAAAATTGTTTTTTTAAAACGGAATTTAAAAAAAAATTGTGTTGCAAAAATAGCACTCACATACACCGAGACGGAGGAGGTGAATTCCGGCGGACTTCAGCGCAGCAGCGACACCTAGTGGACATCGGGCGCACAACCTTAGTGAATCCCGGCAGAACCCAAATCAGTGTTGGAGAATGCGCCGCTGGATCGCGTAAGTAAATCTGCCCCAGTATTTTCCATCTAGAGATTGGCGGAACCTGAGACACATTGTTAAGTCTCTCCCAGTCTGTTCAATGGGGATTCACTGTTTATAACCCTTACAGGACTCAGCCCTTTTTAGTTTTTTGCGTTTGTTTTTTATTCCCCTCAGTCCTAAAGCAATAACTATTATATTTTTTGCATTAACATAGATGTATATGGGCTTGTTATCTGAGGGACAAATTGTACTTTTTAGTAGCGATATTTAACCCCTTCCTGACGCGTGCCGTGCCCTCTCCATAGCCGGTAAGTCTTCGCTGCATATTGCAGCAAAGGCTTACCGGTAACACCTGCAATCGGTGCCAGCAATGCTGCGGATCATCGCTCCCCGTGACGTCCCAAGGAAGAAGCGTTCTGTCGCCATGACAGCCTCGGGTCTTACGAAGACCCGAGGCTGTCTCGTTTTAACCCATTCATTGCAATGTGGTAATTGCACATTGTAATGAATGAGGAGAAAAATCCCCACATACCGCCATACTGTAGATCATATTACTAGAAATACGGAAGAATAGCTTAAGAAGACAATATGGAGCTAGCCATGAATAACCAGTGATGCACTATGTACCTAGAGAGACTCAGATGAGTTGAGCAGAGTTCTGTCCATCACACTTTAACTATTTCTGGACCAGAGCAGAGCTGCGGGTTGTGGTGCAATAAGTCTCAATCACGGTTCACACTAGGAACAGAGGAAGACACAGGGATTGATGTAACAGTACATTATTTATTTTAAGCTTTTTTCTTTATTAACTCTTATTGTCTTAACCTGTATTCAAATTAGGATATGATATGTCCTTTGTTTTCATATCTTTATACTGTAATGATTATATTAATTTAATCAAGGATGTCTTGTTTCTTCATAGACTTTCCTTTTTGGTTTTTCTTTATGTCAGCATGCCATAATACACTTGGTATACTTTTTTAGAATTGGCCTGATGAAAATGCCACTTCAACATCGAAGCGTGTAGTCGTATGAATAAACACTCCGTTTACATCACTGGACTGGCTCCCTGCTTTAAACCACTTATGTTTATCTAGCCCCACGATCCATAAAAAGAGCCATAAACTGAATATGAGTGGGTCTGAAAGGGACATTCAGAATATAAATTGCTTAAAATCTACCATGTAAAAAAATGTTGAAGGTGTTCATTTCATTAATGATGTTCCGGGTAAGAATCATGAATTGAGGATGTTATTAAAAACTGAAACAAGTTAATGTTTTTAGTTGGTATCTCTTAGCTGCATTTGGTAAATAATGGCCACACAAATAAATTACATGGATATTTATTATTTAACAGCTAAACGTTCATTACACAGCTTCAGGGTTTATTGTTTTACAAATTAGGTTAAAATGACCATTTTACATATATATTCAGTGTACTGTATTTTACCAGTGTATTTTCTATCTCTGTGGAATGACTGAAGCTGCTTATTTACAGCATAGTAAGCATTTCTTGCTTTTTCCCTGGGGTCTGAATGTGCAGTGAACATTACATTGCATATGAATTGCAAACAACAATGACATTTTCCTTGATGTAATGGGCTACAAATGTTAGTACCCTGAATAAAAGACAATTTTTCATATACTTTCAACTCTACAAAAGTGTTATTTTGCCATTATAAATAAACAATTAAACAACAATAAATCAGGAACATTTTCATCAATAGCATTTTAATGCCAACATTAATGGATTATAATGCACTAACTTAAGAGTGATGAATAATGAATTGTCCCCTTATGTGTTGCCTCTATCTCATAAATGACTCTTTAGTGTCATCCCATTAAGTGACCTTGTGGTCTACAAAGAACAAATTCCATGACCACCAATACTGTTATATAAAGTATGTCCTATACAGATTACTAAGTGGTTTTTGAGTGATGTTCAGCCATCACATTGCCAGTGCACTATGAAGAATGAAATCTTCAATATTTCCGCTGCTGAATCTCATGCGGATTATGTTCTTCATTGACTTTGCAAGTTCACATTTCAGTTATGGCCCAGTAGATGCAAGTCTTATAGAGGTACAGTGAACCTGTACATGAATTAAAGCATTCTTATTACAAAATAAATTTTTACTTTTTGGCTGATTTTAATTTGTCCACACTTGCTCTTGAACAAGCGTTCCTCTTATTGCTTGTTCTAGCCCTTGTAAGTAACGCAAAATTACAGCTGAGTCCTAATAGGAGGCAGAACCTGGTGTGAAGAGAAGAAGAGAAACCTGTAGCCTTGGGGCACAGGCTGGATCCCAGGCTGCTGCAGGAAGGATTAGATACCCCAGTAAACTCACCGGGGGGGGTGGGGGATCCGATCCATTGGGGACACACTTATATGCAGCAGTCATGCTTGACCACGGTGTGTAAAGGATGTCACACCCTCACACCAGCACCAGTAGGACCCTTCTGACTTACCAACATATAAAGGCGGCGTGTTAGAAGAAATACTCTTACCCCTTCAGGTCTAAGCCATTTTAACCCCCTGTGTCATTATAAGAGGTTATAACTTTGTAACACTTTAACATATCTAGGGGATTTTAAGACCGTTTTCTCGTTACACATTGTACTTCAAAGTAATAGAAAAATTTTGATGATATCTTTTGTGTTTAGTTATGAAAAAAATGGAAATTTGGCAAAAATTTCTTACAATTATTCATTTTCAAAGTTCTAAATATTCTGCTTTTCAGGCAGATATGGATAGCACCCAAGTAACTTTATAACGAACATTTCCGGAATGTCTACTTTATATTGGCATAGGGTTTTATGCATCCTCTCTCTTTTCTAGGTTGTTAGGAGATTCAAAATTTTGGGTGAAATTGTCCAGGCTCTTTACCTCTGCTCGACCCACAAGCTTTATCAGTGACCATATCCCCTCACATCTGGTACAATCTCGTTCCGCAGCAGTCACTTCTCAACTCACTAACATCTTCAACCTCTCTCTTTTGGTGTTGCCCCCTATTATTTCAAGCATGCAGTTGTTATCCGATTGCTAAAGAAACCTTCGCTCGATCCATCCAACGCTACCAACTACCAACTAGTTTCTAACCCCCCTTTCATCTCCAAACTCCTGGAACGCCTGGTCTATTCTTGACTAACCCGCTATCTCTCAGCTTACTCCCTCCTTGACCCCCTGCAATCTGGCTTCCGCTCTATGCATTCCACTGAAACTGCTCTTACTAAAGTCTCTAATGATCTCCTCACTTCTAAATCCAAAGGTGACTATTCACTCCTTATTCTTCTGGATCTATTGGCAGCATTCAATACTGTGAACCACCAACTTCTCCTCAGGAGGCTTCACTCCATTGGCCTAAAGGACACTGTACTCTCTTGGTTTTCATCTTATCTCTTTGACCATACTTTCAGTGTTTCATTTTCTGGATCTTTCTTTTCTCATCTTCCTCTCAGTGTCGGGGTTCCTCAGGGCTCAGTCCTGGGTCCTCTTCTCTTTTTCCTCTATACTGCCCCCACTGGACAAATCATCAGCAGATTTGGCTTCCAGCATCATCTATAAGCTGATGATATCCAACTATATACTTCTGCATGTAACATCACCCCTGCCTTAATCCACAACACTAGTGACTATCTCTCTGCCATCTCTATCATCATGTCCTCTCTTTTCTTGAACTCCTTATCTTTCCACCATCTTAAAACCGACCCAACTCTGTCCTCTCCAACTCGGTCTGTGGGATCACTGTAGCACCGAAGCAGCAGGCCCGCTGTCTTGGGGTTGTGCTGGACTCTGACCTCTCTTTTGCACTGTATATTTACTCTCTTACTTGTCTTGTCACATGCATCTCAGAAAAATCTCCAGAATACGCCTATTCATGACAATTGAACCCTCTAAAATGCTAATTGTTGCGCTGATTCACTCTTAACTAGACTACTGTAACTCCCTACTAATTGCTTTTCCTCTCACTAAACTTTTTCCTCTACAATCTATTCTTAATGCGGCAGAAAGTCTTGTCTTTCAGACCAAACGATACACAGATGTCTTCAGTTTGTGCCAATCACTGCACTGGCTGTCTCCTTCCAAATTCAGTTTAAAATAATAACCCTCATCCACAAAGCTCTGAATAATGCTGCACCTCCCTATCTCTCTCATCTCAGTCTATCACCCTTCCCATGCTCTTCGATTAGATTCATCTCTACCTTAATTCCAACCTCTCATGTACGTCTCTAGGACTTCTCCTGAGTTGCACCAATTCTCTTGAATGCCCTTCCCAAGACTCTGATACTAATACCCACCCTCAAAAGTTTCAAATATGCTCTTAAAACCTATCATTTTAGGCAAACCTAACAGAATCTCTAACTGATTGTCACGTCAATTCTCTTTACTAATATATCCTGTGTCCTCCTCCCGTCTGTAATCCGGCAAACACCAGATATATACCAAGCTCCAGGCTTCTCTCCAGTCTTTTTCACCTTTGACCCTGTAAATAAGATGGCGGCTGATGGTTCATGCAGGGCCCTCACTCCTATTGTTTCATATGACTGTTTGTACTCTGCATGAATTGTATGATTTGTAAAGCGCTACAGAATTTGATGGCGCTATATGAATAAAGAATATTATTATTCTCATTTTTATAAAAAAAATCGCCAAAACGCTTATTTAAAGGTCCCTGCTCAGCTTTATGTGACTTTGAGAGGCCTAAATAGCAGTAAAACCCCACAAATTAAGTCATTTTTTAAAAACTACACCCATTTAATTTGTAAAAAAATCAACTTTAAGAAGTGTGTTAACCCTTTAGATATTTCACAGGGATTAAAACTAAATGGAGATGTAATTTACAAGCTGTCCTTTTTTTAGACAATACATTAATTTTGGCAAAAAATTAAACTGTCACAAAGTATTAAGTTACAACAAACTCCACAAAGTTTTCTCCCGAGTAAGTATGATGATGCCCCGTATGTGTGCTGTATGGGCACACGGCTGGGCATAGAAGGGAAGGAGTGCCATTCAGAGCAAGTCTGCATTGTCACTTTTCACAGGCTATAAAATGTTTATTTTTTTGTAATTTGGACATATGGGGGACTACTTTTTTTGTGGATGAGATCAACTTTTCAGGTACATCATTTATGGGGGGTTCAATAGCTAAAAATCAGGTTTTATCAACTCTTTCTTGGTTATGGTTTTTATCATTTTTTCCCGGACATTCCCTGTATCATAGAAATATTGTGTTATCTTTATTCTATGGGTCCTCACGATTACGGTGATACCCCATTTATATAGCTTTTCTATGGTTAATTAGTTTTGCAGAATATAGAACTCATTTTGTGATAAATGTGTTTGTTTTTTTATATTTATAAGGGACAAGATGTACTTTTTCTTGGTATCATGTCGGGATAAATGTTACTTTTTGATCACTTTTTCATGCTGTTTTTATGCGTTTTTACGGAGTTCACGGTACGGGTTAAGTGACCATTTTATTTAATTGTACAGGTTGTTACGCATGTGGTGATACCCAAGATGTTGTGTTTTTTGGTGATTTTCACTTTTGGGATGGGATGGGACTTCAGGGGACGTTTATTCATTTTTAAAATGTTACTTTTTAAAAAAAAAAAATTTTTACTGCTTTATTTTGTCCAAGGGTGGGACAAGAACAAGTGATCATTTGATCACTTGTTCGATGTAATATACTGCAGCATATAAGATAGCCAGCCTATGCATTCTATATAGGCTGACAGCTGGACTGTTAGATCATGCATTCAGCATGATGCTAACAGGCTGCTACTGAAGGCAGCCCTGGGGGTCCTTATCTGACCTCATGTTGTCATGGCAATGATCGGCACCTCTGTACCCTGCACGGAGGGTGCCAATCGTCATGGCAATGCACTATAGGGTTAAACAGGTGAGATCGCTATAGTCACTATCCCGGCTGTTACTGCAGGATCCCTGCTACCACGTACTGCCAGGATCCCATGGTGATTGCCAGGGCTAAAGTTCTGAGCCAGGGCTATCACCATGAAGTAACTCCAGGTGCGGGAACTAATGGCCGCCGTTAAAACACAATACGGCGGTCATAAAGGTATTAAGTACAGGTAAACTGTCTGAAACGTGTTGAGCACATGCGCTTGTCTGAGTGGATTTGTAAAAAGTACTATGCTTCAATAACTAAAGTTTTGTATTTAGAGTTTAGCTGGACTGTGGATTTATTTAAAAAGTACAGACTTGCCCTTGCAGATGGGTGGCCCATGCCTTTCTCAGTATGACAGAAAGAGAAGTGAACTGGTATATGTCCATTGTAGAGCTGGAGAAATCCAAAAAATATGGAACAGAGTGGCATTCAGTCCTCAACACCTCCAACATATATGGTATTAAGGACTGAGGGATAAAAATTTGTGAAAAAGCTCGGAGGTTCGGTAGCAATTTAGCAAAATTTTCAGTTGGTTTGCCTTTTGTAGAGTACATATAGAAGATTTACTTGTCCTCACCCAATTGTTCTGCCATTGTTCTGGCATGAGTTCTTTACCCAACCAGGACTCCCAACAAGTCATGTAGAGATGTGCTATATTATCTTGTTTATTTAGAATTGATTACAGGCTGGATATCAGGCCTTTAGTAGAGCAAGCAAATCAATTCAAAGGTCGTATGGTTAGGAACAACGCCTACCCTATAAGAGAGGATATAAAATGCTTGATTTGGTTTTAAGAAAATTCCTCTCTGGCAAGACATGGATGTTTACCTGTCAGAGCAACCAAAGACAGCAATTTACATGCAAAGGGGTCTAACAGGGCTTTAACCTGAAAATTGTCTGCCTGCACCCAAGGTCTATAGCTAATGGTAAGGTTATCAGGCTTAGACAGTATCTGAGTCAATAGAGTTTACATAGGGGCCAATTAAAAATGTGTTGTCAGCACCTGTCCAGCAAACCACGCATTTCCACAGAGGTTGAGGGGAGAGCTTCCACAAAAGAGTGACATGATGATGCCTACCCTGTGGACATCATGACCAGAAGACTGGGACCTAAGGCGGAAATACAGCTTGCAACTCTCCCTGAAGGGAAAAATTGTCTCCAGCGAAGAGATCAGAAAGCTTAATCTTAAGCTTATACACAGACAGACCAGAAATCAAAGGGAGGCGCTGTTCATGCTGCTGCATACATTCAGACAGGTTCTGAACCATGTGAGCCAGACTCTGTGCCTGACTAACAACAGCTTCCATGGCCACCATAGTGTAAGTAGGGCTGGTTATTATGTCAGCACCTGTCCAGCAAACCGCACAAACACAACCAGGCTTGGCACTAGCTGTCGGACTAGGTAAGTGATGGCGAACTCACCCTGCGACGTCCCTGCTAAGGCCCTGCCTAAAGTAGATAAACCGCCCTGATAAGGGCGAACCCACTATCAGGAACTTACTTCGTCTGGCAGCTGCTGGATGGTGGAGTGGACAGGTAGCCGGAATACAGGAATAGACCAGTGTTCACACTGGGGAACAAATACTAACACAGGTCTGAGACAGGGAAAACGGGATAACACTAGGAGGTAAACGATACAGAGGGACAAACAACGTTATATAAAGGTCTTCAGGTGGAATATACACAGGTCAGGTCAAGATCAAGCGGGTTATGTACAGGTCAGGTCCAGATACAGTTATTGGATAGAAAGTAAAAAAGGAACACAGCGCATCAGAGTATCAAAGGAAATATACGGTATAGATCATGATCGAAGTAGCAAATGGTGAGTTGACTGAGACTTAGCCGCGTGGTCCTGTTTCCTGATCTGGTTGGGTCGGGAATGGGAATGTACAGTCGTAGGAAAAAAAATCAGGGCCAATAGCCGCGCTTCTCAGTGTAGAAAAGGCTTTTATTTAATTGCATGCGAGGACGACGCGTTTCGGGAGCGTACCGTTCCCTTCTTCAGGTCCGTATGATTTTTTTACACAATGTTCTATTATAAAAAAAATATATATATATAAGATAGACAGTAAAAAATGTACATCAGGAATACATGGAATAAAAATCATACATAAAGGTAGTTAAGACATGGATGAATAATCACAAAGGAAAAAAGACGGCAGCCCTGCTGGGTGCCATTGGGGATTGTGAAAAATGAGACATGATGAAGTCCCAGTCTAGGCGGTCAAACACCTTCTCTGCATCTAAACTAAGTAGGAGAGAACCTCCCCTCTGATCTCTTAATGGCATCAAGTAAGTCAGCCAATCTCCCGCTTGTCTATATCGCACAAACCCAACTTAAATCTTATGCACCAATTGTGGTAACCAATTTAGAATATATTTTCAGATCAGAGTTTAAAAGTGATGTGGGGCGATAACTAGTACAGTCAAGGGGATGGGATTACCGTTATAAACAATTGCAACATAAATGCATTGAACAGCCGGACCATGTAAGGGGTCAATATTTCACTACACTTTTAAGTACATGTATATATGGTAGGCCGTCCAGGCCTGGGGATTTTCCATTTGGGAGTTCCTTAATAACTTCCCTTACTTCCTGGTTCACTTATTGTCTCATTGCTGCTAGTGCGCTTGACGACAATTTAGGGAGATTGCAACTGAGAAGATATTGTGCCCATTGTCTGGGTCTGGGAATTTGAGGGGCAACGAGCAGGGCGATTATAAAAGTCATAGTAATATTTCTGAAATATTTGCTCTATCTTCTCTGGATTATAGGGAATAGTCCCTATTTTATTCCTGAGGCTGCCTTTTTTTTATAGGCAGCTTGATTGCATGACCACAATAGACCACTTTATGTGCTTCCCATAGTGTTTGCAGAGAAGGGGGTGAGGAAGCATTATCAGCAAAATATTGAAGAAGTAAAGTCCAGAGTGCCTCCTTCATGACACTTTAACCTTCAATGCAGTGATCTGTGTGGGAGATTTAAAAGTGATAGTTCATCCGTGACTGTGTCATAGTCCGACCAATAAATTAGTCCCATATCCTAGAAGTAGTGTAGTGTTCTTTATATCAATATGCCCCCCCCCCCCATTTTTTTATTTTATGTTTTGTGTGGGGGAAAATAGAAAGTGTAAGATCGAGGGTTATCTACCCACCATAAATCAAAAAGGGTGCCTATATGCTTAAGAATCAGTTACCTGAAAGGGACATGAGCCAGCTATGAATATTGCCACTCCTGCCTTTTTTGTTGCTTTAGTAGCCAAGAGACACTGCGGATACAATCTCCTGAAAAATCAGAAGGTACCTGAAGCCGTGAGATGCGTTTCCTGTGGGAATGCTATATCTGGCCTGAGTCTATTCAGCTCCATTTAGAGTTGGAGTTTAACCATTTAACATTAAAAGTAAAAAACATTACCATTATGAAAAAAACATGCGAAGAGTGCCAAATTGTGGCATCATATAGAATCTATACATTATATAAACCTGAAACATTAGATATATCCAAAGAGATTTTAATCCCAAAAATACCACTTCATACAAATGCCCCATATTCGGTGCCCACCACAGAAGGAGGCATAAAAACCCGGTTGGAGTTAACGTTTTAGACATCCACGTTGAAAAACGCCACAGAGTAGATACTCCAAATCCAAACCTGAGGGACAGGTGAAAAGATGTGAAAAATGGGGAAACCATCACCCCTTAATTTCTATAAAGAATGAGCGCCATGAAAAAAAGGTAACTCTCAGTCACTTAGCTCTCAATGACTTCAGTTTGGGCCTCAGGGGTGCAGGAGACGAAGGAGACGAAGGAGATCTAAGCAACCTCGGTGATAGTGGTGGAATCACTGTGGTAGAATTCCATTCTGGGATAGCTGGGACAGGCAGCTCCAGAGTGTCATGATTGTCCCCGCAATCCATGCCGCGGATCGCAGGCACACCCGTTCCCCTCTCAGTGTCGCAGTCTCCGCTCCCGCTGTCCCACTCCCCAGCCCGGACTCACCTCTCCACGCTCCTTGCTGTGCTCCTGCCTCCAGACTAGGCCGTGTGCTCCCACTCCTAGGGCGAGCGCCGGCTCTTCAAGATTTAAAGGGCCAGCGTCCACCTGATTGGAGCTTGTTAATTTGGCTCGCCCTTATAATCCGGCACCTCCCTTCCTGCCTTGCTGGATCTGCAGCATTCTCTAGGAACTTCCAAGGTTTCCAGACCTCACTTGCTAGAGTGTTTCCAGTTGAAGTGAAAGCCCTTCCAGCGTTCCCAGACACTTCAGTATCTTCAGCATCATTTCCTGCTAAGTGAAAGCCCTCCTGCGTTCACTGTGTTTCCAGTGTACCTCCATGTTTCTGCATTACCAGAGTTCCTCCATATTCCTGCCATACCTGTGTCCTTTTGTAAATGAGATAAAAATTAACTCTGACCGGAGCTCCAAAGTGTTCAATCGTCCTTCCTTTTTTTGGGATATATCCCTGCTTTAAGTGTGACGGGAAGGGCAACGTCTATCCACGATTTGTATAGCACTCGAACCTCCGACAGGACTAGACTACTGTTCAGAACTCCCTTCGTGCGGTTTTCTTTCTTCAATCCCGCCACTGTCTCCAGCGGGCCGCTGGAAGAAAATATTTGCACGGATAGCGTAGTATGTTCTTTAAAACAGGGTATTCTTTATTTAAAATAAACTCATAATAGAAGTTTAAAAAATGTGCATATCAAATTTCCAGAGGACGCTAGTTACACATGACCGCCCTTCCTGTCACAGTGAAAGCAGGGATATATCCCAAAAAAAGGAAGGACGATTGAACACTTTGGAGCTCCGGTCAGAGTTACTTTTTATCTCATTTACAAAAGTTTTTTTGGGAATACTTTATTTTTTCTGGATCGGTCCTGTGGCCGTTTTCTTTGTGAAGAGTGCTGCACAAATGCTTTTAAATTTGTTGTTTACAATATGCTTGTGTCCTGCTGTGCCTTTCAGGGTTCCTGTCTAGCGGAATCTTCAGTCCGTGCCAGCATTACCAGTGTTCCTCTGTGTGCCAGCGTTACCTGTGTTCCTCAGTATTTCCTGCTGTCATCTCAGGTTTGGAATGACCTGGTGGTACCCTGCCGCATCAAGACCGCTTTGCGGCGGGCTCTGGCAAAGACCAGGTGCCACTTAGACTCCTGTCCCGGGTGGCAGCTAGCTCCATCACATCCCACGGTGGTCAAGAGGGCCCACAGACTCTTCCCAAAGAGACTCTTAGATCCCCTCAGAACTGTGACAGTAAGATCCCGCCATGGACCCCGCCAAGGTCACGGACCCCACTACAGCCATGGTTCCCATCAAGCTTAAAATTGTCCAGAGTTCTGGGAGCTGGCATTCTGTAACGGTCCAGTGAGGGTCTCGGGACTTTTTTACGGCAACAGTTCCCCACGTTAGGCCAATATATAGCTTCATATACCCTGAATCTGGCCCGGGTGGAGGGAGCAGTCACTCTGCACATCTCACTCGGCAGACATCTAGCCCCAAATTGCCATTTTTTAAATAACCATCACATAAAAAAATATTTTAAATTTGATGAAAAAGCTTTATGAACCCCAAGGTTGTTCAAATGAAAACTAGAGGTATTTTAGTAAAAACCAGGCCATAATATTAGGTCCCCTAATGGATTTCATCATGCAAATGGTAATTTATATATATTTGGTATAGCTGTATGAGTATTGACCAAGAGCAAAAACTGTTTATATTATTTAGGTTCGACAGTAAATGCAGACATTTTGATAAGAAAGAAACCACCAGATTTGCATTCATTTTTAATATATTCTACAGAAAGGGTTAAAACTAGTAGGATATCAGAATCCCCAAATTATGCTAATAAAAACTACATAATTACCTGCAAGAGTACAGATTCCATAGAGATATCTTGAAAAATAGCCTAGTCATCAAAGTGGAAAACAGGTTCAAAAGTAGGCTGTTAAAAGTTCTTAACCATGTTTTTTTGTTAAGCAATGGAGTCTTGTGGTACATACCTGCCAAGGAGGTCGAGTGCATTACTGATTGGTTTTTTTTAAGAATTGTACCTGCTGATCCCAGGTTTTTTTGTAGCTCTCCACAGGTAGTCTGTTGTGATCGGACAACTCTTCTGATAATTCTTTTCACTCGTCTGTCTGAAATCCTGTAAGAAGCACCTTGTTATGGCTGTTTTATGTTGAAATAATATCAAGACTATATTCCCCAACATTGACACCATACTGACTTTTGAAGAGCAGGCTCCTTTGGAGTGTGCAAGGGCAAGGGTTCTAAACTACTATCACAATGTGTTGAAACTTAAGTTCTGTTGAGAAGTGATCTACAGTAGAGATTAGTGAATCTGTTTGTCCATTTGCAGTTACCAAATTGAATCCCAAAATGTTCCGATACAGTTCAGACGAATCTTGTAAATATCATAATACAGCCCGTCCCCTACTTAATAACACCCAACTTACAAATAAACCCTAGTTGCAAACGGACCTCTGGTAATTGTTAATTTACTGTACTTTAGCCTTAGGCTACAATAAAGAGCTATAACAGTTAATAAAGGGGTCTGCAATTAAGCTTTATTGTTAACCCTGGTTCTAAAGAGAATCCAACATTTTTAAAATACATTTGTCACAGAGACCAAAAAAAATTTGGCTGTGGTTACAATTATAAAATATACAGTTCCGACTTACATACAACAAACCTAAAGAACCTATCTTGTACGTAACACAGGGAACGCCTATAATATAAATCTAGCAAATACATTAAAATGTCCATTGATATGAATATTGGACCAATGGTTTACATCATTGTCCATTTGCACCACATCCGTAAGGCTTACATTATTATTGTTTCAGTTAAAATTTACATTTTTTAAATTGTACAACAATTTATGAAATGAGAAAAGATTTTTATAAAGTAAAACAAAAGAAAGTGTGTTTTATGGAACTAGTGGGTACTGGTTGCCAATGCTAAGGACAACTGAAATAACTTAGGTTTGGAACGAATAAATTCAAACCTGCATCGAATCTTACAAAAAATTCTGAAAATAATCAGCAAAACACATATTGAATGATATAGCCATCTTTAGACTGCAGTGCATAATGTACCAGTGCATACCAGTGTGATGGAACAAGGAAAATTTCACTATCTTCATTTATATAAACAATAGATGCATAAACATCTTTTTATATGTCTATTTACACTAATTTATGTACATACTTGCATTGGAATTACCATGCATTAAACCACTGAAAAATGTAAATGTTCATGTGTTATTACATTGAATGTATATTTGCATGTTGAAAATATTGCTTAATAAGATTTGGTAATTATAAAGCCAAATCTGTAGGAAGAGTTTCCATTAGTGTCACGAAAATAAGAATCAACATAAGCCTGTTGTGCATGTTCTTGCATCTTTGACTCAGAAGCTATGGAACCTCCCAAGGCAATAACTTGACTATATGTCATAACTAATATATCCCAGCAGTTTGACATTCCATCTATTGAAATGACTATAGTTTGTGTGTCTCCAAGCAAGATAAAAGCCTTTCATCTTACTATTGCAGCAGTATCATGTCATTTCACAAATCAGATATGTTCCATTGTTAAAACACCAAGTTTTTTTCCTTTTGTTATGTTTTTCCTACCCCACAAAGCTTGAGATTTGCAATAGATATTTGGAACAACAGACAATAAGAGGAAATGCCTGTAAAAATATAACATGGATCCAATTCCCAATTACTTTATTTCCTAAAGCGTATAACTTTCATTCATTTCATCTGGAGGTAAGCCAAACTGGAAAAGTATATACTTAATTTAATGTGGCATGTTCTGTGTTATCAATAATGTCTGTTATAACACAAGTCTAAAATATGTGTTTTATTTCGTTTTTATTTCAGTGCAAATATTTGAAAAGAATTAATCTTTAAACTACAAACCTTTTGCATAAACAATACCTTATACTATTTCACATGACACCTGACCTCTCTATACTGAAATGAATATGTAATGAATATCTCTGGTGGAGATCTCCAGCATATGCCATTGTTTGAACATAACATTTTCTCACACCCACCAGCCCTAGCTTGTATATATTTTTGAGTAACAACATGGGATCCAATGTTGCAGTATTGCTAACCAGGTCTTACATAAAGAGTGGTATAAATCCCAACCTAGATGTTTCCCTTTTAACTTGCAAGAATACAGTATATATTGCTGGTGAAATAAGTATTGAACACGTCACCAAGAAAATATATTTCTAAATATATTTCTAAATGTTTTAAGGCTAACATGTTTCTAAAGCTGCCGGTGGCTTCAGAAAGATGGCAGCACATGGGTGCCACCATTTTGGTGAAGATTGTCGCTCCCCATGATGTCATCAGGGAGATGCGATTGGTCACCATGACATCCTCGGGTCTTTTGAAGACTTCAGGCTGTCTCGTTTTAACCCATTCATTACAATGTACGATTTGCACATCCCCATATACTGCCATACTGTAGTAGGGCAGGATATGGTATCATCGATCAGACCACCTTGCGTTAAAGTACCATAGGGGGTCTGCAAAATAGTAAAAATAAAAAAAGATAAAACAAATATATTAAAAAAAAACCCTAAAACTTCAAATCACCCCCCTTTCCCTAGAACTGATATAAATATAAATAAACAGTAAAAATCATAAACACATAAGGTATTGCAGTTTCTGAAAATGCCTGATCTATTAAAATGTAATAACGGTTTTTCACTGCCTTTAACCCCGTAATGGAAAATAGAGCCCAAATTTGAAAATAACACTTTTGAACTTTTGAAAGAAATGATCAAAAGGTCGCACAGTCCTAAAAATGGTAGCTTTTAAAATGTCATCAAAAGTCACAAAAAAGGACACCACCGAAAGCTCTGTACACCAAAGTATGAATAAGTTATTAGCGCCAAAAATATGAAAAAAAATGTGTACACAAGGTTTTATTTTTGTAAATGTTTGAAAACATTATAAAACCTATACAAATTTGTTATCCCTGTGATTGCACTGACCCAATGTAATAATGAGAAATGACACAGGGAAAAAGTATTGATACTTATTCAAGATTGGTTACAATACCTTTGTTGGTTAAAACATATTCATGAAATGAAATTCCTGTATGAAGAAACTAGTAACGTGTATTGCTCAGGTGTAATTTTGGTCCATTCTTCTATACAAAAACTATTCAATACTGTAGTGCCTTCCAGGGGTGTAACTACCATGGTAGAAGCCATAGCAACTGCCATGGGATCCACGGTGACAGGGGGCCCGGCCACCCAAACTGTCACACTAAAGAATTGAAGATTTGCACCAATATGTACATATTATGCTATACATTGCACATTATGTACAGCGTAAAATGTATAAAACAATGCAGATCTCCCACACCACTCAGCTGAGATAACAACTCAGATAATAAATGTAGGTTCTAGGACTAGGAATCTATCATCTCTACTTTCTGACATCGACTCTATATGAGTATATAAATATATGTCTTAAAGGGAACCTACCACCACGAATATACCTATAAAGGTAGATCGGGTGGTAGGTGGATCAATAGGACGTGAGGATAGCCCTTTTAAGGGCTATTTTGAAAAGTTTTATTATCCCTATATTCAAATTTTCTTATGCGGCTTCTGGGGCGTGGAGTAGCCGCATCTGAGGTTACACGGGGCGGCTACTCCACGCCCCAGTATCCTCTTTTCTCCGCCTACCGAAAATCTTCGGCGCGCAGCTCCTCCTAGCTGCGCGCCCTCGCCCGACGAATTTGCTGTCTGCGCATGCGCAGAACAGCAGGCCCGTGCCTGTGAAGCTCCGGCTTCGGAGCAGTGACCGCAGTGAATATAGGGATAATAAAACTTTTCAAAAAAGATAACCTTAAAAGGGCTATCCTCACGTCCTATTGATCCACCTACCACCCGATCTACCTTTATAGGTAGATTTGTGGTGGTAGGTTCCCTTTAAGGTGTATGTGAGTGCATATGGTATATTTCTTTATAGTGTGTATGTATCTGCTGTATGCGCGTGTGTATATGCCGTACATGGTGTGTGTGTATATGTTGTATTTGTGTATATGGTTTGTATAAGCTGTTTTTATGTGTATACTGTGTATATGCAGTATGTGTATACATTGCGTGTATATACTGTATGTATGTGTATCTGTTGTGTGTGTAAATATGCAGTATGTCTGTGCTTGGTGCGTTTATGATTTATGTGAGCGTATGGTGTGTGTATATACTGTATGCATGTGTGTATCATGAGCATATGCTATTTGTATTAAAGTTCAAACTGTGTTTTTATTTCCAAACATTCAGCAGCAAACAAAACATAACATAAAATCCTATGCCTATGCAGCTGCAACTGTATGACAGGATTCCATGTTATTCCAGCGCAAGCCTAATACCTTGCACAAAACAAAGTCTCAATGTTTATACCTCCTGGTATGCTCTCACAGGTGTCAAGTAGAGATGAGTGGGTTTGTAGAAATTCACAACAAAATTCTGTTCTGGACCTGGACTCCAGGCCAAACTTTGAACCAAATACGAACTCCATTAACGTCAATGGGGACCAAATTTTAACACCCAAAAATGGCTGTAGGACTGGGGCTAGAGGACTGAAAAATGTTTGGAAATAGCAGGACAGTTGGCCTGCCCACAATGGGTACTTTAAATAATAATCTAGCATTTAAAAAATTTTGAAATATAAAAAAAATATAATAATTGTTTTTTTACCAGATCAGTTAAAGGCGCTCTAGGTGTTCAGGCACAGTTAGTAATTCTCTCTGTTTTAAAAGAAGCAATGGGAAACCACAAACCCTTTCTTTTACTGCAGTTAAAGGTGTTCTTGGTGTTCAGACCCAGCTAGTCTTTCTTATAGCCGTAAAAGAATGGATCCAGTAGGGTGGCCACTTAGTATTTGGTACTGTTGAGTTTCTGGTCAACCGGGTGTCAGTGCGCAGACACTGGAGCATGAAGTGACTCAGTTGAGGCAGGTTGCTTAAAGGCAAGGGCAAGCTGTCTTCAGTGGGAGATGTCTCCTCATCCTCCTCAGCCTAATATAAGTAACAAAGGTATTTTGTGTTTTAACATTACAATGTAAAACACATGTTCTTACTAATATAACACATATGCATTTGATGATGCGTTGCTCCCAATGCATTTCAAAACACAATAGAAATGCATCATCTGACCACAGCCCTATATAAATCCTTCCAAAGTCTATGTACAGCACACCCACACCCATAGTCCTTAAACAGCCCCCCAATGTCTATATACAGACCCCCACAGTCAATATACAGCCCACCCCCGCATGCTCTTACAGTCTATATACAGCCCCCATAATCTATACGAAGCCTGTCACACATCCGCACAGTCTATATACAGACCCTCCCTCCACAACCCCACATTCTTAAACAATGTATTCTATGTGGCATCCTAGTTCTAAAAGAGGTTACTGGGTGGGTGGGGGGGGGGGATTTATGATCACAATGTCTGATTTCTTCTATTACTTTCAGTTGAGACAAAAAAAGTCTCAAAAATTAATAGAAGAAACCAAGCTATCAGCAGTTGGTAGATTAGGTGGCATTTATTCCTGTTCGTGTGAACTGTGTGTGTGAACTGTGACTTAGCCTTTGTTGTGTTTTGATATGCTGAGCAACATCTTGCTCTCTGCAGTGCAGCTCTGTCCTGCAAGGGTTACTAGTCTAATGGACAGCCCCGCGAGGGTGCCACTGAGGGCGTGTTCAGGATCTGCTTTATATGCCGGCTCAGTTCCATCAGACCTGGTTATATTCATATCTCAGCTCATTTCTCACCTGTGCTTGTGCTATTGTATTCTATTGTTTACTTGGTTTTCTCATCTCAGCTTTGTACTAATGACTACAACTGTTGGACTCTGATTCCGTACTGTACTTGCTATCTTGTTGTGACCCAGACCCCTGACCTTTTTTTTGTGTTCTTTGTTTGTCAGTCTTGTTTTGTGTCTTTACCATGACTAAGGGAGGTGTGGCCAGTAAGTAGGCAGGTGACAGCTTGGGGGGCTCAGTTTAGGGCTCATTGTCCTTTCTGCGCCCCCTTGCCACCCTCCTTTCAATGGCCCAGATCTATAAAAAGTAGTGCAGTTTGCCTCATTAATGTGCATGTTGCATCAGATAATTCAATAGTGGCGCACAGTGTTAAATTATCTGCAATGCTATGGGAAGTGTGCACATTTTTGTTTTTGGTGCACTTACATTATACAACATGCAACACAATTGTATTGAACTGCAGTAATTAATATGTCACAAACTCCAACTAAGCACTACCAGACTCCTTTAGGTACACAGTTCTCTTAAGTGTCAGAAATGCAACAGAAAGTGAAGCCACAACACAAAAGTGGTACAAACACTTTATAAATACACGTGCAAGCTCCAAATCCCTCAACTGTCATCAGAGATCTCTATGGCTATGAACAGAAAATTTGTAGCTTTAAATAGCCAATTGCCTATCCTGATCATCACACATAGCATAAAAATAGAAAAACAGTAAACAAAGCTTGAATTACGACTATAGTATATATAGTGTACATATTATTTGAGGTAATATCTCAAACATAAATAAAACATAATAGAAAAAACAATTAATCTGAACTTTCCATCAGCAGAAATGTGAGTGTTTGTAATCGTAAATTCAAAGCAATTACACCTCTCTCCAAGTATATTAGTCAACTACTGTGCAAGAGCAGGAATAGAAAACAAACATCTCAGCATTTCTCCAGGAACCTGTTATATGCCTCTAATCAGCTTTACAGCTGAATTTCTTAAATAGTTCATTGTTGCAAAATATTTAACACTGAGCTTTAGGAACCCCGTGGAACAAGTGAAAAATGAAATTGGTGTATTTCTTATTTCAAAAATATGAAGCAAGCAATTATCAAGTAATTATATTACATGAATGTGCTTTATAATATTTTGGTGACGTAATATTTACTTTAATTGGCTCATGGAGAAATTTAATTTTATATGATGACATCCATATTCTTGATGCATGTTTTTTTCATATTTTTTAAAAGCTGATTCAATGATTATCTCTCTATCTTGTTATAATGACTGGGACAATAAGATCATTTGGAATAAGGAACATTTTTGTCTTAAATCAACCATACCAATGTGCCTGAACAACTCCATCACTTTGCAACTTTCATCAAACTATTGGAAAGATTATGATGGAAATTAGAGGGTTTCTGACATATCCTAGGTGAAATGTCACTTGGGCATCTCATCCCTTCAATTTAAGGACTTTTACAGTTAATGTGGCAGCACTTGCTCATTGGCCCTCTGTGACTAACACTTTACATATTAAGAGCTTGTAGGTCAGTCAATGACATAGGGAGAAGTGGCAAGTAGTACATCACAGGTGACAATCGTCTTCTTAAGGAAGAGGAATTCATTATGACTTCTCATAGCGATGACTGTTGAATTTGGTGGCAGATCTCAGCTCCCATACAACATCTCCACACTCCGCCCACAAAATTTCACAGTCACATACAGTATGGGGGGAGCGGCCGGACGGGAGTGGGCCGGCGCGGGGCGTTACTGTCCCCGCGCCTGCGCACTCGCTGCTGCCGGCGACTTTTCATTCGTGAAAAGTCGCCGGGTATGGGAGCTGAGATCTGCCACCAAATCACAGTCATCGCTATGAGAAGTCATAATGAATTCCTCTTCCTAAGAGACGATTGTCACCTGTGATGTACTACTTGCCACTCTCCCTATGTCATTGACTGACCTACAAGCTCTTAATATTGAAAGTGTTAGTCACAGAGGGCCAATGAGCAAGTGCTGCCACCATTAACTGTAAAGTCCTTAAATTGAAGGGATGAGATGCCCAAGTGACATTTCACCTAGGATATGTCAGAAACCCTCTAATTTCCATCATAATCTTCCAATAGTTTGATGAAAGTTGCAAAGTGATGGAGTGTTCAGGCACATTGGTATGGTTGATTTAAGACAAAAATGTTCTTTATTCCAAAGGATCTTATTGTTCCCAGTCATTATAACAAGATAGAGAGATAATCATTGAAACAGCTTTTAAAAAATATGAAAAAAACATGCATCAAGATATGGATGTCATCATATAAATTAAATTCTCATGAGCCAATAAAGAAATATACGTCACCAAAATTATAAAGCACATTCATGTAATATAATTACTTGATAATTGCTTGCTTCAATTTTTGAAATAAGAAATACACCAATTTCATTTTTCACTTGTTCCACGAGGTTCCTAAGCTCAGTGTTAAATATTTTGCAACAATGAACTATTTAAGAAATTCAGCTGTAAAGCTGATTAGAGGCATATAACAGGTTCCTGGAGAAATGCTGAGATGTTTGTTTTCTATTCCTGCTCTTGCACAGTAGTTGACTAATATACTTGGAGAGGGTGTAATTGCTTTGAATTTACGATTACAAACACTTACATTTCTGCTGATGGAAAGTTCAGTTAATTGTTTTTTATTATGTTTTATTTATGTTTGAGATATTACCTCAAATAATATGTACACTATATACAGTATACTATAGTCGTAATTCAAGCTTTGTTTACTGTTTTTCTATTTTTATGCTATGTGTGATGATCAGGATAGGCAATTGGCTCATCAATTTAAAGCTACATCTTTTCTGTTCATAGCCAAGAGACTCTAATGACAGTTGAGGGATTTGGAGCTTGCACGTGTATTATAAAGTTTTTGTACCACTTTTGGTTGTGGGCTTCACTTTCTGTTGCATTTCTGACACTTAAGAAACTGTGTACCTAAAGGAGTGTGGTAGTGCTTAGTTGGAGTTTGTGACATATTAATACTGCAGTTCAATACAATTGTGTTGCATGCTGTAATTGTTAGTGCACCAAAAACAAAATGTGCACACTTCCCATAGCATTGCAGATAATTTACACTGTGCGCCACTATTGAATTATCTGATGCAACACGCACATTAATGAGGCAAACTGCACTACTTTTTATAGATCTGGGCCATTGAAAGGAGGGTGGCAAGGGGGCGCGAAAGGACAATGAGCCCTAAACTGAGCCCCCCAAGCTGTCACCTGCCTACTTACTGGCCACACCTCCCTTAGTCATGGTAAGACACAAAACAAGACTGACAACAAAGAACACAAAAAAAAGGTCAGGGTCTGGGTCACAACAAGATAGCAAGTACAGTACGGAATCAGAGTTCAACAGTTGTAGTCTATTATCAAAGCTGAGATCAGAAAACCAAGTAACAATAGAATCAATAGCACAAGCACAGGTGAGAAATGAGCTGAGATATGAATATAACCAGCGAGGTCTGATGGAACTGAGCCGGCATATAAAGCAGATCCTGAACACGCCCTCAGTGGCACACTCGCGGGCTGTCCATTAGACTAGTAACCCTTGCAGGACAGAGCTGCACTGCAGAGAGCAAGATGTGGCTCAGCATATCAAAACACAACAAAGGCTAAGTCACAGTTCACAACACAGGAAACACGAACAGGAATAAATGCCACCTAGTCTACAACTGCTGATAGCCTGTTTTTCTATTAATTTGAGACTTTTTTTGTCTCAACTGAAAGTAATAGAAAAAATCAGACATTGTGATCATAAATCCCCCCCCACCCACCCAGTAACCTCTTTAGAACTAGGATGCCACATAGAATACATTGTTTAAGAATGTGGGGTTGTGGAGGCAGGGTCTGTATATAGACTGTGCGGATGTGGTAACAGGCTTCGTATAGATTATGGGGCTGTATATAGCTGTAAGAGCATGGGGGTGGGCTGTATATTGACTGTGGGGGTTGTATATAGACATTGGGGGGCTGTTTAGGACTAGGGTGTGGGTGTGCTGTACATAGACTTTGAAGGATTATATAGGGCTGTGGTCAGATGATGCATTTCTATTGTGTTTTGAAATGCATTGGGAGCAACACATCATCAAATGCGTATGTGTTATATTAGTAAGAACATGTGTTTTACATTGTATTTAAAACACAAAACCTTTGTTACTTATATTAGGCTGAGGAGGACGAGGAGACACTCCCACTGAAGACAGCTTGCCCTTGCTTTTAAGCAACTGCCTCAACTGAGTCACTCATGCTCCAGTGCCTGCGCACTGACACCCGGTTGACCAGAAACTCAACAGTACCAAATACTAAGTGGCCACCCTACTGGATCCATTCTTTTACGGCTATAAGAAAGACTAGCTGGGTCTGAACACCAAAAACACATTTAACTGCAGTAAAAGAAAGGGTTTGTGGTTTCCCATTGCTTCTTTTAACACAGAGAGAATGACTAACTGTGCCTCGGTAAAAAAAAAATTATTATATTTTTTTATATTTCAAAATTTTTTAAATGCTAGATTAATATTTAAAGTACCCATTGTGGGCAGACCAACTGTCTGCTATTTCCAAACATTTTTCAGTCCTCTAGCCCCTATTATGCAGCCATTTTTGGGTGTTAAAATTTGGCCCCCATTGACATTAATGGAGTTCGTATTTGGTTCAAAGTTTGGCCTGAAGTCCAGGTCCAGAACAGAATTTTGTTGCGAATTTCTACAAACCCACTCATCTCTACTTGACACCTGTGAGAGCATACAGGAGGTATAAACATTGACTTTGTTTTGGCAAGGTATTAGGCTTGCGCTGGAATAACATGGAATCCTGTCATACAGTTGCAGCTGCATAGGCATAGGATTTTATGTTATGTTTTGTTTGCTGCTGAATGTTTGGAATAAAAACACAGTTTGAACTTTATACAAATAGCTATGCATATTACACACATGCATACAGTATACACACACCATAACGCTCACATAAATCATAAACGCACCATGCATAACAACAGTATACAATAATACAGCTTATACAAACACAAATACAACATATACAGACACACCATGTACAGCATATACAACACGCACAAACAGCAGATACGTACACACTATAAGAAATATACCATATGCACTCACATACACCTTAAAGGAACCTACCACCACAAATCTACCTATAAAGGTAGATCGGGTGGTAGGTGGATCAATGGGATGTGAGGATAGCCCTTTTAAGGCTATCTCTTTTGAAAAGTCGGAGCCGAGCTTCACAGGCACAGGCCTGCTGTTCTGCGACCGCGCGACAGAAAATTCGTCGGACGAGGCGCGCAGCTAGGAGAGCTGCGCGCCGTAGATTTTCGGTAGGCGGAGAAAAGAGGCTACTGGGGCGTGGAGTAGCCGCCCATGTAACCTCAGATGCGGCTACTCCACGCCCCAGTAGCCGCATAAGAATATTTGAATATAGGGATAATAAAACTTTTCAAGATTGCCTTAAAAGGGCTATCTCACGTCCTATTGATCCACCTACCACCCGATCCCTTTATAGGTAGATTCGTGTGGTAGGTTCCCTTTAAGACATATATTTATATACTCATATAGAGTCGATGTCAAAGTAGAGATGATAGATTCCTAGTCCTAGAACCTACATTTATTATCTGAGTTGTTATCTCAGCTGAGTGGTACGGAAGATCTGCATTGTTTTATACATTTTACGCTGTACATAATGTGCAATGTATAGCATAATATGTACATATTAGTGCAAATCTTCAATTCTTTGTGTGACAGTTTGGGTGGCCGGCGCCCTGTACCGTGGATCCTATGGCAGTTGCTATGGCTTCTACCATAGTAGTTACACCCCTGGAAGGCACTAAAGTATTGAATAGTTTTGTATAGAAGAATAGACCAAAATTACACCTGAGCAATACACCGTTACTAGTTTCTTCATACAGGGATTTCATTTCATGAATATGTTTTAACCAACAAGGTATTGTAAACAATCTTGAATAAGTATCAATACTTTTTCCCTGTGTATTCTCATTATTACATTGGGTCGGTGCAATCACAGGGATAACAAATTTGTATAGGTTTTATAATGTTTTCAAAGATTTACAATAATACATTTTTTTTCATATTTTTGGCGCTAATAACTTTTTCATACTTTGGTGTACAGAGCTTTCGATGGTGTCCTTTTTTGTGACTTTTGATGACATTTTAAAAGCTACCATTTTTAGGACTGTGCGACCTTTTGATCATTTCTTTTCTATATTTTTCAAAATGGTTCAAAAGTGTTATTTCAAATTTGGGCTCATTTTCCATACGGGGTAAACGCAGTGAAAAAACGTTATACATTTTAATAGATCAGGCATTTTCAGAAACTGCAATACCTTATGTGTTTATGATTTTTACTGTTTATTTATATTATACAGTTCTAGGGAAAGGGGGGTGATTTGAAGTTTTAGGGTTTTTAATATATTTGTTTTATCTTTTTTATTTTTACTATTTTGCAGACCCCCTATGGTACTTTAACGCAAGGTGGTCTGATCGATGATACCATCTGCCTACTACAGTATGGCAGTATATGGGGATGTGCAAATCGTACATTGTAATGAAGGGTAAAACGAGACAGCCTGAAGTCTTCAAAAGACCCAGGATGTCATGGTGACCATCGCATCTCCCTGACGACATCATGGGGAGCGACATCTTCACCAAAATGGTGGCACCCATGTGCTGCCATCTTTCTGAAGCCACCGGCAGCTTTAGAAACATGTTAGCCTTAAAACATTTAGAAATATATTTAGAAATATGTTTCTTGGTGACGTGTTCAATACTTATTTCACCAGCAATATATACTGTATTCTTGGAAGTTAAAAGGGTAACATCTAGGTTGGGATTTATACCACTCTTTAGTAAGACCTGGTTAGCAATACTGCAACATTGGATCCCATGTTGTTACTCAAAATATATACAAGCTAGGGCTGGTGGGTGTGAGAAAATGTTATGTTCAAACATGGCATATGCTGGAGATCTCCACCAGAATATTCATTACATATTCATTTCAGTATAAATGGTTACCTCTTATAGAGAGTCAGGTGTCATGTGAAATAGTATAAGGTATTGTTTATGCAAAAGGTTGTAGTTTAAAGATTAATTCTTTTCAAATTTTGCACTGAAATAAAACGAAAAAAACACATATTTTAGACTTTGTTATAACAGACATTATTGATAACACAGAACATCACATTAAATTAAGTAATACTTTCCAGTTTGGCTTACCTCCAGATGAAATGAATGAAAGTTATACGCTTTAGGAATAAAGTATTGGGAATTGGATCCATGTTTTATTTTTACAGGCATTTCCTCTATTGTCTGTTGTTTCAAAATCTATTGCAAATCTCAAGCTTGGGGGGTAGGAAAAACATAACAAAAGGAAAAAACTTGGTGTTTTAACAATGGAACATATCTGATTTGTGAAATGACATGTATACTGCTGCAATAGTAAGATGAAAGGCTTTTATCTTGCTTGGAGACACACAAACTATAGTCATTTTAATAGATGGAATGTCAAACTGCTGGTATATTAGTTTGACATAGTAGTCAAGTTATTGCCTTGGGAGGTTCCATAGCTTCTGAGTCAAAGATGCAAGAACATGCACAACAGGCTTATGTTGATTCTTATTTTCGTGACACTAATGGAAACTCTTCCTACAGATTTGGCTTTATAATTACCAAATCTTATTAAGCAATATTTTCAACATGCAAATATACATTCAATGTAATAACACATGAACATTTACATTTTTCAGTTGTTTAATGCATGGTAATTCCAATGCAAGTATGTACATAATTAGTGTAAATAGACATATAAAAAGATGTTTATGCATATATTGTTATATAAATGAAGATAGTGAAATTTTCCTTGTTCCATCACACTGGTATGCACTGGTACATTATGCACTGCAGTCTAAAGATGGCTATATCATTCAAATGTGTTTTGCTGAATATTTTCAGAATTTTTTGTAAGAATCGATGCAGGTTTGAATTTATTCGTTCCGAACCTAAGTATTTCAGTTGTCCTTGGCATTGGCAACCAGTCCCCACTAGTTCCATAAAACACACTTCTTTGTTTACTTATAAAAATCTTTTCTCATTTCATAATTGTTGTACAAATTAAAAAATGTAAATTTTAACTGAAACAATAATAATGTAAGCCTTCCACCAAACAGGACATCACTGATACCGTGCATATTTGGGACCATTTCATTTACAGACATTTTTTATAAAGCATATGGCAAACGTTCATCAAAAAATTCTGGACATTACTAAAAAAATCAATAACACCCTCACCATAACATCGGCAGCCACATGCAATTGGGCCCCTCTGTGCTAACACTTTACATATTAAGAGCTTGTAGGTCAGTCAATGACATAGGGAGAAGTGGCAGTAGTACATCACAGGTGACAAATCGTTCTCTTAAGGAAGAGGAATTCATTATGACTTCTCATAGCGATGACTGTTGAATTTGGTGGCAGATCTCAGCTCCCGTAAAACATCTCCACACTCCGCCCACAAAATTTCACAGTCACATACAGTATAGCGTCAACTAAATAACAGTGCTCGTAAATCATAGGCACTTCTTAGTGATTACTCTTCCTCCCAAAGTTCAGCAAAAAGGGGCTCATTTACTAAGGGTCGTGCTGTGCACTTCTGTCGGACAGTGCTTGTTCTTCTAGGCTAAAACAGCTTGCACAGGTAGTTAAGTAGTGTGTGCGCTGGGATTGTGGCGCATGCAACACTTTTGTGGTGAAGCACAAATTAGGGGGCGTTTCGTCGGACAGTCTGACTGATTTGGACTGAGCACCATATATAACTTTTAAATTGTGTTGCACACCCTATGTTAAGGGTGCACAACAAAAAAAATGGTGAACTCTGTCAGACCAGTGCGGAAAAGCGACAAATTAATGATTTCTGGTGCAGGATCTTAGTGAATAGCTGCACGCTGCATTATAGACAGACAATGCACTTTTAGTGAACTCAAGTGCTAGGAAAGTAAATGGCCCCAAAGAATCTAACGTGTAGCCCTTCTAAAGGATTATAATATAAATCATAGTATGTACAACATCACCCATTTATTATATATTCTGGACACCTCTAAAGTAAATACATCCCCAATTGATTAATTGATCATAAATATATAGAAAAAGTCCTTCTCTTTCAATTAAATTATATATACTTTCTAAATTTTATATAATCCTCCTCCTACTTTAGAAATGTATATAAAAGTCCCTCACTCCAAATTCAATTATAAAGCTCCAATAATTTAATTAAAATTTGGCCCCTATATGCTGATCCGCCAATTATATGCCAGCCCCTATATACAGTTTAACTGCCCCACTTTAATTATAGACTTAGCCCACTCCCATTTTCATATCTAGCCTAATTATACAACTCCTAACCATTAGATACAGCCTCACCCTTTACTTATATGATATACAGCCCCCACCCATATTGATATACAGCTTCCCCCTCAAGATATATTATATACAGCCCCTACTTATTATTTAATATGCAGCACCCCCCTGTTATAATATACAGTCACCTCCTACAGCCTCTCTTTTTTATATTAATTTAAGTATGTGGCCAGAAATAAAAAAAATAATAAAGCAGTTACTTATCTGAAGTCAAAGTACTAAACTTTACCCCCTGAGGAAGCGACGGCGAAACGCGCGTCGGGGTTTTCTGGTACAGCGCCACATCTCCTGTTCAATATGCAGCCTGGTTGGTATATATAGCTACTTCGCACAATGCATTTTATTTTGTCTTGTTTGGTTTATATGACCTCCTACCAGGTTCTATGTTATTTAGATTAGGTTTATGTTATAACCTCTTGTTTACACTTGCAATATATTATATTGACTGACTTGTGTGTTTCATTGAAACCTTATGTTTACACTTGTAATGTATTGACTGACTGTGGTTTTCAATGTGATTGTATAGGATTGGCGGTGTACTTTTAAGTCCACCAGGGATTGATTTTATGGGTTGTTTTTATTGCAGGGATCATATGTGTATTATTATTTTGTTCAATAAAATTCTGTGTCTTCCATAATATGGTATTCATGCATATATTTTGTGTACTTTTTTGTACAACACCTGTATATAGGTACATAAAGTACTTAACTGACACTTCCTTCCCCTTCTCCCAGGTCTTCAGTAGGGTTGTGGCTCTGTCATCACATGCCTTCTCTGCAACAAAACGGTACAGGCAAGAGGGATCTGTGCTGCTCTGAATATCAATCGCTTCTCTGTCTTTCTTAAAGAAGACCTGTCTCCAGAATTGTATTCCTCACATCAGTAATACCTGCTGGTAAAGGGTTAAGTTCCTTCCCATATCACCTAAAATTATCTGCCACTGAGGCACTCTTCCTTAATTACAGTCCTTTTTATGATATGCAAATGAGTAGACATGAGTCAGCTTCTGAAGATTAGAGTCACATTTTCTCCAGGCTGCCAGTGAACCACCCCTCTTTCTTTTAACTGACAGCACTGAGTCTCTCCAAGTCTCAACCTAAGCAGAGAGGTTCTCTACCTGTACTTACCAGAATGCTGTCCCTGTTACGTGCAAAGTGAATTTAGCAGTGAGCAGGGAAACTGAAGATGTTCTTACCATTTTATGCAGAATATGATGGGCATAGCCAAGATTTTGTGGCAAGAGCCACAAATTTTACTTCTGGGCGAAGCTGGATTTGAGCTGGGACGTCTGAGCTGCACTTTCAAAACAAGGCATGTTGGTTTGGGGGGGTGAGGGCAGGGTTATTGTGCATATTGTGTGTAAAAGTGTCTGTAATACCATAACAAATCACAGTATGACAAAGGATCACAGCCATGATGGTGATGCCCATGTGAACACCCTGTCTATATGGAAAGGACTCAGCCTTTTTTCTTTCTTATTTAAGGAAGTTCAATAACTAAGCCTTTATTCCACATACAGCTCTAAAAGCTATGGATAAAGGATAGTTTAATCAACTCAAGGATCTAATTCATTTTATGAAAAATTCTTTAGGCATGGAAATAGTCAACTATTGGTCTAACCTGCCGAGGTGGATGGGATCTCTGAATGCTTCTTAATACACTGCACACTGCAGGATGAAGAGCAGAAAAAAAGACACAAAAAAGCTGCTCTACTTAGTGAAGTATAATACAAACATTATTTGTTTTATTGTCACCTGTCAGAATGTAGGAGACACAATATTACAATTTTTTAGTTGTTTAAACATAACAAAGCTTTATAAAATGGGTGTTTCCATTACCATACTGATCTAACTAAGATGTGTCATTTGGAAAACTGGGGGGTTGTTCTATGTCAATATGCATTTGGATTTTTTTTCCAAGGAAACAAGTTTAGGAATGCCTTTTCGCACCATTACTAACCCATTATCAAACCAGTCATGTTGGATGATTATTCAAACAGCAGAACACTTTCATACCTATACCAGATGCTTTATACCTATCTCTGGAAAATTATGTATGAGCTGTAAGCACAACACTGATTGGTGGACTTCCTCCCTCATATCATTTTCATAGAGTCTGACAGTTTAAGCAGACACATGGTTATAAGTGGCCTACTGGAGATCATTTTGCAGGGCTCTAGCAGTGCTCCCCCTGTTGCTTCTTGCACAAAGGAAGAGCTAGTGGTCTTGCTTCTGCGCTGTTGCTCTCTTCTGGCCTCCTCCACATCTCCTGGTGTACTGGCTTGTCTCCTGGTATCTGCTCCATGCTATGGACACTGTGCTGACAAACACACCTTCCTCCCTCAGATCATAATGATGTGCCACCCTGGATGAGTGGCACTACCTGAGCAACTTCTACCACCTCATTCTACCATTAGGGATGAGAGCAATGACAAAATACAAAAGTGACCAAAACAACAGATAATAATCTGTGGTCACAACCTTCAGAACTTCACCTTTATAGCGTTGCCTTGCTAATTGCCTATTTTTAAAACTGGTGTCTGTTCCATTTGAACAACAGTAGGATAAATTGATTTACAATTAGTGTTGATTTATAACTGGACAGGTTGATTTCACAGAAGTGTGATTGACTTAGAGTTACATTGTGTTGTTTAAGTGTTCCCTATTTATATGCATCTTTCTGTACACTGAATGGTTTGGCAAAATCTGGGCTCTGCAAGACTGCCTCTTGACACAAAATGTCATTTTAAATTTATTTTTTTTAATTTTTCCATGTAATACAGATAATTAGATATACAATTCTTAAATCAATTGCGTAGTAGTCAACAATTACGGTACAAAACTATAACATACAATTTTAACCCAATCCGCACCCTTTTATTTTATTATATTATAAGAGAACATCAAAAAACCTCATCACAAACCCGTTTGGGTCACAATCCCATATTCAGTGTGATTAGGCCTAAGAGACCAATGGTAACCATTAGCGAAAGGAACATGGAGAATGTCGGCACACAAAATGGGGCAGATTTACTTACCCAGTCCATTCGCGATCCAGCGCGCGTTCTCTGTGGTGGATTCGGGTCCGGCCGGGATTCATTAAGGTAGTTCCTCCGCCGTCCAACCAGGTGGCGCTGCTGTGCTAAAGAGCATCGGAACTCACTCAAGTTCACCGGCCTTTTCCTAGTGAAGTTAAGTGCAAGCTCCCCGACACATTTTTTTTAAAAATGCAGCGTTTTTTTCCGAATCCATCGGGTTTTCTTTCGCCCACGCCCCCCGTTTTCTGTTGCATGCATGCCAGTGTCAATGCGCCACAATCCGATAGCGTGCGCCAAAATCCCGGGGCAATTCAGGGGAAATCGGCGCAAAACGGAAATATTCGGGTAACACGTCGGGAAAACGCGAATCCGGTCCTTAGTAAATGACCCCCAATGTCATTTATTTGCGTAAAAGCTTGGTCACACTCATCTGTCTACATCACTGCCTCTCTCTTGTTTTCTGTATATATTTGTACAGTGTATATGATTCCTAGGGCAGCCAAAAGGAATTTCAGGGATGCATACAGGCAAATATTGTGGTAATGCCCTCAAGCATACCTTACAGTTTATTATCCTACACTATATTGCACATACAGTAACTATAAACACTCCCTCCCACAACATTATAATAGGTCCATTATGTTTCCATATTCAAGTAATTTTATTTAATGCTAGGTCAGGTCCATAAATAATTTATTGAACATCACCCTGGCACCACCTGCCTGCATTCAGAAGGAAGACTTTCGGCTGCAGGTGTTTGGAGAGGGCTCACGGACTGAGCTCTCTCCCAAAGAGGTGAACGTTTGCTGCATATTGCAAACCCTTCAATCACCTGCATTAAAAAGACTGGGGGCGTGTGGGATATGAACATTCATAAATTGAAAAAATTCTCAGTCTTAAAAAGTTTATACCAATACAGTTTAAATATTTGGCTAACACTGCAATGGACCCCAGGGCTATTTGTAAATTGTCTAATTTTGTTTACTGGTTTGACATTGCATACATAAGGCACCAGAAGTAAGCTTCTTGGGAAAGGAGCTCAGTCCTTACTATTGTCTTTCTGTTATGAAGTTTAAGAAGAGGACCTTCAAAGGTCTTGGAAGGGCTCTAGTACATATATGTCAAGAGCCTGCACTCTTCTCTGAGGATTCATGTTCCTTTCTTTATTTCCTTTACAGGGCAGTATCAAACTGGTGGATGATTTCAGTTGCCCATGGGCCCCCTAGAAGTTTGGGCACCAGCTGTCACCCAAACCTCCCATATTATAATCTGTTACTGCTCCCATTTAGGATCTAAAAGAATAGAACAGCATTACTTTGCTAACCGTTTCTGAGCAACTAAAAATATTCAGGTCATGCTAAGCAAAGTAGCCAATAAAAAAAATTATTTAAAGGGGTCTCCAGGAATATGAACATCTGATACAAAAACCCATAATGCTATAAATAATTGAATGTAACAAAACTTAATGTGATTTGTCACAAATTGGAGCTTAAATAGTTTGATTTTATGATTCACAAAATTTTATGGCCTCTCTAAAGTTATCACCAAGATGGCCGCCACTGGAAACTACAAGTCCCAAGATCCTTTAGTTCTCAGTAACTCCTCCTACCACTTATGCTCTGCTCGCAGTGATGATCTAACAGGTTTTCTTGCTGTTACTGTAGTAATGATGTGTAACTGCCAACACCGGCCATACTGGATGCAGTCAACCAACCGACTACAGCCAAACATAATGCTGATCACATGACCTGCCCAGGCAGCTGCAGGACATGTGATGTGGACATGTGACGAGCATCCATCTTCTGTCCTGTGTATGCTCTGCAACAGACTGCACGGAGGAAATTAACGGACTGCTTAAAGGGCCAGTAGCATTTTAATTCTCCATTTCATTCTATGTCACTAGCATTTTTCTGCTAACGGCAGCAAAATTTTAAATAACAACTAATTACATATGAGCTTATATTTTAAAGACCCATTTGTATATGAATTATGCTGATTCCTGGAATACCCCTTTAAGGAATTTTAGATTCCATTAACAAAGTAATAAACATAAATTTAAACAATAATAATAAACAAAAATGAAAATTATATTGATTTTAAAGAAAAAAATTAAAATCTTTCTACAGCAATTTATTTTATATTTCAACCGATTTACATATTTCTCATTTCCACCGCATCAGTATATCAGTTAACGCATTTATTCACTTTATTTTCTTGTATTGTTTATTTGTATTTTACTATATGTCTTGTAAAGAAAATCTATTTTGTCATCATTTATTATCAATTTTGTTGATAAAAGATTTAGTCTGCCTGGGGACCTTTGCTTCATTTAATAAATACAATCACTTGAATTGTCCCTGAGTCGTGTCACAATTAAGGATGCTACCAATTACTTTGCCGTGCAGAGTAAAGTTTATTTGTCAAGGTCTACTTGTTAGGCCAGTGAAAAAAATCTATTCCTAAGTGAATCATCTCACTTTCAGCCCATGACTTTCAGAAAAGCATGACCATTCAACTTATTCTACTATTTACCCCCTTGCAAAAACATTAGACTCAATTACAAGAACTTAAAAATGTTGTATTTTGTTGTGTGGCTTTATTTAAGGCAATGGAAGAATCAACTTCTACAATTTCCCATTATTGGATTGTTAGCTGACTACATAAAAAAAAGAGTTAAATGTGTGTCATATTATTGAAGACATATGTAGCATTGAGTATATTCTTATGTTTTATAATCCTTTCAATTATTCCATTGGTAAAACCATAATCATGTATAATTACTAACTGAACAGAATGTTGCATTTGCTACATGTGTCATAACTTCATTAGTAGAGTACATAAAAGAGAGGGAGCTATTTAGACTAAAGTTACAGGCATTGGCCACTTTATTAGTGAAATTTGAAAACTAATCCCCATATATTGTAATAAGTCCCCCTAATGTCCAATACATTTCTTACAATAAAAACCATGGTAAAAAACTATCACCACCTTGTACTGTAAGTTATCCCCTCATTTCCTTACACTATTTATATCCTGTTTATGTGTATTGTTATATTTGTACAATACCTGCATTATTTCTGGATTATTTTCCCTTTTCTTTGAATCATAGTTTGACTACTCCATCACTTAGTATGGTACAATATCAATGTACTTTCACAATTTGTGTAGCATCCAACTACCTCCTTATTATCCACACTATCTCTGTACTGTAACATCATTGTGAAATCTCTCTCTCTCTGCTGTGAACATACAGTATATACAGTATATTCATGTAGTGCATAAAACTGTAAGTCTGGGTAATTGTTATTACCCCGACCTTTACCTCATACAGCAACATTGCTGCCGGTATTATTCCTTTACTGAGTCCACACAATGTATATAACATTATCACAGTGCACAGTGTACATTTTCATGACATTTGAACTTGTAAATGACACATGGCTATCAAACTGAACCAGATTATGTCATTCTTTATTGATTTATGTTTTATATATTGTAAGCTTTCCATCTCCTTTGACTGCTTAGCCGTAAAAAGTTTGGTATCAGTCTAAATAATTTATCCTTATCAAAGATTGTCAAATGCCTATTGTCATACAGCTCACAGGTGAGTAATTCCTAAAATGACATGTGATTTATAATTGTAATTTAGCCACGCAGAGACAATGCACCTGCACACACACTGTATCATTCATTTCATAACAAAGTGCTGAGCATTTTCAAAGCATGCATCTTCAGAAAAGAATACAAAGTGACAAGTACATCTATAACATCTAGTCACCTACACTTGGCATTTTATAGAAAATAACCCAAAATACTAACTTGTGTTTTATTTCATACCATACCTACTAATACATTACTGATTTGGCTCTCTATGGAGTTTTTAACTTTATGAAAATATCTTTGCAAAACATGTTTCCAATATTCTTGTTTAGGAGGTAGTGTGATCATACTATCTTCTTACTGATGTTATTCCATCCATATTCTAGCTCACCACCGGGAGCAGTCATGTCTGCATGCCCCCTCTTTCATAAAAAACTCCCAATAAAGTAAAAAAAATACAATTTGGAATTAAATCCCTGCTACACTCAAAAAATATCACCATTCTATAAAAATATATACAAATTATAAATCTATATCTAATATATCTATATCTAAATATAACTTTTGACCACCTCTATGTGTCACTCAAAACACGCTACAAACATTAAAAGAAGAAGTTATGGCCCTTAAACCACTGTGTACTAATATTAGCCAAAATTCGTGCTCATTAAAAGGTTTACAGTCCGCGTCATTAAGGGCTTATAGATTAATACTTTTGGTGACACAATACCTTTAAGTGTGGAGATATCAGTCTAACAGCTTCTTGTTCAATCCACTGAAACATAATCCAATTCAGTTTAAAAAATTGGAAATTGGAAATGAGTTATCAACTGGTTTTCATGCTGAAATCTCTTCAACTTACTGCAAGACTATAGCTCACAGGGGTATCATATTAAAGGAAATCTAACATCAAATCTACCTTCAAGCATGATAAACCAGAGGCACTTACTCATAGATCCAGGCACCTTGACTGTGGCAATCTTCTTATATTTACCTTCTAAAAATCAACTTTTAAAATTAAGCTAATGAGCCGGAGGGGCTCTGGTGGGTGTTTCCAGAGCCCCTCAATGCTGCAGCATCACAGGTTGTTACAATAAGCAGATCATGTCTAACCCTCCCCCTGCGCTCTCTCTACTCCCTATGCCTGTGTAATCTTGCAGCATCAGGGGGACAGAAGACCTGCTCTACACATTGTAACAACGAATGAAAAGATATCACTGAGGGGCTCTTGAAACCCACCAGAGCCCCTCAGTCTCATAAGCATAATTTTAAAATTTGTTTTTTGAAGAGGGCCATTGATAACAAATATAAGGCGATTACCACAGTTACAGTGTCTGGATCTATGAGAAAGTGTCCCTGGTTTATCATAATGGATTTGAAGCAAATTGGAGTAATTAGGAGCAGAGTGATAGTGATTGTCTTTTGAACTTAGCATTTTCCACATCAATACTTGTAGGCTGTTTTCTTTAATCGCTATAATATCCCAATGTTTGTATTGTATTGTTTTTAAATATCTTATTTAAATAAAAATACTACAGTATAATGCTAACACTACATATTAGGAGGTAAAACTGCTTGATGTTTCAGGCTTAAACCGTTTTACATGCTCTGGCATTTCAATCAGGTTCTATGACCTAAACAAATTTTGGGATTTCTGCCTTTACAGAGAAATTTTTATAAACATCATGTTAGAACAAAATCACAAAACATTACATACCTAAGAAGGAATTGATAACAAGTTCTTCTGTTTTGTTTTTTATTCATTTTTATTTATTTATTTTATACTT
Organism: Engystomops pustulosus; assembly: GCA_019512145.1. Taxonomy (NCBI): domain Eukaryota; kingdom Metazoa; phylum Chordata; class Amphibia; order Anura; family Leptodactylidae; genus Engystomops; species Engystomops pustulosus. The sequence goes on from CM033641.1 coordinate 198,409,059, forward strand.
TTCTGAGAGCTTCACTGCTTCTGATCCATCATGTTTGAATACGGCTTCAGGAAATATGTTAAAAAGCACAGGCGATATATAAAAGACAGAACTAGACAGCTCTGGTGCTGAACAAGCAACTGAATTAGCTACTCTTGCCAAAGGCATGTTTATTGAAAGTGCAATTGAAGGCAGAATGTATTCTAACCAGGAAGAGCAGAATAAGATTATACAATGAATATGAGCATTACCGCTTTATAATAGGGAATTCCAAACGGATTAGACCATGGGTGAGACATTTAAATATATTTCACTAAAACAAACATTCATAAAAATAATAATTTTAAAACTATCTTTGCTATTTTTCACGTACAACTATTACAGGAGTAATTATATTATTAGAACATCAGCAATAAATAACTTAACATTGATTTATTACAGCTTAAAAGGAATCTGTCAGATTGACACCCCTAAACTGTCACCACTGCAGTGTAGATGTAAGAATACAGATCTCAGACATCTGTGCACTCCATCTCCTTGTTCAATATAGATTTTGTAATTATGCTAATTAGGTAGAAGTGCTTCAGGGGGCAGTACCAGAGCCACAATGCGACTGTGCAAGGGTGTATTAGCTGGCACACTAGAGAAGCAGGTTGCTCCCAGTATGTGCTGTGGACAATTGGGTAGTGTACAGTGAGAGCGCTCATGAAAGCATTTAATAGGGTTCAATGGATGAAAGAAGGAGGGTTCATACAATCTAAATAAAGGTATGCCTAAGATTTGTATTTTACATCTACACTGCAGAAGTGATAGTTTAGGGGGGGTCAAAAACTGTGATAGATTCAATGTAACAAATTTAGGTGCTTGGAAAAAAACATCACCAAATGGAGGATAACTCCTACTTTGTACTGCAAGAGCTACAACAAATAGAGACATAAATGTAATGCACACCCAAAGATATCAAAAATATCAAACAAAGATTAAAAAAAAAATCATTTAAAAACAATTAAAATTCATTTTAAAAAATTTTAAATTCAAAATATGGTGCTCAAGGAAACATCTTGTCTCACCATACCCCTTTATGTCCCCCAAAACATGAAGAAGAAGCATCAACAGGGACCCTAAAGCAGGGTAACCTGACATATTAGTGTGAACACCAGTATAAGGCAAAGCAAAAGAACAACATAGTATACATAAACAGCTATATCAGACAATTATATGTGGTGTACAGACTCTGTAAAGGATAGTAGTGTGCAGAGGGCACCAGATTGAGGATTTGTGGCATCCATTCTACATGAATCTGGCGCCCTCTGCACTGCTCCGACTGAAGCCCGATTGAAGCCCTTTTCCCTCTGGTAATTACATTTAGATTCAGAATCAGCCATAAACCATCTTTTCTAGTACAACATTCATCTGCAAAACTTAATTTCACTTTAGAACCCAGAAAGGATCTGTCTTAAAGAAACCTTTGTTGGTGCCCACTGTCCATGTTTTTCAAAAGACTCAGTGAAAGTTTGCTTAGGCTGGAAGTATGGCCATCCTCACCTTGCAGACCAAGTATCCTTTAGGATCATAGGAAAGGTCTAATTAGCAAGTTTGGTGAGCTTGGTGTAGCTTAATTCCCACTAAAAAAGAAAATTAAGAAACAAAGGAAATACAAAAAGGAATTACATATCTCTTCCTAACTTGGGCATAATAAGTAGGTATAAGGCCCCACTAACAGGATAAGGTCAGGGGAAATGATTCTACAAGCCTTTGAAATCTCAGGACTTTAGCTGTCTGGGAAAGAGTCAGATCATGTTACACCCCTGAGCGTAGTAACCCAAAATTTGGTATGGAGTGGTTGCTGATGGATTATTGTAAACATTTTCCATTAAAAAATATGGGTTCTTATAAAAACTCACTTACAAATGTGCCTCCCTGAGGTGTAGTTCACATTAACATATTAACATCCATCTCTCATTGATCTCACAAGCTTGGGGGTGGGAGGAAAATCCAAGAACTATAAATTATTGGACTATGCATTTGCTGGAGGTGCCATTTTCAGCTGGAAAGGCTGTCCAAAACTTCTATTGCTTAACCATCTGGACAGATTTTTCACTGGTAAGGGCTATTTCTTTTTATCCATTTTATTTTATAACTGTTTGTGTATGTATTGTGTGTATATTCTTTGTAATTCTTTTTCTGACAGTTATATGTTTTTTATATTTTATATTGGCACACTGGTGTATTAAATTTTTAAAACTTAATAAGTCTGTGCTTGTGCACCAATGCATTGCTATGGCCATAAGAGGCACACTGTTTTCCCCCGACTTGTCAGTTTTGTACGTATGATCAAGGAATCATATATTCTAGTAAAATCAAAAGTGAAAAATAAATACAAATACTACTACTACTACTAATAATAATATACTTATATACTCGAGTATAAGCCTAGCTTTTCAGCACAAAAAATGTGCTGAAACCCCAAACTCGGCTTATACTCGAGTAAAAAAATATATCACAACTCACCTTTCTGGCTTCCACCGCTGCTGGTTATATATACTGGGGCAGGGGGATGGCTATATACTGGGGGATATGGGCTGGCAGGCTATATACTGGGGGGCAGGTGCTGGCTATATACTATGGGGAAGGGTCCGGCAGGCTATATAATGGGGAGGCTGTGACTAATTCATTTCCCACCCTCAGCTTATACTCAAGTCAATAGGTTTTCCAAGGTTTTTATGGTAAAATTAGGGGCCTCGGCTTATACTTGGGTCGGCTTATACTCGAGTTTATACAGTAATTAATAATAATATTCCAAAAGCTCCATCTCTTTTTTAACCCCTTCCCGCTGCAGCCATTTTTAGTTTTTGCATTTTCATTTTTCACTCCCTACCTTCAAAAATCTATAACTTTTTTATTTTTCCATGTACAGAGCTGTTTTATGGCTTATTTTCTGTGTAACAAATTACAGTTTAAAATGGTGGTATTTAATATTCCATGCCATGTACTGGGAAGTGAAAAAATAATTCCAAATGCAGTCAAATTGGTGAAAAAAAAAAGCATTTGTGTCATATTCTTGTGGACTTGGATTTTACGGATTTCACTGTACGCCCCAAATGGCATGTCTGCTTTATTCTTTGGGTCGGTATGATTACATAAATACCAATTTTGTATAGGTTTTATGTTTTCGTACATTGACATTTACATCATACATTTACAAAAATTAAAACCTCCTGTACAAAAAATTTTGGGGGGATTTTGCTGTCTTCTGGCGCTTATAAATTTTTTATACTTTGGTATACAGAGCTTTTGATGTTGTTTACAATGTTATCATTTTTAGGACTGTACGACCTTTTGATCACTTTTTATAGAATTTTGTATTTTTTTTAAATGGCAAAAAAGTGCCATTTTCGAATTTGGGCCCGATTTTGTGCTACGGGGCTAAACGCAGTGAAAAACCGTTATTATATTTTGATAGATTGGGCATTTTCGGACGTGTCGATACCTTAAGTGTTTATGATTTTTACTGTTTGTTTATATTTATATCAGTTCTAGGGAAAGGGGGGTGATTTGAGTTTTTAGGGTTTTTTATTATAATTTTTTTTATTACAGTACATACTACAGTATGGCAGTATATGTGGATTTTATTCCCCATTCATTACAATGTGCTGATAGCATATTGTAATGAATAGATTAACCTGAAGCAGCCTCGGGTCTTCAGAAAACCCGAGGCTGCGCTGGCACCGATCGCGGGTGTTACCGGTAAGTCTTTGCTGCGATATGCAGCAAAGACTTACCGGCTATGGAGAGGGCTCAGCCGTGAGTCCTCTCCATGCACCCGCACCCGGCATGTGATGTAGTATTACGTCACATGTCGGTAAGGGATTAAATAAAAAAAGTAAGTTGTCTTTTGTGTTAATTTATCAAGACACTTTTCAGCAATTTCTTGGATATGTGTTTTTGGTGATTTAGTAATGTCATTTATTTCTGTACACAATTATGCAAGGGCCTGATTAGCGTTTTCCCGACGTGTTACCCTAATATTTCCGATCTGCGCCTATTTTCCCTGTATTGCCCCGGGTTTTTGGTGCACGCGTTTGGATTGTGGCACATCGGCGCCGGCATGCACGCGACGGAAATTGGGGGTTTGGCCGAACGATAACTCGACGGATTCGGAGAAACCGCCGCTTTAAAAAAAAAAAAAGTGTTGCGGGACACACGGATGGTGCATTCCGGCGGACCTCGGGGAACTTCAGCGCAGCAGCAACATCTGGCAGAAGTCGGAGGAACTGCCTTAGTGAATCGCCGGAAGACCCGAATCCACCACACAGAACGCGCCGCTGGATCGCGAATGGGCCGGGTAAGTAAATGCCCCAGTGACTTCATTACTATTTGCCTTTAAATATTCACTTGTTGAACACATACTGCAATTTTCACCTCTACCAGGTATCACTAAAATCTCTTATTTTCATTTCACAAGTCACTGAAGTGCTGCCATTTTCTTGTTTTTGGTATTTTTGGACTTCACTGGGGCTGTTTGGGCTGTGCTACTATATCTTTTCTTTAGTTAGATAGATAGATAGATAGATAGGTAGGAAGATAGATAATATATTTGAGAATGAAAAACAGGCAAATAGAAATAAGCTATATGTTGTGCAATTGTTATAGTTATATAGCTACAATTATGTTAGAAAGTAAAGCAGATGCATTCACAAACAGATCAAGGTTATTACATACTTTGTCTTTTCCTTGAAGGGTTAAACATGAAATATATACTATTTTCAACATTTGTTTTAAGAATCACTTGTCTAAACTGTAAGTACCCCAATAGTTTTCAACCTCTCCTTTTCATATGACTCGGAAGGTCACTTGATATTGTATTTCAAAGGCAATTACAGTAAATCAAACTGAGAAAGATCCCCATGGGGTAGCTGGAGGTACCTGAGAGTGATGCTCCTTTTTTCCTCACCGCTATAGAGCCTCATACAGCAGCTGCTTTCTTTTTGACAATTCGTCACTCCTGAAAAATGTTTGCAAGCACTTTGGATAATTTCCAATTCATTCTTGCAGGAAATGAGGGTTTGCTTCCTCACTTGGGATACCTGCTGCTAGGTTTATTCACTAATAAGCATGATAAATGTTTTACCCTTTGATCAGTGCTAATTTAACAAGTAAGCTCCAATGAAATAGAAAGTCTTTGAGACTCAGGGGCTTGGGATGGCATACGAGTTAGAAAGAAATATGATTGATTATATAGCTGAAAGAAATTTCCATAAAAACTTTTATCATGCTGCTATTTTTTTCCAACAAACAATTAAATCAAAAGTGAACGATATCTTACCTCAAAAGAAAAATTGAATAAAAAAAAAAGTCTTAACTTCAGAAGACTATTCTTATATATATACACACACACAGACAAAGACAATTTAATTAGCTGCTTCTCCTTGGTTATCATTTTTCCTTTCTCAAAAATCCCCCTGCTTTTCTTGCCATATTAATGTATCTTCTTCATGCATATCTAAGCAGGAAAGTATGTTTTATGAGAGAAAAAAGCTCTCCGGACATGTTTTGTCAATTTTTTTTTCAAGCAAACATATGTGTGCATTTTACTTAAGTAGAGTATTTCTACATGGCTTGCTGATAAATCCTAACTATTGCTGATAAATCCTAACTACTGATATTATTATACTACTAATATTTTTTTGAATATGATATTTGACTGGTAAACCAATACCCACCACATAAAAAAATACCCCCACTGGCTTGAAGGTGGCAGATTGGGGCCACTGGCGTCACGCAGAGGCCCTGATAAACATGCCCCCATGTCCCTAAAACCACCTTTTGGCATTTTTGTGGTGCTCAGTGGGGGACTTGGTATTATTGTAAAAGGGCTTGCTGGAGCTTATAGTACATGTGTCACAGGTGGCGTTGTGGGGTGCTTGCCCTGTGTCCCTCACAATGAGCCCATACAAACCTCTTGGAGTGATGTAATGACTGTAATGTCTGTAATGACCAACTGGAATAAACTGGAATCTTTACTGTCAGATAAAAGATTATTGTCCATTGCACATTTCAAATTACAGACTTGCAAGAGAGTTGTTAAGAGTGTTGGTCACATTCCCTTTTTACATAATCTTCACTAGCTTTAATATTGGCAATGGAGACATAACATGGGGTTTTTGTAGCAGGTTTCTACTGGCAACGGGTACAGTCCAATCCTACATTACTCTGCCATGTATGGGCCTACACATTTTGGCTCACTATGGGAAATAATTTTAGGACATTCGTACTCATGGAGGTTACTGGCACGGTCCCCTTTACAGGGTGTACAGTGATAGGTGTATGTTCCTTAGGCGTATAGCACTCACGCTGGCTTAACCATTACCAAAGTTGAGTGGAGCAGAAGAGCCTTGTACAGCGCTCTCTCTTCTGGCTATTTGAGGTTATAGATGAGAACGCTCTCCTGGCATGAACCGCAGACAGCTTTGTGCTTTCTGAGGTAAATCTCTCACGATGCACCGTGTTGCTCCAATGCTGGGAATGGATTTTGCTGTTGTTTAATATAGATCTCTATCTATATCAGGGAATTGGAAGCCGGGCCTAGGGTGAATGTTAATAGCAGTCTAAATAGCTGTTTACTCAAAATCCTGACTGAAAATCTCTTCAGCATCTAGTCACAACTGGCTCCTCCATCTGGTTTACAGGTATCACTTGGGAGACTCCTTCCTCAGAAGTATCTAGAGGCTTCCCAAGCAGCCTAGCTGAGGGAAGGTCATGTGACCACAACTTTTACACCTATACAATTATGCCATTAGGTGGCAGCATAGAGCAAATATCAGCTGATAACTATATTATCCGGTAGCTGGGATGAAGTACTGGGACACTACACTTTGAAAGAAGACAGAACTGTTTTTTACTTCTTTTGTCTTCTGGATCTAACAACTATATCAACTTTTTACTGAGCACAGGGCTATCTATTTTGGGGTGTGTAAATAAAGCCCTTAAAAGGAAATAAATCATATAATTTATATGGCACGTGTAAAGCCTTTTATTTATAAAGTGTTAGTCATAACATTCATTAATCCTCTACACATTCATGGTCTGAACCTTGGAGGATCTCATTGCTGGGCCCATTGCTTCATCTACTGTTATAGGACTTTCAGGACAGCCATCCTGTATGCCATTCGGGAAGTATCATTGGAAAGTAAGTATTTGATACACTGCTGATCTTGAAAGTTTTCCACCTACAAATAATGTCATTTTTATTGTAGGTACACTTCAACTATAAAAGAAAGAATTGAAAAAATATACAGAAATTAACATGGCATGTGTTTAAAAATGTGTTTTAATTAAATAAAACTAACAACAAAATAGTTTTACTAGTTGGTACAGTATATGAATTATTTTTAGCTTCTGTCTTGCTAGAAATCGTTCAAGGAAGATGTAGTAAATTTTTTCACATCTAGTTAGTTGTTCTGGTTACAGTTGTTTGCGACTATCAATCTACAATACATTCTAGTAATCAGCATAGCTACTACTTTTTGTATTGTAATGACATTATTTAGCTGTGTTATACAGACACTGAGAGATTGTGAGAAATGCAAGGCTTCTATTACATTTGTATATTGTAAAATGTAATTTTTCATATATATTGTAAAACAAGTTGGAAAAATCAGTTTAACTGGTTCCAGATTCTTACTTGAAAATTTTGTAAAGATTTGCTCATCTGTAATGTAATATTAGAAATGTAACAATAACTTGAACTGTGAGTAATTGTCTAAAAGCAAAACTCCTCACTTGACATTACGTAAATTCTATTTATTTTTCTTTTCATTTCTGATATTATGTGAATGAAGCTCATTAGTACATTACTGTGAAGTCTTTTAAGTTGGCTGCACGAAACTTCAAAAACAAATATTGAAAAGATTAAAAAAAACAACAGCATTAGATCTGACATTAACTTTTACTTATTAATTGGCTTTACTTTGCAAGTAGGGAAATTACATGTAATGCAAGGTTTAAAATGTAGAAATATTAAAAAGATGAAAGCTCTTGTTAATGGGGATTACAAGGCTCTCTTTCTGTAGTTAATTAATTAGTGTCGATATTTACCTTTTGATTCTGTTAAAGATGCATTACATTTCTTCAGAAATGACTTCTTATTAATAGAGATTGTAGAATATTCTATTTATACTAGCTGAACCATATCACATGTATTCCACTGTTCACCAATTTCTACATGTACTTTTTAAAAAGATCTATACTTGAATAGTATGTATCTAATGGTGATATGTTTTATATCATGTGTATGACATAAGTTTTAGCTATTTATAGCTGATTGAGACTTTATGTGATTATATTATGATAAAATCTGATTTATAATGTGTTATCTTATATATCATATTTTAAGGTTTATCTGCAAAGACTTATGTATTAAGTAAAAGTGATTTCAGCGACATTAAAAATATTTATACAACAAGAATTTTGAGTTTAGGTGTATGTTAACCAGAACTAATGGTGCACTTGCAATTTTGTTTCTGTTAGATATATCTTTAATTATCCTTAATACCAAGGATAGCAACACTGCACATTGGTTACCATCCTAATCTATGATGATGCCCCACATTATGATAATATACATACAATACAGATTTTGTTGTGCAGTTTATCTCAAATATTGCAGTACCACCTGGGCTGGTTAACCACTTTATGAACCCATAAAAAAAGCATAGAAGGGAAAGTTCTTGAGGTACCAGAACTATGGAAATCCCTCACAAGTGACTCTATTTTAGAAAGGACACCACTCAAATAATTCATCAAGGGGAATAAAGATGGTTTATAGAATGTATTAATGTTGCTTTGGCCCACAAATTTTTATTTTAACATTGATTAAAGAAGAAAATGTTCTTTAATCAGTGTGTTACCCGGTTTCTGTAGAATACAGTAATAATCCATTCATGGAACATGAATCCCCACACAGCGTGGCTCAGAGGGAAAGGAGCGCCAATTGGATTTTGAAGGACATTTTTTTTGCTGGAAACATTTTCAGGTGCTACACCCAACGTCATGGTGTGGTAAAGAGTTAATACGTTTATTTTTCAACTCAGTTATTCAATACATTTTTTTAAATCATGGCAATTGGGTTTCCCCATTGTTATGAAATAGCAGATAGTAAAATATATGTAGAATGACATAATCGCTTCCCACACATAAATAGTGTATATAGAAAAATGAGAGGGTAGCTGGCGAAATGTATGCACCCAACGTTTTTACACCGAATGATAAGTCCAATTTGATTCTCATCACTCAAGTTTCAAAATTGTTGTATAGGCCATGCCTTCTGGGAGATCATATGAACTTTGGGTTAATAGAAAGTCAAAAGAATTTGGGTAATTCTGTTACATGCTGTGAAGTTGCTTTTACAAATTTCTCAATCTCCACCAAGACTTCTTGAAATAGATTATTAATTGTTGTATTTTTTAGCTTAATGACTTGAAGAACTGCTAAAAAAAATGAAGTGTTTTTTTTTCCAGCTAAGTGCATTGAGTATTTAAGTATGAGATTACACCCCCCCCCCACCTGTGTTTTCCTATTATAATGGACACATGAATCAAAAACTACTACTCAAACACACAAACCTCTAAGCTATTGTAAAAACCCTGCTAAGTTATAAATATTTATTATTTATTATTCAGAAATGATTTTACTTAGAATTGGTAGTCTGATTTGCTTTACTTTGCCGGGTAACTAGGAGACTGACAACAGATAATAAATCATGGCTAGCCACATGTAGGAGCACCAAGAGAGGGCTTGTACAGTGACAAATACGGCTGACAACATATGTACACATCTGTTAAAAGGATTTATGTGAAACGAATACAAAGAAGAAGAAATGCCTGGCATTATATAATATGCAGCTAAATATTGAACTTAAATTAGAACAGTACATAAAGCCTATGATATATCTTCAATAAAATTGATCATATATAGAGAAGAACATTCCTTTCTTCCTTTTAAATATTAAATTGCATGGTATTTATATGTGACACCAGTGATCACAATGTAAAGACAGTCAAAATCATTACATCATTGACAGTCAAAGTGTGTTAAAGAGTTAGAGACGTTATTAGATATATGTAGTACTTCTGGGACCACATGACTAAGTGGAAGGGTCAAGCAACAGAAATGGCAGAGAATCTCTCTCTAGCAATGCAATTTATATCAAATACTTAAAGTAAATATCTTGTCTGATTAATTTTAATCTATAAATGGTTTTCCTGTGTAAATAATGTGTAGTGAGACATAAAAGATGATAACTAGGCTCTAATAGCCAGAATTTGTAATTTGTAACCATTTTTACATATTTATATTCTTTGTGAGTATTTTATTTTTTAATTGCCAATAATGTTCAACAAATTTTGATTTATGGGACGATTTGTGTTTGTTTATTGTGTCGATCAGTGCAGACTCGGCTCCAGCACCGGGGACCAGAGAGCTACCGACGGCCCACACACGCTATGCACATTCACTCTTTACTTCCTGTGAGGACGAGCCGTGTCCTGCACCATTCCTCCCGTCTGGGACAAGGCACAGCACAGGTAGAGACTACAGAGCTGCCTGTGTGGTGCAGCACATTATGGGTTAACCCCCCCTACCCCCATCTCCTCTTCACACGGCGCTGCAGTAAAGCAGAAATCTGTCAGCTCAGAGATCGGGACGAAGAGGAGGAGGAGGAGGAGAAGCCTGAAGACTCCTCTATGTGATACCAGGGCTGCTGCAGACACCACAGGGTATCTGATATGTATGGATGTGTATTATTGATCCATACAGTGAGTGTATTGTATGTGTGATGATGTGTTTGCTTGCATGTGTGTCTGCATGTATCTGTCTGTCAGTGTGTGTGTTTTCCTCCATGCTTTTCTGTACCTGTCTGCATGTATATCTGTAGCTGTCTGCCTGTACGTATGTCTTGCTGCATGTGTGGATGTGTGAATGATATGAATCATCCAAATATACATGAGAAGCAGAGAGGGTTCTGTGTCAGTGATGTGTAGTATGAGGTTACACAGCAGATGAGGTAGGTATTATGAGGTTCTGCAGCAGCTCAGGTGTGTATTATGAGGTTCTGCAGCAGCAGTGATGTGTATTATGAGGTTCCGCAGCAGCTGAGGTGTGTATTATGAGGTTCTGCAGCAGCAGTGCTGTGTATTATGAGGTTCCGCAGCAGCTAAGGTGTGTATTATGATGTTCTGAAGCAGCAGGGATGTGATTATGAGATTCTGCAGCAGCTGAGGTGTGTATTATGAGGTTCTGCAGTGTTGAGGTATGTATTATGAGGTTTTGCAGCAGTTGAGGTGTGTATTATGAGGTTCTGCAGCAGCTGAAATGTGTATTATGAGGTTCTGCAGCAGCTGAGTTAAAGTTTCAGTTTTATTACTTGGCAGAGTGGAGGGGCACACATTTTTGGTTCGCCCATTTGGTTAAATGACCTCAAAACTGCCCTGACCGTGACACGGCTGTTTGGGATGATAAACTGGGGAATATTTCAGGGAATAGGAGACCATTTTCGTTTTTGAATTTTTAATGCTGACACTTCAAAGGGGCCCACTGAGGCACTGTCGCCCAGGGACCTACTGAAACCTGGAGCCGGCCCTGGTTCAGTGTACACATTAACATTAAGTATTTTTAATTGTTTATAGTATCCAAGTGGAATTTTTTTCCAAAGACAATGGGGGAGATTTATCAAGCTACCTAAGAGTAAGAATGTGCTTAGGTGCCCATTGCAACCAATTACAGCTCCCCATATTCATGAGCACTGGTAAAATGAAAGCTGAGCTGTGATTGGTTGCCATGGGCATCTAAGCACTTTCTTACTCTTAGGCAGCTTAATAATTTTTCCCCAATATCCTAGTATATTTATGCATATGTTGCCTCTGTGTCTCTATAAATGTACATGTATATTCATTGGAACCAATCGGAATATACTATAAAATTTGCTTGTAATGACCCATTATAGGAACCTCCCCTTTCCACAGTTTTGCAATAACTTGCATAATTTACAAGGTTAACTGCCAAGTTCAAAGCTAGTTCCACTCCTTATGGATGGAACACTTATAGTTGCTGCTCATACTGGTCTCATGGATACAGTGGCAATATCTGAAAGAACAGTATGATGGCTAATATAAAATTAGAAAAAAAAATCAGCATCATCCTTTGATAGATGAATTTGTTAAGGGTGTTAGTGTGTCTTTTACTTAGTAGTATACAATTTTAAAACATATGTAGAATGTGAAAGTAATATGCCCATAATTCCCAAAACTCTTCTGCTAGTGACCAGAATATGTGCACAAGGAGGTGTCTTCTGTAAATTAAAGCTTAGTACAGAAGGTTTGTTATCTGACTTGGTAGAAGTGACCTCAATTTTCTGTCATAGAGAACCTTCAGTACAGAAAAACTGATGTTCATTCAGTCAAGATAAGCAGATATATAACTACACTGCCTGGCTTCATTTCTAAAATTGAGTAACTATAGGCTAGCTCCTATTTTCTTTAGATAGCTAAAAAATCACAAGAGAGATGAAGGAAAAAGAATCAATTTCTTTGAAAAGTGTTGAAGTTTAGAGGAACTTTCCTACTTTTTCTGTACAAAAACCAGCTATATTGCCCCAAAACTGCACCTTTATGAGTACCTGTTTGATCCTTACTATTTCCAAAATATGCTTAGCACTTTTGTTCACAACCATTAGTACTGGTAATACCTCCTTATTGTACAGCAGCTTCTTACAGCGTATAAAACTAGTGCCTTAAAAGCGTCAGGAGGAACACTGGCCAAACATTTTTTTTTTCTGTGGCATTCAAACCCTTTATCTTTTGCATCCATTAACAGTACAGCATTTAATGCTGTATTCCAGCATTGGATTCCAGCCTAAACTAGGATATTATCTAATATATTATCCGTATGGTTTCTAAGTTATTTTTAATATAGATTTGATCATTCTTTTTACACTTGATTTGAGAAAAGTTTTTATATTCTTAACATAACCAAGATACTGGTGTATAGAAATATATATATTTTGTTTTTCATTGTAAACGTAATTGGCAAGAAGAGGACAATTCTGTACCCAGGTGGCACTACTGTGAAAACAAAGCGTATGGATCATACAGATGCCAGCTTCCTCCATTGGTCACCAACAAGGCTTGATGGCAACAAAATAACCCAGGTGTCACTTCTGGAACCGAAATTTAATGGGAACTTTTAAGCTTCCAGGCTTATCCAGTGATGAATAACTACAATACAAAACACTACATGGCATAGCTCAGAGCGGAGCTAAGCCATGTGCCACACTGCTAGCAGCAATAAGACCCCTGGCCAAGTTGAAATGTTGCAGCTGCATGCAATTGTAACTTTAACAATCTGTAGAATGATGTTACTGTATATAGGTGTAAGGATGTGCTTTTTACATTAAGGACCAAATTATTGGTTTGTATATTATATATCTGTTCTTCATTTGTATAGTATAGTTGCACCACCATGTTGTAAATTTATATGTTTGAACATAGCTCCCAAAAATACATTTTCAATATAGCTATATCAAGCTATTATTTTTATATACAGAAATAGGTAATAATTCAATTTCACCTTTATTTTCTATGAACATTTTACAATTTTAAAGACATGCACCTAAAATGAATACAGTTTGAGTTTATGTGAAATGCTTGTGTTTTGGTCTTTTCTACTGGCATTGGTTCCCATTTTTCATTATCTGTGCTTTTTTAAGAATACAATAGCAGTAAACTGACAGTGTTCCGTGGTTTAATATATTATCACCAGTTTCAGATGAAAATATTCCAGTTGGTATTGCTCACTTTATACAAATATTACATTAGCCATATCTCTGGGATATTGTTTATCAGAGTGGTTGTTATATCTCTGGGGACCCGCCAGTTGATATATATAAGGTATATAAAAGGGTAATATTGATAACATGGTCAAAATCCAGGTTGGTAATGACACTCAACTAGAATGAAGAGTCAATGGACATAAAGAACAATCGATATATTAGGGAGATGAACAGCATGTTTCAAGAACATGCCCTTCCCTTCTTCAGGTCAATTTAAATACACACTACATGAGAGCCAGTACTGTGAGAGAGTAGAAGTCCCTACTGATGCTGAATGAAGCCACACATGCCCGTTGTTACCCAAACAGCTGAGTTGATTTTGTGTCCATGAGAGAGAGGGAAGAAAGGAAAGGGTGACTATGGTGTTACAGTTGATCAGACACGTTGTAAGTCCAAAATAAATAGATAATAATTAACACCTACAGAACATTTTAATCCATAAAATAGCAATAACAAAGATAAAAAAGGCTCTATGTGAAATCACAGATATGTGATTAATACATTCTGAGGTTAAACCATCTTGACTGGGAGAGCAACATCAGACATAATAATGACAAAGGGCCAATGCAGAATAGCAGAAAAAAATGAAGTTAACGCATAACAATGATAACAATCATAAAGGCGGAACAACTGTATATTGGCCATAACTGGTTGCTATATAGCTAAGAGAGGAAATAATAACATTACACAAATGTATTTAATATAACTCTGAAACGATGCTTGTCAGGGCAGATAATCATTCACAAATGTGTCTGGTGTACTAACATAGCCAAGGGTAAAAGTTGACATAGAGCTGAGGAACCAGGTTTCAGAAAGAATCTTCCACAATATTCATACTCTCTCTGGGGTCTGATTCAGGCCTTTTTAGTTACATTGGGCCACATTAACTAAAAACAGTGCAAACTGTGCTACATGCGCTTTCCTGTGAAGTGCACAGGGTTCGGCAGATTCAGGATTTGTGGTGCTCGTTCTTTATGAATCTGATGCTCCCTGCACTGCTCCAACATAGCGCACCAACTTTTTTTGGTGCACCTTGCATGAAACAAACTTCTGTTACTCTCTGCATGATAAATGTGTCGCAAAGTCCAACTGTGCACAGGAACACACCCTTTAGTATAGAAATAGGTGCTGTATCGGGAAAAATGCAGCCGCGACACAAACACTTCTTAACCCCTTACCGACGTGTGATGTAATACTACGTCACATTCCGGGTGCAGGTACATGGAGAGGGCTCAGGGGCTGAGCCCTCTCCATAGCCGGTAAGTCTTTGCTGCATATTGCAGCAAAGGCTTACCGGTAAAATCCGCGATCAGTGCCAGCACCAGTTGCCAGCGGCTTCAAAAAGATGGTGGCGCGTGGGTGCTGCCATCTTGCCGAGGTTCGTTGCTCCCCGTGATGTCATCGGGGAGCTGCGATCCCTTGCCATGACAGCCTCGGGTCTTCCGAAGACCCCAGGTTGCTTCGTGCTCACCCTTTGTAATGAATGAGGAGGAAAATCCCCATATACTGCCATATTATAGTATGGTAGTATATGGTAGGATCGATCAGATAACCTAGTGTTAAAGTACCCTAGAGAGTTTGAAAATTATTAAAAATAAAAAAATTATAATAAAAAACATAAAAATTCAAATCACCCCCCTCTCCCTAGAACTGATATAAATAAACAGTAAAAATCATAAACACATCAGGTATCAATGCGTCCGAAAATGGCACTTTTTTGACATCTAAAAAAATATAAAAAATTCTAAGAAAAGTGATCAAAAAGTCGTACTGTCCTAAAATGATAACATTGTAAACATCATCAAAAGTTGCAAAAAGTAGAGGAGGTTTTAATTTTTGTAAAAATATGAAAACATTATAAAACCTATAGAAATTTGGTATCCCCATAATTGTACCAACCCAAAGAATAAAGTAGACATGTCATTTGGGGTGTACAGTGAAAGCCGTAAAATCCAAGCCCATAAGAAAATGGTGCAAATGTTTTTTTTTACCAATTTCACTGCATTTGGAATTTTTTTCCTGCTTCCCAGTACACGCCATGGAATATTAAATCCCACCATTTTGAAGTGTAATTTGTTATGCAAAAAATAAGCCATAACACAACTCTGTATATGGAAAAATAAAAAAGTGATAGATTTTTGAAGGTGGGGAGTATAAAATGAAAATGCGAAAAAGGGCATCGGCGGGAAGGGGTTAAATACATGTGCAAGCAGTTTGCACATAAAAGAATGTACAAAGCCTGTCAGAAAACTGGTGCAGGGGCTTTAATAAATGCGGTTCATTGTATTAAGTGTTTAGAACTAGAAGTTTTCCCTCTTGTTATTTTGGTAAATATGATCAATGGACTTTGGGACCTGTTCAATTTGAATAAGTCTTACATTGTTGAAATCTTTGATTATGATGGGAGAGGGAGTGTGGCAATACTTAATGCAATGGATATTCTGATTTCATCAAGGAAAAAGAGACAGGTTGTCTGGCATCCAGGCAATGAGAGTAAATGTTTGTTGAATTAAAATTCCATTTTTATTTGATAATCTTTAAAAACATGGAGACGTCCTATAACATTATCGGTCTGACGCGTTTTGGACCAGCATCGGTCCTTAGTCGTAGCTAGATATTCTGATTTAACATTATATACATGTCCATTTTGGCATTCATTTAGTTCCTAGGATATATGTCCTACATATTGGAATTCACATGGATATTCCAACAAGTAAATTATTTAATAAGAGGAATGATTGATAAATGAGTTGTTTTTAAAACTTTTTCCAGTGTCTGTAACAGTATATTCTGTTGAATGGGTTTGAAAGAATACTCCTCTTATTTTAGGCACAGAAAAAAATACATTTTACAATACATTTTAGAAAATCCCCTATATAATTCTATACACATTTTTGTTTAGGACTTCTTAATCTCCATTATAAAGGTATTTTCTTTTCTATTTCTAATTATTATTGTTATTTGCATAGGAAGGTACACAAATAAATTCTTATCGATCACTTGCTTCTTTCTGAAAGAACAGAAGCAGACAACAAAAAAGGCCTCAGCCTTATGTACAATTTCATCCTATCACATTAATTTAAACTCAAGTCTTAGCAAATAATAAAAGCAGTGAACAAATCTATCTTCTAAATTAATATGAAAACTATTTTTTACTAGTATTTAAGGTCATGGGGCTTATGACCTGTGGAAACAGTAGTTTTTAACTGTCAAACCAAAACAGTAAAATTTAGCTTTTTTAGCTTAATGTTATTCATAAGCAAAACATTTCTTCCCAAAATATCCACAGAAAACAAAAATACAGTAATTGAATAAAGGGGGTTTTATGTAAACTTGTTTATTCTACAGTACAATGTTATCCGAATGTAAGATTTTCGGCAGATGTTTTAACTCTGCATGGGCATGCAATTTAACAAAGCTAAAATAATACATGAAATGCGTTACAAAATAATCTTTAACGTGTCTTCAAATGAAAAGGATGAGCATATGTTTATTCTTCAAAAGAATAGATTATGATTACAGAGGCAAATTTTGTTGCCCTACTTTTTGGTTTTGCCTTTGGTGCTCTCTTGCATACTGTACACCAATATATTCAGATTATAATTATTAATTGCAAAATAGGCCAGACAAGATTGACATACATTTCATTTAAAACTAAGTTTGTTACTGTGTGTGGGAAAAAAAGCTAAACAGATGTAATTCCTCTGGCTAAATTCAGATTTTTCATCTCTTCTTGAAGTATTAGTTATATGAACAGATAAAATGTCTATATTGCCCTAAATGATGGTCAGAAAAAATACTTAATGATACATAGCATGTTCCATCCATTAACGCTAAAAAGGAGTGTTTGAATCCAGAAGCAGCAAAACAGTGAACACTTAGCATTTCCATCGTATTCTGTAATGATCTGACCTAAATTTTCAAATACTGCAACTCTGCTACTTACTTTTGTACTGTATGCAGACCCTCCATTCTTATTTCTTTACATCTCTTTGCACTACTGAATAGGTGGAGCTACAGCAGTATACCAGAAAAATGTTACGTATACCACATCACAAAAGGGGTTTCCAGCATTTAATCCCATAATGGAAAGTAGTGACCAAAGTCGAAAATGTTACTTTTGTGTCATTTTGAAAAATATAAACAATTTAATAAAAAGTTATCAAAAGGCTGTACAGTCCTTAAAATTGTAGCATTGAAAGTTTCAAATAATGACACCATAAAAAAGTTATTAAAGCCAGAAATGCCAAAATGAAGAATTTTTTTTGTACAGATTTTATTTTTGTAAATGTATGAAAACATTATAAAACCAATACAAATTTGGTATCCTGTGATTGCACCGACCTAAAGAATAAAGGAGACATGTCATTTGAGACACACAGTAAAAGCCGTAAAATCCTAGCCCTGAAGAAAATGTTACAAACTTTTATCAATTTCACTGTATTTAGAATTTTTTTCTGCTTCCCAGTACATGGCATTAAATATTAAATACCGTCACTATGAAGTGCAATTTGTTACGCAGAAAACAAGCTCTCATATAGCTCTTTACACAGAGAAATAAAAAAGTTATAAATGCAAACACAAAAACAAAAAAGCGCCTCAGCATAAAGGGGTTAATGTTGGCATCATTTTTAAATTTCCTTTTATTTTACTATAATATTAAAAGTTTTACAATTCAAATAGCAATTTTCAAAACTATCATGACAGTTTCCTAAGGGAACACTACATACACAGCTAATATATTGAATACTGTATGGTGCAGGGAGGAGCAGTACTCATTTTCAATGAATTCCAGGAACCTTGCTAGAACCTTGAGTCAGGAATAAAATATGAAGATAAACTTTGAAATAACACCTATGGAAACATCTCACATGTGGATGTTAACTGCTGTAGTTTCCCGTAGAACCATTTGGAAACCACATCCCACAAAGGATTTATCAAATGGTATAGTGATCATTTCAAACCCATCTGTGTTTCATGATCAACATTGGCCAGTGAAAATGATAAATGTTATTATTTAAAACGTTACTTAATTCACAGGGTGAAGTGTCTGAACAGTACTTACTATAACATTGTAAAAAGTCAATTCTCCAGTTATCTTGATCGACTTCGCAATTTTAAACCCCATGTTTCTGTAAAACCACCGTCACCTAATTTTGAGATATATTCTGCATTAGAGGGAATTGAAAACATTGTGGATTATTTATCATTACAACGGCTCCTTGGGACATTTCTATGGGGCATATTTATCAGGACCTCTGTTCTTCAGTGAAGAACACATTGCAGATGTTTCCATACATCTGCTAACTTATAAGAAGACATGAGTACAGAAAGGTGTTCTTCACAATAGTATGTTAAGAACAATATGTGTGAAGAACATATTGCAGATGTTTAACAAGGGTCATTCTCCTTTTTGAAGTTCCACGAATATTCCATTGAATAAAAAACCGAACAAACAGGACTGACTTCCTTATTTCTCAATAAAATGACACATTTTATTGCAGAGCCTTGGTCCCCTTGAAAAATGCTCGAGTCTCCCATTGACTTCAATGTGGTTTGTTATTTGAAACGAGCACTCGAGCATCAGGAAAGTTCGACTTGAGTAACGAGCACTCGAGCATTTTAGTGCTTGCTCATCTCTACTTGTTACCTAGCCCAGCTCTTCTAGTTCTACATAAATTGGGTATTTTGCTGTGTTTTTTATCCTTGTTAGATCCTTCTGACTATTCTACTTGCCTAATCATTCTGTACCTCACCACAATCTTAATTTTGATCTAAACAGCCTGACCTTACTTTGATCTGTTTATCTGTTATGTTCATATACCCAGAGTGTGGGCTGTTGTCCAGCTGTTACTTGTGGGTTTAGTGTAATGTGGGCAAGTAGGCAGGGACAGATGTGGGAAGCGCACGGCTTGCATCTCTTCTCTGTCTTGACAGTTTATCATAACTCAATGTCAGTTAATGCTGCTGGCTCAGCTTCTAAGCTGAGGGCCACCACAATGCCATGCATGTATAGTGTTATCAATAAAGTAATCAACAAAATTTGCATGATGTTTGTAACTCCTTACTCTGCTTATGAGTGGTTTGGTTGATGAAATTGTGTTCATGTGCCCCCTAAAAAGTTACAAAGCATTTAAGTTCACAAATCCCTTTAATAAATCGTATAAACTCAGCACTCAGTAGAGGTTCAATTGCAAACATTCTTTATTAAAGCATCCCCTATTGGCAATCCACATCTATTTTTAAACATTGTGGGTTATGTTAGACCTTCTTCAGAGACATGATTGCTGGTGGGGGGAGATGTAGATAAAAAAGTCAGCGCAACTGACACGAATATGCGTCTTTTGTATTGTGGCACACTGACCGCATAGGAAGCAGACCTCTGCTCTGGCCCACATTTACCAAGAAAAGTCCAAACTGCACTATATGCAGTTTGCAGATTCACGATTTGTGGTGTACATTCTTCATGAATCTGGCACCTTCTTCACTGCTCTAATAGAATGCACCACTTCTTGGTGCAACTTTAAAATTGGGACTGTGCACCAAAATGCTCACTTGAGTGCAAAAAATTTGTGTCGCATGAAGAATAACGCAGAGTGTGCCACAATTTTGTTGTGTGGGCCAGAAATGTGTCTCGGACACTTCTTAAATACCTATGCAAGCAGTTTACACATAAAAGAACGTGCAATGTCCGAGAGAAAACTGTCCCATGGCCCTTGGTAAATGGGAGTCTATATTTCAGATTTGAACTCACTAGCATTATAAACAACAGGACATAATTACCTTATTATCTCTTATAATTATATATCCATGACCTCATTGCTCACTAATTTTTAACATGTTAGATATGATGTCTCCTACATAGTTTATTAGATTTCATTTACAAACAAAAAGATCATCATTAAAGCATTTAAATAATAAATCATTGACTTTAATAAGTTAAACACTTTCTCTTCTACTACTAAAGTTTTTTCTCATCCCCTAAAAAGTAGATAGAAAAATAAAAAATAAACGTTTTCAATTACAGAGTTTTTCATATTTTCGCTCCCAGGTAACAGATATTTTTTGCTTATTTAATAAAGCAGAATAAGTACAAACAAGATGAAATGTGTTGTACCCAAGGGTCTTTAAATCTATTTCATAAAATATATCAAAGATATTTAAATATGCTCTCGTTGCATACAGTGGCCCAGATTTCCCTAGTCAGCAGAATCTCAAAGTGCTGATACTATTATATGACACTAACTTCTTAACATGCTTTTCTGTATTTGCCTTTCTTTAAGAGGAAGAGGAACAGGTGTTTGAGTCAAGTTTGCATGATCAGCACAACCTATTTGTAATTGCATTTACAAATATTGTACATTCAACATACGGTAGAAATAAAAAATGCAAAGAAACACTGGCAAAGAACAAATAACACATATATAACAAACTGGAAATTTTATGGCACAGTCTTCCAAGTATACAGTGTGTTAAACAGTAAATAACAAATTAGCTCTTTTTCCACCCCTTTCTTCTTAATAGTATTATTAATTACAGCCTATAAAATATGCAAGATACTGTCAGGATAAATGTAACTATTTGGAAAAAGGCTTGATAGAATTAAAGGGGTAGTCCCATTTCAACAAGTATTGGATACAACAATTGTTTGAATAATGAAATGTTATACACATTTCCAATGCAGTTTCTGTATTAATTCCTAGTTTTCTAGATCTCTGCTTACTGTCATTCTATAGAAAGAATCATTGTTTATTCCCACTGGACAAAAATCTGACCATGGTCACACAGATGCATGGTTATATCACAGAGAATAATCAGAACTGTGTGTGATAACAAGCCGCGCACCTGTGTGGCCATGGTCAGATTTCTGTCCACTGGAAATAAACAATAACGCTTTTATAGAAGGACAACAAGCAGAGATCTGGAAAACCGTGAGGAATTGATACAGAAAGTATATTAGGAAATTGTACATTACATGTTGAATTGGGAATTCCCCTTTAACTTATTCATATAGAATGGACTTCTTAGATCTAACTAGTCTACAAACTGCAGCTTTAGTTTAGCGTTGTGACTCCTTCATCACTAAGTTTGTCACTGCACATCAGGTCACCACACTGTTGGCATATTAATATCATGGGCATGGCTACAGTGGTAGAAGACACTGTGGTCGTTATGGGGCCTGGGGTGTCAGGGGCCCCAGAATCCGACCTGACACACTAAAGAATGGTCGATGTGCACTGTTATATACATATTGGGGGTCATTTACTAAGGGCCCGAATCGCGTCTTTCCGTCGGGTTACCCGAATATTAGCGCTTTGCGGCAAATTTCCCTGAATTGCGCCGGGTTTTTGGCGCACGTGATTGGATTGTGGTGCCGGCATGCACGAGAGAGAAATCATGGGGTGTGGCCATAAGGAAACCCGACGGATTCGGAAAAAGCGTCGTATTTTTTTTTAAAAAAGTGTCGCTTGACACGCACTTACCTGCACCCAGGATAGCTTGGTGAACTCCAGTGAACTCCGACAGACTTCAGCGCAGCAGTGACTACCTTAGTGAATCACCGGAAGACCGAATCCTCCACAGAGAACGCGCCGCTGGATCGCAACAGGTCCGGGTAAGTAAATCTGCCCCATTATGCTGCACATTGTACAACATAATATGTATCTAACAGTGAAGTTCTTCTATAGTACAAAGCTATGTAGGGAACTCACATAAGAAATTTTGGGGGAGTGGGTGACAGAACTTGGAATCTCTCATGTCTAGCATCCTGCCATCTACTTCCCCCATGTGGTCAGCAGCTACTGGGACAGAGATATGGAAAAATGTCTTCCTGGCAGTAAGTATGCGAATATCTGATGTGTATATGCTATATGTATGTATGTATGTATGTATGTGTGTGGTATGTGTGTATGTATGAGTGTATATACGTTGTGTATACTGTATGTTTCTATGTTTATGCTATATGTGTATATATGGTGTATATACTACATACATGTGTGAATATCATATATATTAATTGTATGTGTAATAATATGATGTGGGCATGCACTCTATGTAAAAGTTTATAAATGTATATATCAGTGTACATAATATGAGTATGAGTGTATAAATGTGTATGATTAAGGAACTGTATGCATGTGAGACACTGAAGGGGTTAACTGTGGATGGGTGATATGTTTCCCCTGGGTTTTTCTACTATGCAAGGCCTTAGTGCTGAGGTTGTGTTGTCCAGCACCTTGGACACAGGTGATGGGAGCAGACTAATAAGGCTGCATAAAAGCTGCTGAGCAGAGCTTAGAGTGTTGGCTCTGAAAGGAGGCTGGAGAGCAGCGACGTCTTTTATGTTCTAGTGGTGAGTTAGAGGAACTCTGTTTAGCTAGCAACCAGACGGGTAGGATTTTGTTTATGCTTTGTTGCCTGTATGTGAAGGCTGTTTTGTAAACGCAGGCGAGACCTGTTTGGACAGAACTATGGTGTCACTGTCTTGAACTGCATCCCAAACCTCGCTACCTCAGTCTCTACTGGGCCAAATTTCCCACATATGGTGGAGGATGAGCCCAGTTCAAAAGACACACACCTGAAAAGGCTCGTTAAATCCTGCAACATTGCATGGCCTGGATAAAAGCAGCAGGCAAATTGCAGGATAAAGCCTAGATGGAGGACTTTATTAAATTCCTGCAAGAAGAGTCCAGAGCTAATCGGCAGCTGCAACAGGAGGAGTCCCAAGCAAATCGACAGCTGTAGCAAGTCATGCTTCAGCAACAAGAGGAAAGGTCTTGACAGCAGCAAGTGATGCTCCAGCAATAGCAGAAAGAGTCCCAAGCCATGTTCCAGCTGATGATGGAAACGTTTTCTGGCATTATGGCATCATCGCAAGCGACGACAACTGAGGGATCCCATACTGGCTTGCAAGTGTACCCGGTTGTCCAGCGTTTCGCATGGGCTGCAGTGCAGAAGGTCTTACAAAAAATGACAGCGACCGATAATGGGGAGGCGATTCTCACTGTGTTCGAGCGAGTTAGCTGAGCGAGATGAATTACCAGCTGAGCAGTGGGCGGATGTCATGGCACAGTTCCTGACAGGTGAATCGCAGTAGGCCTGCTACAACCTGAGTGAAACGGAGGCCCAAGAGAACCCCCCCCCCGGCTAAAGGCGGAGATTCTGATTCGTCTTGGGCTCACCATACAAATTCGTGCCAGCCAGGTCCACCAGTGGGCATATTCAGAAAAACTACCCCCGTGCTTCTAAATGTATCACCTGATCCATCTTGTCCAGAAGTGGCTACAACCAGAGGACTGCACCCCAGCACAGATGGTCAATAGAGTTGTTTTTGACAAGTTCACCAACTCTATCCCCTCTCGGCTCCAGAGATGGGTTGGACGCGCCAGTCCCACCAATGCTGAGGAATTTGTGTCCCTGGTGGAGAGATATTGGGCTACAGAGGATATTCTACTTACCTCTCCTGCACGAAGCAGTGCCAGTGTCAAGGCCACCAAACCATCTGGTAAGACTGCTACTGCAGAAAAGTGGAAACAGGTCAGGTTGGGAATGAGTTCCATAGGGGACTCAGATACACAGACACCCAACGAGGCTCGTGACAGAGGTCACAGCCATATCCCGTACTGGTGATGCCGTGAAATGGGCTATATTGCTGCCAACTGTCCCCCCCATGTTCGGGTACACCTAAAACCCTACTGTGTCCCTGAAGCTTGCCGACAAGTAATATCCGAAGAAGTCAGGCAGATGTTATACCTAGGGGTTATCGAGGAGTCTAAAAGTGACTGGTCGATTCCTATTTTATTAATTCCCAAGCCTGATGGTTCCCTGCAGTTCTGCAATGACTTTAGGAAGTTGAACGAGGTATCTAAATTTGATTCCTACCCTATGCCTGGACTTGACTGGGACAGACTAGGATCTTCTCCACCCTTGACCTGATGAAAGGGTATTAGCAGGTACCCCTCACTGACAAGGCTTAAGAGAAGACAGCTTTTGTTACTACTGATATAACTATTTCAGCATGTTATACTCCCCTTTGGGCTACATGGGGCTCCTGCTACATTCCATAGATTAATGGAACTTGTGCTAAAATCTCACATATGCCTCGGCCTACCTGGATGACATCATAGTCTATGGTAGCGATTGGGAGAGTCATCTAGCCAAGGTACAAGCAATGATAGACTCCTTCAGGGTGCCAGGGTTGACGGTGAACCCCCCAAAATGTGCACTTGGCCTGGAAGAAGCCCGTTACCTGGGGTACCATATTGGGCGAGGTGTCATCAAACCCCAAGTAAATAAGGTGGAGACGATACAACAGTGGCCACGACTTGTCTTGTCCCAAGTAGTAGTACATCTCCTGCACAATCTAGCAGGAACCCAGTACCATCTGGACAATATTTTGTAATTAGTTTCTTGGGATTTGCCAAAGGTGGATAGGTTATGGCAAAGTTCTTCATGTTTGCATTTCTTGTCTATTTCGGTAATATGGCAATTCTAATTCTGTGCACTTATCTAGAAGAAGGTTATGTAGCACTGAAATCTAATGTGTGAAAGGTGAGGGAGAAGAAGATATTCCCCCAAGTGGAGTGAGATCCCTGTTAATATACAATTTAATTTTGTTATTATATCATATTATTGTTCGACAATTCCGAGTATTCCCATTTAGTCATTGAGGAGCAGATAAAAGCCAATGTTACAACATCATATGGTGAAAGTCCAGGTTTGAAATTCAGTGGGCAATTTGTCCCTCTTGACATGCTTGGATCACTTAAAAAAGACTTATAAAAAGCTGCCCGGAGCGCGAGGGTGCATTCCGAGTGACGTCACAGATGTAGCGTGACTAACTAGCAGCAATTGACATCTTGTACTCGTGTTTCGGGCTGCTTTTTAAAAGTATCCTTTTTAGGGGCTCCTGGCAACTTTAAAGAAGACCATCGACCGGATCAAGATGAAGAGGAGAGTAGATGAGTATTTGCAGTGTATTTTTTACTTTTATTTCTTTTAAGGGAACAAGAAAACCATGGGTGCTAGCTGGTGTATAATCCAGAAAGTCAGTGATGAGTCAAGTGGATGAAATAGCTACATATCTTTTAAGCATTTTTAGTCTGGCTATGTGGTGAGAAGTGTATGTAGGAGACCATGAAAGACTGTTCGGTGGGGTTGGGGAAAGTTGATTCTCCAGGTGAACCATTAGCTTATTTGTTTATTTTAGAACCAATCCAGTATAAGGACTAGAGTAGAAGTACTCTTTACAATATACAAGAAGGCCCAGACCTCGCTGTAGTTTTCTATGAACTTGCCTTAGTCACTCTGGGGTGGAGGGGTGGGATGGGAGAGGTCCAGAGAAATAGATTCAAGATGCTTGCTAAAGCACTGTTTTGGGGTGAGTCATAGGGATACCTTAAAATAGATATAGATGTCTTGTTAAGTCCGTTATTTTAATACAGTTGATCGTGTCTACCAAAAATATCTGTTTGGATGCTCAGTTTTAAAGGTCTTGTTGTAGTTTCATTAAAAATTTGTCATAATTGTGAGTGTATGTATTGGATAGGTTATTCACAATATGTAATTTCATTTGCCCTCCAGGGGAAGGGATAGTTAGACCAATTCCCATAGCTACACATTTAGTGACATTTATTTTTTGTTTACTGAAGT
Source organism: Engystomops pustulosus (assembly GCA_019512145.1). Lineage (NCBI taxonomy): Eukaryota > Metazoa > Chordata > Amphibia > Anura > Leptodactylidae > Engystomops > Engystomops pustulosus. Next base: position 198,435,574 of record CM033641.1, read on the forward strand.
TATCAGAGGTGTTTAGGGTATACCTAAGCAGAAAAAGAGATGAGGCCAAATCTGTAAGATAAAGTAGCTTATCATCTGCAAATGCGGACCATTTATATATGTGGTGAGCAAATTGGATACCCTTAATGGACTCACATGAGCTGATGGCATGGTATGGCATGGTATGGAGAAAAGGGGAAAAGGACATTCATGTGCCATTTCCTATAGTGAATGGAGAGGATAATGAGCTTTTGATACGTACCTGACAGCAGTGGATTTAATCTGGACGAGCATACTGGGTCCAATAACTATCTAGGAAAGGTTGGGGGTCCCCTCCATCTGATCAAATGCTTTTTCAGCTTCATGGGATAGGATAAGAGCTTGATTTGAAAATCGAATATTTAATTTATAAGTGAGAATGTCTTCAAAGTATTACATAAGGAAATCAGTTTTGTGTACATTTTGGCATCAATGTTTATCAGGGATATTGGTCTATAGCTTGAGCACATATTTGGGTCCTTCCCTTTTTTGGAATGACTGTGATGGAGGGATGATAATGAGTGGAATCGAGTTCTGTCAGACAAAGTTTTGTAATAGTCTCAAAAAATATATATAGTGAAGAGTATCTTTAAATATAACTTTTAATATATGCATTTAAAACCACACTGGGTATGCATGCTATTCATGTGGGTGATCTAGTAGACCAATCTGTCAGCAAGTACGCCACTGAAGATACCAAAAGGTTAGATCTTACCCATCCGATGTTAGACAAGGCAGGGACACAAAGTTGGTACATAGAAAGATAGCATCAGCGGCACCAGGTCAGAAATCAGATGTCAGCACTGTCCCTGGTACACCCTAGCATGCACTCACCCTAGTGCCCAGAAATTAGCTCTCGTCCTCACAAGGACGGTCCCAGGCTATTCCTAATACAAGGATGCCCTAGTATGTCCTAATAACACTTATTCACAACGCGTTTGCAGGACCATAAGTAATGGGCCTTATATCAGGGGAAATGATTATACATAACATTTAGTAGTTATGAACATCACTGCACATCCTGGACAATTGTCCATACTTGTAGAGGACACAGTGTTAGTCTCAATACTGCAGTATTACTTATGGTCCTGGAAAATCTGAGTTGGTGAAGAATAGCGCTTACTGCTTTTCAGTCCCTTTCAGTGTTGAATTTTTACCACTGATTGTTTTTCGCCTTGTAATAGTCTCCAATTAAAAGGTTTACATCCGCCCAATGCTAGGGAGAGAATAGCATCAGATACACTGCACCAATGTCTGAGTTGGTTACACAAGATAACAAGTGATGCAGATCACAGTCTGTCCTGCTGTATGAGTTGTGAACTGGTGAGAAGGAGTAATATCTGGACTTTGGGTTAGTCAGTCTCCATGCATTACAAAGTTAGAAAGCGTGTAGAGACTCCTGATCTTATTCAATTTATTGTATTACAATGAGGACCTCCCCAGAGATGTATAAATCACACGGTTCAGAGTGGTATTAAGGTCACCACAGAGTATCAGAGAGGCTCTGGAAAATGTACATATTTCATCCAGAATTTGTATCAAAAAAGGGGTCTGGTCAGTATTGGGAGAATAGACGTTTGCAATGGTATAGATTGATCCCTGCATGTCACATTGTATACCTTCATATCTTCATCATCAGGCCTAGTCTCTAAGATCATGCATTGTGCAGATTTGTGTAAAAAGATAGAAACACCTTTAGATTTCGCCATAGGATTGGTTCTGTGGTAGGAGAAAGAGTAATATCGATTCTTACAAGCAGGGGTCTGGTCAGATTTGAAATGGGTCTCCTTTTGTTTGAGGACATTGTACAGAACCTGGGAACGTTTTTCAGTTATGTTGAGACCTTAGTGTTAAAGGATGTAATTTTCTTAAGCACACAGCAGTAAGAAGTGTGGGGAGGGGGGAAGATAGGCAGAGGGGGAAAAGAGAAAAGGTTAGAAGATAGTAAGGTGGACCTAACTGACGGGCTATTAAATGAATAGCTGGTAGGAAACTATCATGATTGATTACAATCAAGCAATAACTAACCAAAACGCTGTACTATGGTTACACCTATTTGGGGGAGGTTTCTTGGGCAACATAAGATCATGCAAAAATATGATAAATAGAGAACAGATGTAGGGTAATAACAGGGGCAAGGTCTGGCATAGGTTAACATATATCAGGAACCTCAAGAGATCTAGGGGGAGGACCAGTAGGGTTATGCCGGTGGGCACAGTTTAGCAGGTCACCCTATGATGAGCAAGCATTTTAGCTACATATAAGGTGGTGAGAACAAAGAGATAACAAGACTACCTCCACCAGCAAAGAGATGTAGACTTGTATACCTGTGGATAGAGTTAGACCAAGTCTGACAGTTGACTGAAATAAATTTGGAATTTCAGTCCTCTTGAAGTCTCTCACCTGCTGTGTTGGCACTGGAGTCAAGGAGTTCTGAGATGTGAATCTGGAGCCCAGTGCCAGGTGGTATCTCTCTGTGCAGGATGAGTTAAATCATGCAAAGGATTTTCCCAATCTGGTATGTCATGCTTGGAAGACCCTATGTTTGGAAGAAGAAGGGTAAGTATTCAGGATGTTCCAAGGAAACTTGGCCATTTCCTGATTGTGCACCCTACTATGACAAAGGGACACGTCATATTTCCAATTTTTGAGGTCTCTGCTCTGGCCCCGTTTAAGATCAGAGGCTAATGTGTCCATATCCCTCTTTTATGGGACAAGTGTAAGAAAAGCCTGCAATTCCAGATGACCTTTTAATAAGTGTTGTGTGAGTGTTTATGACCAAGCTCTGTTTCCTTGCTGTGTGCATTATCAGGGCCTTCTCTGTGAAGGGGATCAAGCACAGTGTTACCTGATAGCCCCCAGTATAGTTGATGCTTGTACCTCCTCTTAAGGGATTACAGACAGAAAGCTCTGCAGGAGTGACAAGTAAGCATTTTATGGCTGTTGACACTTGGCAGCAGCCCCGGAGGTCGGTATGGAAGAGGGAGCTGGTCACTCTTTTATCTGGTCACTGTTCTCCTTGCCTCTTGCAGAGCAAGATTGCCATCTGCGAGGCTAGGTTTTGGAAGGCTCTTGCTCTGAGGAGGATGAGTTGCCCCAAAGTGGGGCAAAAAAATGTAATATCGGTGTGGAGGTGGCTGATTGGTCTAAGAGATTATTGGATATCATTCTGGCTCCAGATTTCACCATCAGGCTTTGAGAGAGGTTCCTTTAGCTAGGGGCCAGAGAAGAGCTCTCCTCACATGCATGTCACCTGCATCATGGAAAGCCACCCCCCACCCCATGTTTTTAAAGAAACATTTAATCATCACAAATTAACATGCTTGAACATGTCCCATCAAGTTTCACAAGGGATTGATCAAGTTTAGTAGTGAATACTTTTATGGAACTATTGCAAGTTTTCACCGCTAATAGAATCTCTTGGAGGATACTGTTTCCAACCCCCTTTGCTCCTGTGCATTCTACTTTGTCCTCATTTTTCAAGACAGAGAACCTGGATCTAGTGGAGCTAGAGAGGATTTCCAGTAATTATCCAACTTACTTCTCTTTTCAGTTCTTTTTCAAGCCTTATCACCTTGAGAGGGCTTCCCCCAGACCCTATGGATTACTGATTTGTTGCGTTAGAACCCATTTTGTTAATTCAGCTCTTATGTAGAGGGAGCATCAGGATAATTTGGATCAAACTTACTAGCACCTAAGTTGGTTTTAAGTAAACAAAAGGAGTTATACGAGACACAGAGCACAACCATACTGTATAGTCACAATAGATAATAAGAATTGTATATAGTGTGTTTACTGGTCCCGGAGCTCATTCAAAATATAACTGCGGCACATCAAAACTTATGTGAGAGTCTTTCATTGTCAAGCCATCAAGGTTCTGTCTTTAAAACTGACTACACACAAAATAGAACCAGCCAGTTGTAATTTCTGTTAGATATCAGCTGGATTGTATATATTGTGCACTGTTACTTCCATAGACAACACAGAGATGTTCTACAGATAGTAGCGGGTCAATTAGTCATAAGTCTGCATTCAAAAGGTTGCCCCTGCACTTCCAATATTCTGCCTGAGGAAAAGAGTCAGTCATTCATTATAAGCAAGCCACACATGCCAAGCATCTTGCCAGAAAGAAAAGCCAGTAAGTAGTTAGTTGATTTTAGTTGAAATGCAGTCTTTAGAAAGCACAGTATTCATCACCACATAGTCATCACACAGATATTCCAGCAATAATCGCAGCTAGTGCTTCCGGCTAAACATGAGACCGTGTTCAGTGAGTTATTTCTGCGGTTCCATGTTCTGCCTAAAAGTCAGACCTTCACACAAAATAGGGGTCTGACAGATAGATAATTATATATATGCAGTAATAGAGCAGTCCAACCTCTTATATATAGTCACTACAATAAGCTTTCACCATTATGAAGAGAAATTATGCATGGATGGAGACCAAACTGTATTCACTGGCCCTTCTTTGGCAAAATGCCTAAAGCTTATTAAACCCCACATACAGTGGAACTACAAGGACCAACAAACTGGAAACAGCTTAGCATGTTGCATGGAGTTGGGCTACACATGCAAGAGAGGTTACCACTGAAACACGAAACAAAACACTGACACACAAACAAAATCAAAAAATAAAAAGTCGCAGCACATAGACAGACATAGGGGCTGTTGTTAATTTTCGCCAAACTGGTGCCTAAATGGAAAGTCTCACTACATGAATTCAGTCCATTTTCCTATTGTAAACATTTGACTATGCAAGTTTAATGAATGTGGTGCAAGCAGGGTCTCTGTCAAAGTGACTTTGAATTGTCATATGTTCATTTGGCACAATAGAAAGTAGAAAAACAGCAATTGAACAACACCTGCGCCAAAACAACGCCAAACATAGACCCAAAAGGAAAATGATACATCATCCTCATAGCTTCTATTTCTCCTATGATAATAAATAGCCGCTATAATTGTGTTCAATGGTATATTGCCCCAATACTAACAGTGTATTACATTTTGCATAAATAATTAATGTCACTGGCTTACACGTGCCTCTCTCCCCCCGCTAGCGCATCGTCCGCACTTCTTACCTGTCCCGGCTCCTGTCTTGACTCCCTCGGCCGTGCTTGTGCGTTCCCAACTCCTAGGGTGCAGGAATCAGCTTCAGTAAATTTAAAGGGCCAGCGTGCCGCTAATTGGCACTGGCCATTTTCAGAAAACTATTTAAGCCTGCCTCTTCCTGCAGACACTGCCAGATCTTTGTGCTAATGGTATTGCTGTTTTCTGTGAGTAATTCCCGTGTATTGACCTCCCATTGTGTCCTTGGACCTGACCCTGACCTAGCTCCTCAGCTGCCAGCCTTGACCTTCTGCTCTGTCCCTGACTTTGCATCTTTGCCATCTGCCTTGACCATCTGCCTGTCCCTGATTACGAGATTGCCTGCCGTTCCTGTACCCCAACCTTGGCTACCATCGCTGACAAGTCGCGCCTGTGGAACAACCTGGTGCTACCTCGCCGCAGAAGAAAAACCATCCTGCTTTGTGGCGGGCTCTGGTGAAGACCAGTGCCACTTACATTCCGGTGTCGGCTTGTGTCATTGTCCCCGGTGTTCCAGTTGGTTCACTAACCCCGAGCATTGACAATTGATTATATATGATTTATTGTTTTGAAAATTTGCTGTATTTGATATGTTGTCCCCATAAAAAAATATATTGTATACAGTACAATTTACCTCCATCTTCCTTCATTTGTGGCTTATGTTTCTTTCTGCTCTACCCAAAAGATACAGACAGCACATGGATGTCATTGCGTCAATGAAGCAAATATGTTTATTCTATTCTACACAGTATTATTACTAAAGCGGCCAGTGTGGCTGCATAAAGTGTTATTGTCTTCACTAGTGGGGGCCCACAATGTTTAAGCGGACCCTAGCCAAGGTGTAAGCAGAAAGGGGGGCCTGCTTGCAACTGTGACATCTGTATCTATGCCAATGATTTCATGTAAATCGTTTTATGCTGTAATGGAATATTTAAATATGACAAAATTGGACCCAGGACTGGGGATGGTGTAAAATAACAAATTGCGGGCCAATTCTGTTCTGCAGTCTCTATTTAAAAAAGGATGAATAACGGATCTGTTTTTTTCAAATTGATTTCAAAAGGCTTGCAATGGTTTCAATTCCAATCCCATTTTTATTAAAAAAAATGAATTTGTGAAATTATTCTATGTTAGCAGCAATCGTTGACCAGATAGGAGAAAACTTTCTGTCTGGGCAGGCTAAGATTTGAAGAGACACAGAGCTGGCAATCAAAAGAAGATGGGGCTCACTGGCAGCCGGGGAAAAACATGACTCTTCTATTTAGACATTGACTTTTCTATGCTCATTTGCATATTAGAAAAACAGATGTAATTAAGGTACAGTGCCTCAGTGGCAGATAGTTTTAGGTGGTATGGGAAGAGCTTTAAACCCTGTACCAGCAGGGGTAAAATTCTAATGACAGGTCTTCTTTAAATAAAAGTAGGATGGTGAAACTCCTCTTCATACAAAGAACTTATAAGAAAGATTCATACAAAGAACTATATTGAAAGATTGCCATAGTTTGTATGGCTGGAGATTGACGTGGCTCTTGTTCAGATTATACTTCTGTGCTGCTGTTAGAGATTGATATGGGTTAACCACTGTTTTGTGGCATGTAACCAACTGCAATAGCTTTCAATCTGGTCCCAACCTTCGATGCTTAGTGATAGAAAACAAAGGGTCGTCTTTAATGGCACATTCTCAGGTTGAGTTAACGTTACCAGAGGACTGCCACAGTGGTCAGTATTGGGGCCACTTTTTCTGCTGTGTAAAGTAATTAATAATGAGCCTGATAGTATAGCATTACAGAGGGATTTGTGGACGCTTGAGGAGTGGGCAGAGAAATTGTAGATAAATGTAAAGTTATGCACTTGGGCCATGGAAACAAAAAGTATAATTATGTCCTAAACCGTCAATTACTTGGTAAAACTGCAGCAGAAAGAGGCTTGGGGGTATTGGTGGATGGTAAACTTAATTTTAGTGACCACGGCCAGGCGGCTGCTGCTACAGCAAATACAATTTTGGGATGTATCAAGAGAGGCATAGATTCTCATGATAAGCGCATAGTATTGCCCTTATACAAATCATGGGTCAGACCACAAAAAGAATATTGTGTAGAGTTTTGGGAACCAGTGAATAAAAAGGACATACTGTAGTAGAACTAGAACGGGTGCAGAGGAGAGAAACCAAGATTATTGGGGGAGTGGGAGGGGGGGGGTTAGAATACAATGACAGATTGCAAAATTTGGGATTATTCAGTTTATAAAAAAGACGGCTGAGGGGAGACCTCATTACAATGTACAAATACCTGAACAGGCAGTACAAGGATCTTTTTATACCTAGACTTGAGACGAAGACAAGGGGGCATCCTCTACGCCTAGAGGAGAGGCGATTCTACCATCAACATAGACAAAGGTTCTTTACTGTAAGAGCAGTGAGACTATGGAGAGCAAATATATCACAGGTTATGGGGAAAAACATTTGTTTAATTCTTAAAGGTTGGACTTGATGGACTTGCATCTGCTTCCAGCCTTATATACGATGATAATATGAATGCCAGGGCTCATTTTATATCCCAGGCTGGCTCTGATAATCCCATGCATCCTGTAGCCAGTGATCGAAGGGAAAAGTCACTGAAAGTGAAGCTCATTAAATTATGAATCATTTTTAATGTATTCCTAAATAAAAGGCTGTCTCTTTATTAGTCTTAAAGAACAGGAATTGACAATTGACAATAAGCCAGGTTTATTAAGCTGATGAGCAATTATTCTGTTTAGCATGGAAAGAATTACAAATGTAAAGAGCTGCATTTGCCTTTTACAGTAATTATTTCTTTTGTAACTCACAAGTTAAAATAACTCAATAGGTTTACTTGCCTTCTTATGTTATATAATCTTATATTCCTTTTCATCATTACCATGCTGCAATACAGTATGTTTTACACTCTTTGCTTTACACCTGAACTTTTAGCTGTAAAAGACTAAAATCCTCAAGTCAATGTATTCCATCTCTCTTATACAGTAAATGAATAGGTCAAGAGCCGTTCACTTAGTTATAGTCTGACCCCTATTGTTAAACTGATGAGTAACACCTACTGTATATATGTCAAATCTGTAGGCAACACTGTGCATTCAATCAGATTTGTATGCAAAGCAAAGGGCCTGATCCTCTTCTACTGTTTCTATCATTGTGTATAATTAATTTATTATTCAGACAAAAATTACTATATTATTATCATTGAATATGTAATTTATTCCTATAAACAATATATATCACACTACTCAAGGTTTAAGTAGTGCTATGATGATCTAAATGATGTGTCATTCACTAACTATAGCTAATTTTTATTTTTATGTTCTGAATTTCACATTACACAAGTACGTTCAAATCCTGAAATGAATGTGATTTTTTCAGACCTTAAGTTGCCTCATCTGTATAAAAAATGGAAGGCAACTTTTGGGAAAACATTTTGAATGTGACAGCAAAATTACTTAGTGATGGTTATACATTTTTCATAACACGGTTCCCTGTAGAAATGTCTGATTCCCATATTTCCTACAGCGACAGGAATGAAGAAGAAAGCTTTTAAAAAAAAAGGATAAAGTTGTGCTGAGTCTAGTTTTGCAATGTCTAGATATTCAAGTGTTGTGAAGTGTGATGTTGTTAGGGGCCAGACATAGCAGAAGCGTTTCTAAAGAGTTTCATTAACCAGAGGGTCTGATTTCCTGAGTGCACATGTGTTGTGAGTATGTTAACTCATGCACTAAGAAATAGAATGAGACAGCCATAGTCAAAATGTAGACAATGTGCCACAGTGCTCAATAAATCCATATAGTTTGTATGCCCTACAAGGTCAGTGATGATGCCGACATTGGTCTCTTAGCAACCCATTCTACTAACCTACTTTTATTCTATTCACTAGAGAATGGGTTTAATGCAGTGAGCAGTGTTATTATTACGTGGATGGATAAATACTCTGATGATGAAGAGCGCTTCATGAGCATACTCACATATTAGCCTTGTTTCCTCCATTCTCAGGCAACACAGTGGGATATTTTACTGCTTGTTAATTAATATTATAAATGTAAATATTAATCCCGTCATGCTGTATATTCTCAGTAGTAAATAGGAAATTTACAATATAATAGAATTAGAATCAACATACCGTAACTGAAGATGGGACTAATGGAAAGAAAGTCTTAGAATAAACCAAAATGACTGTTTAGTGGGTAAGGCTCCTTTCACACTAGCAATAATATATTTTATTAATGATCAATGTAAGATCCATTTTTCAGTGTTTTTAGAATTGATATTTATCAAGCTTTGCACTCAAAAATGTTGTTATCAAAATATTGAAAAAATTATGCAGCATTTTGCATAATTTTAAACAGATTGGGGCAGATTTATCAAGCTGTCTAAAAGTCAGAATATTCTTAGTTGCCCATGGCAACCAATCACAGCTCCCCTTTAAAATTTTCATGAACACTGGTGAAATGAAAGCTGAGTTGTAATTGTTTGCCATGGGCAACTAAGAATACTGTGACTTTCAGACAGCTTGATAAATCTGTCGCATTGTACTTCACTAACATTCTCACTCCTTTATTCAGATAAAATAGAAGTTAAGGTAAGATTTGGTAAGAATTATGCATCACGTGATTAATTTGACATAAAACAGCAAAATGTCCTTTAGCAACACTAGCATTAAATCCTCTCTGAATGAATCTACTCCAGTGACTTGAGTTCCATGAATTTTCTGGTATTTTTTTGGCAAAAAATACATAGTTGGTGTTGTTTGTAGTGTATCATGAGACTCTAATTGTTGGTGTTAACCTAGTCTCTCTGCTGGATGAGGAGACAATAGAAAAACTTCCCTGTATTCCAATAGTTATATACTATGCAGGAAATAGAAAGATTCCTTCGGCACTGGCTGGGTTAAAAAATATTGCTAATGCTTTTATTCAAAGTTCCATAAAAATATGGAAGCATATGTAGCAGAGCATTCATTTTTGGAAAGGCCGCCCAATAGTCACAAGATCTATGAGTGAATGATGATTGGATAACATATGAAGACAAGGTGGAGCATGCTTCAAGGTGGTGATTGCTTCAGTGATCCTGTAGGTGCTAGCTAGAGTCTTAGGATTAGCACCCATAATGTGTTCTGATATGCGATCCTTAAGTTTACGTGCTGTAAACCCTACATATTGCAGGTAGAATTCAGAACACTCTATAAGGCATAGAGTAAATAATCCAGGAAATTTCACAATTCATTTGTCCATTGATCTGGAAGAAAGTTTTATTAGCCTGGGATTTAAAGGTAGCAGTCTTTATCATATGTTTGCATACATTGCATCTGCTTCCTCCACAGCAATAGCTACTTGTATGCGTAAACCATATTGTATTATGATTTTGTGACAAAAAAAAAATTTGGTGACAAAATGTTGCCTAATTGTAGAGGCTTTGGTGTAAACAAAAGTGTTATGCTGAAAAAATTGGAAGATATTTCCTGGCTATGGAAATAATTTAATCATATTGATTAAAATATTTGGGGCTGAATACATTTGTCTGTCAGAAAATGAGAACAAGGTTTAAACCTAGTATAACCTCAGTCTCCAAAACAAGACTGTAAGTCCTCACATATGGAATTGAAGGCCTAGGTAGTATATGAAGTTTGTTTACCCTGTATATATTGTATATGAGGCAAATGGATTGGACACGTCCAGTAGAAATTTTTCCTCACGTAGAGCCATATACAATTTGGCAAAAGGAGATGAAAAACATGCACCCATAGAGCAGCCTAAACGTTCTAGAAAGAAAACATTGTCAAAGGTAAAGAAATTATTAGGCAGAAGGAACATAAGGACAGAGACAATGTAATCCTGTAGAAAAGATGTTTAAGTACTATACTTGGATAAGTAATATGCCATGGCCCTACATAACAAACCATGGGGGGTGGATGTATAGAGGGCAGGTGTAGGAAGAAGAGAAGATCTGGTAAATTCATCCATGGCCGATAGTATGGCCTTACTGTCCCTAATATAACCCAGTAATATATATTATGTTAGTACTCATAATAAATATGGGTGCCCACTTCTAGATTTAGAGCCTTAACCCCTTTTTACTTGCATGTTGAAGCAAACACGCAGCGCTAACACCCACAATTGATGCTGGTTAAAAGTTCAAATCAGCCGCTTTCCTTAGCAATGGTATAAAAAATGGTATAAAAATAAGGATGCAGTATAAATCATAAACATGTTAGGTATCAATATATAAAAAAAACTGTGTCTAAATGTACAAAACGCCACTTTTTTGTCATTTTGCAACTCATAAAATTTTAAATGAAAAGTGATAAAAAGGTTGCACAGTCCCACACATGGTATCAATGTGACTCCTTACACAGCACCATGGCCCAAAGTATGAAAAAGTTCATGTCAAAAAATGGCAAAATGAAGACATTTTTAAAAGTTATCAAACACTATAGAAATTTGGTATCCCCATCCACCCCCACACCTATCCAAAGAATAAAGGGCAGTTGTTATTTGAAGCAAACAGTGAAAGACAATGGAGAAGTATTTGTCTTATGGGGATGATGGAGGCCTGCTCTCTCAATAGCTCCCCTCCGTACCTCTCATCCTGCCTAACCTACCGTTGTACCCGCCTCATGGTAGGTACACCACTGCTTACCGTATATTGGAAAATATATTTGAAGGGGCGAGTCCACTTTTCATTCTAAGCCCTAATTTCATGATATTAAAACCATAAACTGAAGGTGTTCTCCTACACAGTAATGAATAAATGCACCCACATCAAAACAGTGCTGTCTATAGTTAGGAATCTGTTAATTCGGAAATAGTTATACTGGTTTGGTTTTAATCCCATCTGTCATGTCAAGTTTTCTCAGTCATGCTTGATGGTAAAGGGATGCCTTACAAGGTAGGAAAAGAGGCTTGCTTTCCTTTTCCCATCCAGGAAAACTTATTTGCATATTTTCCAAGAATCCCCAGTGATGCGTCTCCACATGTCTACAAGGCGGCCTTCATTTGCAAAAGTCTCTGTGTAGAGTACTGTTACTTCATGACCCTAATCAAGTGCCTCTTACTCCTTCTGTAATAGTTATACTAGTTTGTTCAAATGTTCAATATGTATGCCAGAAAAGCTCCTGACATACACTCTGAAATAAACTGGTGTTTGGTCAATATATTTCAGTATAAAAAAAAGAGACACAGGGTTAAAAGGCGTATATTTGCCTCTTCATCATGTTGCCTTATGCAAAAAAAAAAAGTATACATTTAGCAGATGTCAAAATAGCCTATGGGGAAGAGAGGACTACATATTTTGTCTATACAATTTGGAGTCTTGAAGCATTTCACCAGCAGCTCTCTCCTTTAGCTCTCTAACCAGCAGCTCTCATTAATTAATGACTTCTCCTACTGGTTCTAGTATGTGGATTTTCACAAATTATAAGCACATAGGATTTTATTTTGCATGCCTTATGTTATGTTAAAATGTTTTAGTTTTATTGAAGTAGTATGTGGCTACCCTACTGTATAATAAAGCCTGCCTTGGACTGCAATGCAAAAACTGACATAGGTTCATAAGTGTAATGCTTGTGAGTGTTCCCAATCAAATGTAGCAAACAATAAAAAGGTAGTTTCCACAGTGTATCTTTGGTAGCAAAGGAGGTTTTAATGATTGTAAATGTATGAAAACATTATAAAACCTATACAAATTTGGTATTTCCGTGATCACACTGACCCAAAGAAAAAAGTTGACACATCATTATGAGCGCACAGTGAAAGCCGTAAAATCCAACCCCACAAGAAAATGGCGCAAATGTCTATTTATTAATCTATATATCTTCTATCTACCTATCTCCTATCTATTATCTATCAATCTCTCTCTCTCTCTATCTATCTCTCATACCTTTCTATCTTATATCATCTATTTAGCTCTCTATATACAATCTGATTTATATTTATGCATCTATAAATGTACGGTATATTATCTTTCATATGTATCTTCTATCATCAATCTACCTTCATCTATTTCCTATAAAATTCTCATACTGTCCCATATTACAGATACTTACCATACTACTGCTTGAAAACTACAAGTGTTATTATTCTGCAGGACTAAAGGAGGCTCTTACTGACTGTGACTGTTCCAAAATTAGTTTAATTTTGGAGCCTCCACTTTTACTTTTGCGCAAGGTCCCACTTTGTCTAAAACCAGCCCTGATTTTGTCTACCACTCAAACATTCACATTGTCTGCTAAAACCCAGTTCTCAGAGGCGTAACTACAGGGGTAACAGCTGCTAAGGGGCCCATGGTGTCGAAGGGGCCCAGCCATCTGGCCTGACACACTAAAGCATGAAGAAGGTGCACTGTAAAATACATATTACGCTGCACATCATACAGCAATATATGTATAAAACAGTGTACATCTTCCACAAGAACTCAGCTGAGCTGGCAGATAGAAGAAGTCAGGGGAGGGAATGGCAGGAGTAAGGATTTCTGCTTTCTGCATGTAGTCAGAAGCTACTAGGCTGCATGAAGTCAGATTTGTGGCCTCTTAGACAAAAAGACTGCATGACAGTGAGTATATAAATGTGTGTATGAGTGTATAAATGTGTGAGTATGAGTGTATACTGTATGTGTGTATATATGTCTGTGTATATGTAAATGTGTGTATATATATGAGTATATAAATGTGTGTGGTTGTATTAACATGTGTTTCCAAATATGTTTATATTTTTGACTGCTATGGGGCCCAGCCTCTCCATGTTATGCTCCTAAGTTCTGCTGTTTGTTTGTGAAAGGAGAACAAAGCAGAAAATACCAATGTTTCTGTTTGGTTTCTGCTAATGTGGCTGAAAGCGAGGGGTATGGCTATCTAAGGATATATTTGTAACTCAGATTTGTTGCAGAAATTTGGAATATTACATATATTTAAAGCATAAGCAAAATGTTAACAAATTTGCATAAGTCGATGACTATAGTAAACTTGGTAACATACTATATAAAAGAAATATGTCACTTATGTTATCTCGGCCTTGCTTCCTTATTTTAGAAGTACTGTAAATAAGCTTTCTGTCTCAAGCTCCATTAATGGCTCATAGATATGAATATGTCTTCATCTGCCTGAGGTGTGCAGAGCTGTGAAGCTTTTCAAATAAACTACTCACTAGAAGAGAAAGAAAGAGCAGACAAATGGGCACAAGAAAGCTGAAAGGAGGTAAAAAGAAGACTCATGGACTGAACCCTTTCCATACATGGTGAGTCTCCAGTACACCTAGCACTAACTGATGAAATTTGCGCAGGCACTGATTTTGGCAATTAACCTGTTACCAAATCTAAATGGAAAACAGCTATACAGTGGCACAAATGCATCATTGGTGACACTATTTGACTGCACCTACTGGTTACTATGGCACTAGGGTCCAACACCTATCATTCGGCAGACTTTATTACAATCCATCCCCTTTTTTATTTGGGTCCTTATGATTGCTGTGGCACTAAATTTATATAGTTTGTTTATATCTTTATACCTTTAAAAGAATTCAAAAACTTTGTATCCCATATTCTTACGTCTGTAACTTTCTCATACATCAGTGTTACAAGCTGGGTAAGGTGTAATTTTTTTTAGGATAAGAAGATGTCTTTATTTATACCATTTTTTACATCAGTGCAACCTCTTGATCAATATTTATGGAGGAAAAAATGATAAAAAGTTTCAATTTGGATATTTTGATGTATTGTTTCTGATGCAGCATTCAAGGCATGGAATAATTGAACCCCCTACTTGAACCCAGTGAAAATGATCACAACTGTAATGCAGTATATTGTGAATATAGTTCTTCTCTTTTACAGACTGCACAGGGAAAGTCTTAGAAACAAAGCACACAGGAAAATGGTGCAACTGCACTTTCACCACTTTTTTACAGCCTCCCAGTACAGGCAGTCCTGGGGTTACGTACAGGAAAGGTTCCATACGTTTATTCTTAAGTTGAATTTGTATATAAGTCGGAACAGTATATTTTATAATTGAAGATCCAGACAAATTTTTTTTGCCTGGAGTTTCAAAATTTTTTGCTGTACTGGGACCAAGGATTATCAATGAAACTTTGTACAGAAGTCTTAAAGCTGATCATTGCAGCCTGGGAGTAAAAAAAAGCTTCAACAGAAGTCACAGTGGGGAGAGGGGTCCGTCTTGAACAATGGGTTGTCTGTAAGTCGGGTGTTCTTAAGTAGGGTACCGCCTGTACATGTAACAGCATATTGGATGGTGCAATTAGAATTAAAATACAATGGGGCTCATTTACTTACCCGCTCCTGTCGCGATCCCGCATCGGATTCGGGTTCTGCTTCATTCACATGGGTCATGAGTCCGATATCCAGTAGGTGTCGCTGCGCCGATGTCCACCGGAGTTCACATGCTTCTTTTTGGTGCATGTGAGTACTTGATCTTGCGACACATTTCATTTTTTAAATTCTGTGGTTTTCCGAATCCGTCGGGTTGTCCGATTTCTGTCGTGTGAAAGCCGGTGTGACTGCGCCAAAATCCGATTGCGTGTGCCAAAATCCTGGCGGAATTCGGCGCAAAACTGAAAAATTCGGGAAACCCAACGACAGTGCGGCCCTTAGTAAATGAGCCCCAATTTGTTTTGCAGTAAAAAAGCCTTCATATAGTTTTGCAAATGGAATAATCTGAAAGATAAGACTTAAGGAAGGAGAGCAATGAAAAAGGGAGATGCAAAACCCCCAAAATAACTGATCCTGATGGGGGTAATGTAGTATATTACAGAGTTCAATATTATCACCTGCACTATTCATTTCTGATATAAATAAAAACAATTTTACTGGCAACAACTTTGCTAAGCCCCAATCATTGGGACAGTAATAAATCAGCCACATGTGAGTATATATACAGCAGGACATGGAGCCTATTTGAATCCTTGAGTATGGACTCCATAAACTAGGATACAAAATGTGAAATGAAATATGACAACAGAAAAAAATCTGCCATATAAAAGTAAAGGCACACAATGGTACTGTCTAATCATTCACAAAGATTAGATTCCTTAATGGTCTTGAATAGATATGAGTGAATTGTTTTAGTGATTTTTCCCAAAATATTAACAATGCCAAGCTTAAGACGAGAGGATGGATTACATGACTTTAGTCGGTGTCATAGTGGGTTTTCCCATAATGCCTTACGGTAAGCTCTAAGACACACCACAAGGACTTCAAAAATAATGCTCAACTTAAACCACTCCCTATGATGCAAAATCCCAGAGTGTCTCTAAGCAGACACATTAGTGGATTATCTCTTTAGTTTTGTGGGTTGACAATGTGGTTACATTATCAGGGTACAGGGTGTATACACTTTCATCTGGCTTCTGACATTGCACTAACACACTGACACTGAAGGAGAGATGAGACAGATCAGAGATGCATGAAATCTGTGAGATTACACAGGGGCTGACAGATAGAGGCAAAGAGACTTTTACACTGTTACACTGTGAGCCCTGCTACATCTGTGTTCTCACACAGATGTGCCTGCCTCCCCTTTCCCCCGGATCACTTATCTTCTTGTAGCTTGTGATTTGCAGCCTCTCTCTCTGCTGACCTTCTCCTGGCAGGAAGTGATCAGTGAGTGTCTCTGTGCTCCGTGCAGGGGGCGGGGCTACAGCCACACAGCAGAGAGAGACATAAATCTCATCTGCACAATCTCACACAGAAATCCAAGATGGCTGCCTGATCCTAAGTCTGAAGTTACTGGGTTCTGTCTAGGGGCAATTGAAATTGTGTACAGCAGGACTGATAGAGACAGGTTGGACTTATATGTGTGAAATCAATGCATGTTAATGAAATGATTACATTCCCTACAGTTAATTTTTATGAAGAATTTAGTTCTGTACGTATGTCTTTTTTCCTCCTAATGAAGTTTTTTCCAGAAATTGTAAGAAATTAGATCAATAGCAGCAATCCAAGCAGTTCTTGCCATTCGTATTCCTCAATATTCCAGCACTCTTCTTTCATTTTTGTCCAAGTGAAATCTGGGATCTACTGATCTGCAATGGTTGATATCTATCTTATCATGTGTCTCTGCCCAATAAATTATGTGGGGAAGATATTAGGACTGTGACTTAGATAACAACAGGCATAACCTAATAGTCAAACACATGAGAGAAAAACTGTATTCTCTCCATTTTAAGGCGATTGAATGGGTAAGGCCAATCCAGACTGGTTGGGGAATGAGATCACTTAATCCTCCCCAAAGAAGCACAACGGATCGAAGGGCTAGATTGCATTCAACCCAAGGGCCAACTTCTATTTACCAGCGTTATATAAACCCCATCTGTGGACACAATGGGGCACATTTACTAAGGGTCAGAATCGCGTTTTCCGCCGGGTTTTCCGAATGTAATAGTTTTGTGCCAAATTGCCCTGGGTTTTTGGTGCACGTGATCGGATTGTGACGCATCGGGGGGGGGGGGGCTGTCGGAAAACCCAACATATTCGGAAAAATCGCGCTATTATTTTTTTTTAAAAAAGGGTCGCTTGACACACACTTACATGCACCAGGAATAGGATGGTGAACTCCGGCGGACCTTGGCGCAGCTGCAACACCTGGTGGACATCAGGTGCATGACCGTAGTGAATCGCCAGAAGACCCGTATCCTCATCAGAGAACGCGCCGCTGGATCGTGACAGGACCGGGTAAGTAAATGAGCCCCGATCTGTTGGGTTTGATATTGCATCTAGTTCCTTTATATCAATTATGTAGATCTACACATATGTGTTGATGTGGGCTATATTTATACCTTGCTTTGAATTCTTTCTCCCTAAAATGGACCTTTGTGGTCCTTATAATAATTGGATTAAACATATATTTATTCCATCACACTCACTGTCTTGTGGTTCCTGGTATGAGAATGATGCCTCACTGCACCCATGAGTATATAACTGAAAGCATACCCTTCAATGTACAAACTTTTACATACATATAAACTAATCACTATGTTGTCTAGGGCAACATCTGTGGGTTCCCTGCTCTTTTACACAGTGACAACTATGTGGTCCCACCAGGCTGCAAGTTTGTGACAGCTATATCCTGCAGCATTCCACCCCTTACTGTGTCAATTGAGGAGCGTGGTGTATGGTCAGGTTATTTGAGAAGTGGCCGTAAGTGTAGCACTATTGAGTTCATATTTAGGAGGCAGTCGTACAAGAGACTAGAGCTGTAGACTAGGCAGGCAGTGTTTGGTAATCTCTCGGCAATGCTCCAGCTGCATTAGTACAACCATGTTTTAGGAACCATTACATTGTCACTGTGTGACACAGTTTGTAGTGTTTGTTTACGTTTTCTCTTTTTATTGGAACTATATAAAAGTTACATTTTACCTCTTTGCTATAATCCACCAGTGAATTATATTACTTTGAAGGCAGGGAGATATGCATTGTTTAGGATATAAAAATGTGTCAGAAGTCTGGATAAATTGAAACTGATAAGATATAGGGCCGAGAGACAGGGGTGACCTGGCAGAAAGTGGGTCTTAGCTTAAAATGTACTACAATTAGCCAATTTTGAAAAGCGTAAACTAAGAGGTTGTGCTACATTTATCATTAAATTTGAGCCATTGTGATAAATTTGGCGAATCTAGCCTTGTGTTATGTTGTCTAAATAAAGATGGCATTGATAAATCTACACCATTGTTTTGTTTTGCTTCCTCCGGGTCAAAAATGTAAGACAATAGGTTGAACTGGATGGTTATTTGTCTTTTTACAACCTTACTTTGTTGTGCAATGATTCCTAACTGTGGCTGAGCATAGTTACAAAACACAACAAAATATTTTTGCAAATATGTGTTTATAACTGATAGCCAATTGGTTAGAAAGCTTACTACAAAAGTCTATATAGTTTGGAAATATCTGCATAAAAAGAACCAATGATTTGAATACTGCCTTAAGCATGAAATCTTACAGTAATCCAATAATAAGCAGAACCAGTAAAAATCCATACATGCTATATCCTTCAGTCGAGGCTTTTACTAACCTCCTTATAGAACCACTTTAGCTAACTTAGTCTAAGAAGCTTCTGCACTGGCCATCATTTACAACATTTACTGTCACACAATCTTGAATATAGCCCAATACTACTAACTGCAGCATCACAAAGGAAATCTACCAGTTAAAAAAAAAGTTAAAAACAGATGAAGGGGAGAGTAGGTGAGTATTTGTACCTTTTTTCCCCTTTTTTTAACATGCCGATTCCCTTTAATGGCTGGTACTGAAATAATCTTTGAGTTTAACCATTACACATGTATTTTAGTTTTATTTAAGTGTCACCTTCACGTCGGGAGCGTTTTGGAGTGGGCCAGGTCACAAAGTGGGCCGTGCACAGGTTGTAGTAGGTAGTATTAATTATTATATACTCATTGACAAAATTGATAAACCCACTGTATATCCCACTACTGATTGGATGGGAATGGAGATGAGTGGATCTGAACTTCCAGTTCATGCATCCATCTGGCACCCAATCCACCAATTTGTCTGGGTTATGCAGGGTGCACCGAAACCAAAACTGGAAGTTTGGATCTGCTTTTCTCTAGATGTGACTTTTACCACAGTGACTGATTTGCTGTAATTTTATGATAGGTTTCCGAATATAAGCACGTAGAAGTTTATGTTGCCAGGAAACTTGGCTGGCATTGGAACGTTAACCTGTAGAAATTTCAGAGTACTCTTTACTTTCTTTGCTCACTTATTGATTGGCACTATTCTTTTTAGTTTCAGTGTGGGGAAGGGGAATTACAGCCCAAGACTATAAGAGAACCTTTATTCCTACTGTAATTAGACTTTATGGTGAGGATGAGACTTGTAGGTTGCAATGTTAGTAGTATTTTAATACTTGAATTGATCTGGTTTTAACCTGCTTTGTATGGGTGGGATAATTTATATAATAATTTGATGATGCAGGTTGCTATAGTGTGTATTATTTTCTTTTAAATCTGTTTATGTATATTGATGTTGATTTGATTGTATGTAATGTGTATATGGAGCAGTGTAAAACTATTCTATTTCCTCCTTTGAGGACAGTAAATTGATTATTATTATTATTATTATTATTATTATTATTATTATTATTATATGGCATTAGTCCTTATCCAAATTTAGCCTACATTTGATTCATTTGCACATCTGATTTGGGATTGTACTCCTTATCATTTGTACATTATACAGAGTTGGAGGACCTGAACCTGCAAATTTTATTATATGAACTGCAAAAAAAAAAAACAATCATTGGATTTGTGTCCTTGATTCAAATGAATGATAAATATATTAAAAAATTTCGGTGCAACGCCGAGACATATATCTATATTTTGGAAAAGAATTCTTATTTCCTCCCAAGAAAAGAAAGGAAAAAATGTTACTCATGAGATTGTGACTTATATAAGCTCTTTGATGATGACAGGAGATTGTGGTTACTGTGTGCCAAGGTGAACATTTTCAAACATGAAGGAAAATTAGATTTGTCTCCGTTAGTTGAATCTCTTTACTATCGTTTATAGACATCTTATATCTTCCTTCTCCTCTACACATGAATCAATTTGATAGAAGGAACAGAACAAAAAGGTGTCAACCAGGTTAGTCAATCCTTGCATTTTACATCCTAACAGATGACATATGAAGCAATGAATAAAATAAAATCTCCAATGTGTACATCATTATGTTCTTCTTCCACTTTTGTCCTTTTGGAAAAAAAATCTGCTAGTTTACAGAGAGGTTATCTGTAAAATGAAAGTAAAGCATCTGTGTACTCTCTCATGACTAGAGATGCCAATATGCTTTTTTTTCCAAAACCCCTAATTAAATGGCTTGCTATTCCCTATATGAACAAGAATGTTACTGTTGTATGAAAGCCACTGTGAGGCATATATGCTGTAGTTCTATTCAAAGAAATAAAGGGAATAATTTAATACATAGTCGCAGACAAGATGAGTATTTTTCCTCTCTACATTTCAGGAAAGCCATAAGGGATTATTCAGCTAAAATATGTAATACTTTAAATTTTATGGGAAACAAAATTATACTTTATATAATAACCAAGTACAAAATACTACTACAATGACTTCATATAATAATAGAAATAATAATAAACTTAATGACAAAAAACTTTGACCATGCATTAGTATCAGCATTATAATGTTTAAAACTTTATAGGGGATTTATTAATACAGTACCGATACAAAATGCCCTTAAGAATCACAGACATGATGCCAGATTTCCTAAGAGGGTCTGACCTGGTATAAATTCAGACTATTAGCTGTGTTATTATTCTGCAAGCCAGGGCACCCCTTCCCCAACCTACCCAGTCCCCTGCCACATGCATTTTGAATAAAAGTGGTGAGCAGGGTGTCAAACCAGTTTCTGGCATAGAAGCACCGAAATAATCACAAATTCTTGGGCACTGATATTGCAGTCGCTGGAGGAGTGGGCTGACACAGTGCCCCATGCCTGCACACTTCCTACAAACCTGCAAAACTATGCCCAGTTGGACCTATCATAGTTTCGCCCGGCCGGCTCAACCCCCGACAGATACATTAAGAGAAGAGATGAGCGAGCACTAAAATGCTTGAGTGCTCGTTATTCGAGACGAACTTTTCCTGATGCTCGAGTGCTCGTCGAGCATTTTTCAAAGGGACCATGGTTCGGGAATAAAATGTGTTATTTAATTGAAAAATAATGTATTCTCATAAGTTAGCAGATGTATGGAAACATCTGCAATCTATTCTTTACTGTTCCGCACGTATATTATCTCCAACTCATAAAATTTTAAATGAAAAGTGATAAAAAGGTTGCACAGTCCTACACATGGTATCAATGTGACTCCTTACACAGCACCATGGCCCAAAGTATGAAAAAGTTCATGGCAAAAAATGGCAAAATGAAGACATTTTTAAAAGTTATCAAAAACTATAGAAATTTGGTATCCCCATAATCCACCCCACACCTATCCAAAGAATAAAGGGCAGTTGCTATTTGAAGCAAACAGTGAAAGACAATGGAGAAGTATGTGTCTTATGGGGATGGTGGAGGCCCGCTCTCTCACTAGCTCCCCTCCGTACCTCTCATCCTGCCTAACCTACCGTTGTAGCAATGATAATGTCACCTTTCCCTAACTACCAGGGGGGACCACCCGAGGTAGGATTCTTAACCCGCCTCATGGTAGGTACACCACTGCTTACTGTATATTGGAAAATATATTTGAAGGGGCGGGTCCACTTTTCATTCTAAGCCCTAATTTCATGATATTAAAACCATAAACTGAAGGTGTTCTCCTACACAGTAATGAATAAATGCACCCACATCAAAACAGTGCTGTCTGAGACTTCCGGTTCCGGCGCAGTGATGTGAAGTCGCACACCGAGCGAAAACATCTGCAATCTATTCTTTACTGTTCCGCACGTATATTATCTCCAGACAAGTTAGCAGATGTGAAGAACAGTGAAGAATAGAATAAAAACTGTGAACACAGTGAACACAGGATCATTTAAGTGAAAAACGCAGTGAAAAACACAGTGTAGAATATATTGCAGATGTTCGGCACATCTGCTTACTTGTCGGGAGATACGCTGTCCCGGGATCCGCTCCTCTTCTTCCACTGAAGTCTCCCCGATATCTCTGCCCTTCCCGATATCTCCATGCTGCCGCTGCTCTGATGTCTCCATGCTGCCTCTCCCCCGATGTCTCCGTGCTGCTGTTCCCCCGATGTCTCCGTGCTGCCGCTGCCCCAATGTCTCCGTGCTGCTGCTGCCCCGATGTCTCCGTGCTGCCGCTGCCCCGATGTCTCCGTGCTGCTGTTCCCCCGATGTCTCCGTGCTGCCCCGATGTCTCCGTGCTGCCGTTGCCCCGATGTCTCCGTGCTGCCCTGATGTCTCCATGCTGCCGCTGCCACGATGTCTTCGTGCTGCCGCTGCCCCGATGTCTCCGTGCTGCCCCGATGTCTCTGTGCTGCCCCGATGTCTCCGTGTTACCGCTGCCCCGATGTCTCCGTGTTGCCCCGATGTCTCCGTGCTGCCCCGATGTCTCCGTGCTGCCGCTGCTCCGATGTCTCTGTGCTGCCAATGCCCCGATGTCTCCGTGCTGCCGCTGCCCCAATGTCTCCATGCTGCCCCGATGTCTCTGTGCTGCCACTACCCCGATGTCTCCGTGCTGCCCCGATGTCTCCATCCTGCCCCGATGTCTCCGTGCTGCCGCTGCTCCGATGTCTCCGTGCTGCCCCCATGTCTCTGTGCTGCCCCGATGTCTCCGTTCTGCCGCTGCCCTGATGTCTCCGTGCTGTCCCGATGTCTCCGTGCTGCCGCTGCCCCGATGTCTCCGTGCTGCCGCTGCCCCGATGTCTCCGTGCTGCCGCTGCCCCGATGTCTCCGTGCTGCCGCTGCCCCGATGTCTCTTTGCGGCTCCACGGTGTCTCTGTCCTGCTCCCCGGTGTCTCTGTCCTGCTCACCATGTTCTTCAATGTGTTCTTCACACATATATATTGTTCTTCACATACTATTTTGTTCGCACCGTTTCGCGCGTATCTCCCGACAAGTAAGCAGATGTGCCGAACATCTGTAATCTATTCTTCTCTGTGTTTTTCACTGTGTTTTTTACTTAAATGATCCTGTGTTTACTGTGTTCACTGTTTTTATTCTATTCTTCATTGTTCTTCACTGTGTTTTTTTAATTAAATGCTCGATCTCGAGCAGGGGAAATACTCGTCCGAACAACGAGCCGTTTCGAGTACCTTAATACTCGAACGAGCATCAAGTTCGGACGAGTATACTCGCTCATCTCTAATTAAGAGGCCTATGCCGTTCGATGTGTCTTCTGCGACAGAGGGGAGGAGGGGGGCATGGTCTTTATCATATTATAAATTCCACCTAAATAATTTGAGCATCCTGTAATTCGACCATGACCGTCTATCACTGAACCACAATCCGCTTTTTGTCCCAAAGAGACAGTTTTTCAGTTTTTCTTTTTTTTCTGGAGAGTCTAATGTCTCAGTATGAAGTTATGTATTTGGCTCAACCTACCATGAAGACAAAAGAGAACACTGATAACTTTAGAAGCTTTGTTCATTTAAGTATTATTCTTTTTTTTAAAGGTTAGCCATCAGAAACCTGATTGTGGATTACATATATATAGGTCTCCTACTGTTTAATATTCAAATACACAATGTATTATATATGTATTATATATATTAACACAGCAACCACCCCTACCATTATAATGTGTTTACATATATACAGTCACCTGTGCTACTATTGTTTTAAGTAAATGCCCACTGGTGACAATTGGCCTGTTCTTTTATCTCAATATTTTAAAAAACACGATAAAAAACCTATTTATTTGAAGGATGTCACATGATATTTTTTATCATATTACTTGGATTTTTCTAAATAATGGATACTATAGTCTTGTTTCTGTCTATTTACTGTATACTTTTTGCATAGTGGGTTTTTTCTATCATGTCATATTTTATTACAATATAAATATATAAGTACTGATAGGATTGAATGGTAAAAAACGCCACTATAGTTTGAACATGTACAGTTTATATCATGCTGTTTAAAGAAAAACTTTCATCTCCTAGTTAATAGAGAATGGAGTTACATAAAGCAATTTGCCTGTGATTATGAGAGAAACACAGCAGAACAGTTTCAAGGTTTATTAGACTTAGACTAAACACAGAAACCTTCGAGTGGACTTCAATTACACAGACTTTATTTTAAGGAGAATTCCCCAGTCAGAGATGATTTTGCCATGCTTAAAAACTTTTCACTTTTCATTTAGTTTTTCACAATAATTCTAGAAATAAATGTATTCTGACTCAATAAAAATTTTGACTCAAGGGTTGGGCACATGCAGACAACACCTCCTAAAACCATTAGCAGAACAAAGAAAAGGCTGGTCCATTGGTTTCTGCTTCAATTTTGTCCAGAACTGGAACACATGAGTAGCTGCAAAGTGAGAATTATTTGGTTTACGACTAGAGATGAGCGAGTATACTCGTCCGAGCTTGATGCTCGTTTGAGTATTAAGGTACTCGAAACAGCTCGTTGCTCGGACGAGTATTTCCCCTGCTCGAGATCGAGCATTTAATTAAAAAAACGAGCACTCGAGCATCGGGAAAAGTTCGTCTCGAATAACGAGTACCCGAGCATTTTAGTGTTCGCTCATCTCTAAATACAAGCCCTTTGCTCAGTATTGAGCAAAAGCAGCTTTTTGAGGTAGTAAAGCGTGATTCTTCTTAGGAGTGATGACACAAACCTTCAGACCAGTCTGAGGTCCAGAGCACTCTGGAAGAGGTTTTCATCCAGGATCTCTCTGTACTTGGATGTAATCAGCTTTTATTCAATTGCAACCAGTCTTCCTGTCCTTGCAGCTGAAAAACACCCCAATAGCATGTTTCACTGCTGGGATTGTATTTGGCAGGTGATGAGCAGTGCCACATAGCACTTAGAATTAACACCAAAAAGTAAAATATTTGTCTCATCAGACCAGAGAATTTGATCTCTCATAGTCTGGGTGGCCTTCATGTGTTTTTTGCAGACTGTATGCAGGCTTATATATGTCTTGCAATGAGGAGAGGCTTCTGTTGGCACAGTCTGGAATAAAGACACAACTGTTGGAGGGCGGCAGTGATATTTGACTCTGTGGAACTTTCTCCCAACTCCCTACTGCATTGCTGGATCTTAGTCACATTGATCTTGAGGTTATTCTTTTCCTCTCTCACCATGGCTCTTCTCCCATGATTGCTTAGTTTGGCTGGATAGCCAGGTCGAGGAATAATTGTGGTCATCCCAAATTAATTCCAGATAAAAATTATGGAGGCCACTGTGCTCTTAGAAACCCTAAGTGCTGCAGAAATTCTTTTGTAACCTTAGCCAGATCTGTGCCTTGCAACAATTCTATCTCTTAGCTCCTTTTGCAGTTCCTTAGACCTCATAATTCTCATGTGCTCTGACATGCGCTGTAAGGTCTTACATAGATAGGTGTTTGCTTTAGCTAATCAAGCTTAATTAGTTTAATTAAACACAGATGGACCTATTGTGATTTTACCAATTGGCTGCAATGAAGCAAAGAGTGAAAAATTTAAAGGGGTCTGAATACTTTCCATACCCACTGTACAGATATTTTATATGGCAGACATCTGGTTATGCTTCATCCAGAAAAAGTTTTATGTGGTCTGACACAAGAAAATGGTATTAAAATGTAGTTAGATTGCAATATAATCTATGTGATTTAATAGATTACTAATGAGGACTGTAAAATACAGGTTGGATTAACTATGGGTCCTTTGAAAATAAGTAGAAAATAAGCATAAATTTATTCTTATAACTATCATCTCAAAACATTTTATAGCAATACATTAGGTAATGATAGCCTGGTTTCTTATGGGACTAAAGAAGGTTAGATATTCAGAATCTTTCAGAGGCTTAGCACTAGATAGAAGCAGGAGATTGCGTCTTAAGATTTTTTCAAGTAAAGCACGATCCAATTCGAGACTAGAGGAAAAAGTAGTTTAATTTCGGTACGGATGCCAGGAGTTAGAATTTTATGGTTCCTCCACTCGAATAAGGTGGTGCACATATTTATTAGATACGTGTATCAAGGACTTCAAAGGAGTCATCACCCTCAAAAGAATCGGTGGCCTATGAACATTTGGGCGCTCTCTCTGAGGCGGATTGGGATAAATGCTCTAGGGGAAAGGGCTGTCATCCCTCTCTGAACCACAGAATGGACAATTTAACTTTGTGTTCACAACTGTATTATTCCCACCACCGTCTATTAGAATGAAATTGAAAGATAACTCTAGATGTCGCGTTGTAAACCTGGAAGAATGCGGAGTTTGCTACATGTATCCTTCATATGTCATAAAGTTTGTGCCTATTGGTCTAGGGTCTTCCAGTACTAGAAGAACAATTAAAGTTAGGTTGCCTGCACCATCAGAGTGGCGCTGCTCAGTCTTCAGCAGTTTAGTAGTAGGGAAAGGGGAAGAAAAAAGGCGTAGTCAACAAGGTTCTCTTGTTTGGCTAGACTAGTAATTGCACGAAAAGTGGGGCAGTCCGACGGCCCCGGCCCGGAAGAATTTTTAGGAGACGAAGTGGGGAGAAGTGTAGAAAACGAAAGATGATGGCAATAAGGTGAGGAACCTGGATAAGTGGAAAGATTGGTGTATGGAGAATAGAATGAGGGAAAGATAGTTAAGGCGGGTAAAAGTTGCGGTTTATCGTTATGGCAATCGGCTAGGCTCAGGGACATTAAATGGTAGTTTTTCCTATGTTGGTGTCCTTTACGGGCAAGGGAGAGGGCGTTGTTAGGGAAGGGGGGGGGCAGGGAAAGGGGGTGGCAGGAGATATGGAGGATACTACCCTGGTTATATGTGGGTCTTAGATTATTTATGTTAGTGGTAAAAATTTGTTAAAATATCTTATAACCTTTGTAAGTTGTGTTGTTATTGTAAATGGTATTATTCTCACAAAAAAAAACAAAAAAAAACAAAAAAGCTTCAAGTGAGGAAACCAGTGACCAATAATAAAAACATAGCCTTAAAAAAAAAAAAACTATGGGTCCTTTGAAAACTAGAATATGGTGACATCTATTAGTAGCAAATAAGCATAAATTTATTCTTATAACTATCATCTCAAAACATTTTATAGCAATACATTAGGTAATGATAGCCTGGTTTCTTATGGGACTAAAGAAGGTTGGAACCCTGTGTGTTGAACTCAAAATAATGAGAACACTTTAGGGTAATGCTGGGACATTTTGAGACTAGCAAGGAGTAAGGAGCATTTTCTCCAGATGAAGAGCATGTGAAGTTGTGATTTTAAGAAGGTTTTAATAAATGGACGGTTTTGAACTCTTGGTTGTCTCCCTGGATACCATACAAGGTTCTTTTGAGTTCTTTTAGCTGCAAGCTGGCATGGCTCGGGTAGCCCGTGCATCAGGAACAGCTACCAAGGAGGAACATGTTTCTGTTGGTGAGATGACTGTGCTTTTTGTCTAATGCAATCCTGTCTATTGGCGAGCCACAGGAAACAAGGTTATTTTTATGAATAATAACTATGTATTTTTTTAGTGTACATTTTTTAAAATTGCAGAATGGAAGTGGAATAAAAAACTGTTTTTTTATCTTTCAGATGAGGAATGGCAATGAGGAAGGGAAATCAAATTTGCTTTGTTTATTGGATTTGGCCTTCTGCTTATTATAATCACCAATTTCAATTTTAATTAGGAAATGCAAAGTGACTTATCGAGTTTACAATAGGACTATGAAGAGAATCAATCTGGTACCCAGAGAAAATTGAAATGATCATTAAAACTGAAAAGCCAGAGACTTAATATAATTATTTTAACATTTATTTAAAATTCAAAATTAGCTGTATTGGAAGAATTTTGCTTATATTTTACACTGTAAAACCTAAGATATTCATGGGACATGTGATTTATAGTTGAATCCATTGAAAGTTCTATATAATAGATTTAAATTTTAAATTCCACCATCTGTAGGTTATGTCTGGTTTTAAGACAAAACATTCAGCCTTTACACATGCAAAGATGGTAAAGACATCCCCTACCAGGGACAAATTGGGGGGCTCATTGCCAGGGCTCACTGTCCTTGTTTGGGTCCTGCCGTTACATTATGTGGTGTATAGTGTGATACTGTGAGGAGGAGGGGCTAAGTAGTAGACGTCACTTGCTGTCCTGTATCTCTCTTTCTCTCCCTAGAAGAACACAAAGAAACATGTCTGACAGACTCAGCAAGTATAACACTGGGGTTACCATGTTATATCTCTCTGCTGTCACCACATACACCTCACACATGATGTACTAGTGTACCAGCCATCTCACACATGGCAGCTATGGCTTTGATATCTGTGATCTTATAACCCCACACACTGTAGATATGACCGGTTAATGTTATAGGGAAGTAGCATTACCTGATGTAATGTGCACATGGATAAAGGAATGTAAGATGTTGCCATGTTTTCTCTGACATGTGTCCTCAGAAGTCTGCTCCCAGCTTTCTTATACACTGCAGCTATGGCTGTGATATCTGTAATTTTAGACCTCATACACGTATATTCTATATAGGAGTTATATTTCCTAGTTTAATGTGGACATGATGGGGTTCACATTATACCAGGAAATAAAATAAAAATAACAGTTTATTATTTTTTACAAAAGTTTCAAATATCCAATAAATTTTCACATTTGTGTCCCACTTGTTGTTGATTCATCACCAAAAAAATTACAATTTTATATCTTTATGTTTGAAGCCTGTAATGTGGCAAAGGTAGAATATATGGATTCTACAGTTGCCCATCCCAGGTTATTGCTATATACTAACCACATACTAAATACAGATGCTTATGTGCCCCCCTTATATATGGTTTGGTGCAGTGTACATGACTTCCATCTCAAAGCTTCTTGTTAGCTATGGTACCAGGTAGTACCAGGTAGTATCTTATGGCAGTTCAATAAGTACCCCTGTTAGAAATGAAGACACCATTTTTTCAAATTTTTTTTTTTATTTTTCAACATAGTCCCCTTTTAGAAAGATACACTTCTCCCAACGTTCCTGCCATTTTTTTAACCCCTCCAAAAATTAGGATTTGTCTAACTCTCCAAAATACGCCTCTGCCTCTGGAATGACTTCCTTGTTTGAGCTAAAATTTTTTCCGGCTAGCCATTTCTTCAAGAAAAAGGTTGCAGGGAACCAGACCAGTTTTTTGGTTGAAGAGTTCCAATCACTCACTGTAGTATTGTCCAGTGATCGTTCTTCCTTTTTCAAATAAATCCATGGGAATGAGGCAGTTTGCATCCCAAAAAATCATCACCGTGACTTTTCCAGCCGATGGGACCATCTTCGCCTTCTTTGGAGCAGATTCACCGGGAAAAACCCATTGTTTTGATTGTTGCTTAGTTTCTAGTGTATAATGATGAATCCAGGTTTCATCAACGGTGACAATTCGATGCAAAAACTCCTTTGGGTCTTGCTTAAATTGCTCCAAACACTGCTTCGGAGTTAACAGCCGCATCCACTTGTTGTCCACCTTGAGCAATTGCGGTATCCATCAGGCTGACAATTTTTTCATTGCCAACTTATGTAAAATATTAATTGCCATTCCAGTCGAAACGCCTACGGCCTCTGCTACTAAGTGCACTTTCGTTCGTCTATCAGCTAGTATCATGTCCTGGACTTTTTGAATGATTTCCTCGGTAACCACTTCTGCTGGTCGCTCCTCATCAAAAATGGATGTTCGCCCACGTTTAAATTCGTTGTACCAATATCTAAGTGTGGTCATAGATGGCAAAGTTTCCTCATAAACAGCATCAAACTTTGCGTTTATCTCCTCGCATTTTATCCCATCTAAAAACAAGAAGAAGGAAGCTTTGAACATCTCCCTCCCGCAGTCAGAAGTACAGCACATAACAGATAACTTCCCGTTCCAATGGCAGGAGACATCAATACGATACCTAGGCATCTCAGTTCCAACTGATTTATCTAAGCTGTATAGCCTCAACTACACACCCCTGTTGGAACGCACCTTGGGGGATTTACAGCGCTACGACCGGAAACACTTATCGTGGTTCGGCAGGATTAACGTCCTTAAAATGGACATCCTCCCTCGGTTTTTGTACATCTTCCAGGGGGTACCCATCAGCCCCCCGGCCACATTCTTTCGATCACTACGCTCGGCCATGCTACGGTTTATATGGGGCTCTAGTCGACCCAGAGTGGGATGGAGGGTCCTGACTCGCCCCAAATCCAGGGGGGGAGCCGGCCTGCCTGACTTAAAATTGTACCACCAAGCCTCCATACTCACGAGACTTGTAGACTGGCATTTTCACACCACAACCAAACAATGGGTATCTTTAGAACAAGCCTATTCTCCAGTACTGCTTAAGCTCCTCCCGTGGATTTCCTCAGAGTCTATCCCTTCAATTCCCCCTCAGGCTACCCTACTAAAAGACGCCCTGCGAATATGGAGATCGTTGATTTCAAGAGCAACTTTGTCCCGACAGTTTAGCCCCCTCACACCAATATTTCGCAACCCCGGTTTCCCTCCAGGGAAGTCAAAATTGTCCTTTTTGGGGTGGGGGGTGCTCGAAGACCCCAGATTATATGATATCCTACAGGGCTCTCCTTTACCAAACCTAGAGGATTTCCACCCTCGTCCTGAAGTGAATAACCCATCGTGGTTTGAGTACTCACAACTCCGGTCTTTCATGAATAAGGCGGGATCCGTGGCCGCATACGCGGAATCTCTGACTGAGTTTGAGATATTATTCCGGTCCAATACGGCCCTTTCTCATGTGATCTCTGAAATATACTCCATAGTATGTATTGTCATTGTAAATCACACTGTTGTTATCCCTGCATGGATAACTTTCTTGCGTTCTTACCTGTTTTGTTTTTCTGGTTCTTGTTAATGTTTATCGTTTGTTGAACTGTCTCAATAAACTGATTCAACATAAAATGAAGCACAACATGTGGGGAAAAAAGATTCTCAGAATCGTTTAGATAAGTAACAGTGTTCAAAAGTTATAACCATATAAAGTCAAAGTAACACAGAACACAGCAGTTACCTGCTAAAGCCCCTCAAACTTAAGTCCCTTAAACGTAAGTCACACTTAAGACACTGCACACACTTCAGATCAATGCACACTCGCCGCCAAGCTCATACACTCGCTTTGCTAATGCTTTTTTAAAAGTTATCTGCCACAAAAATCTGCAGAGCTCACTGCACAAGATCTGGCTGCAAACCCAGATCGAGGGGTTCAGTTTGTCTCCCGCTTCTGGCGATCTCTATGTAATCAGCTGCAGGTGAAACTGGACTTTTCTTCTGCGTACCATCCGCAGTCTAATGGACAGGTAGAGAGAGTCAACCATGCGCATCTCGAACTCCTTCCATGTCTCCCTACTCAAGCCTGTTATCCTGAACCGCTTCTCCAGGCAAGTACCTCCTCCTGCTCCGTTGGCTGACTCCTCTGATATTTATGAGGTGAAGGAGATCCTCGACATGAAGATGGTAAAGGGTAAGCGGTTCTTCTTGGTCAACTGGAAGGGGTTCGTGCTGGAGGAGAGATCCTGGGAGCCTGAAGACAACATCCTGGACCATGATCTCCTACAGAGATTTTTACAGCCCAAGAAGAGGGGGAGGCCGAAGGGGGGGGGTACTGTCACGGGTGGTCCCGCGACCAATATTGCTCCCCGGGGCTTGCAGGCGGGGCACCAGGGCAGATTACCCTTCCCCGCGCATGATTCCCTGCCGAGCTACATGCACGCGCGTCCCCGTCTCTTAGGGCGCGCACGCGGCACTTCCAGGAAATTTAAAGGCCAGCGCATCAATAACTGGTACACTGGCTGAACTTCCCCTTTAAAAGCCGGCACCTTCCTTACTGCCTTGCCGGATCTTTGTGCCTAACAGCCTGAGAGAAAGCTGATTTACCTGCGTTCCTGTGTCTCCTGCATTCCTGTGTCTCCTGCATTCCTGAGTCCCTCCGTGTTCCTGTGTTACCTGAGCTCCTCCATGTTCCTTTGTACCAGTGTTCCTCCATGCTGCTGTCCTGTGTGCTGTGTTCCCGTACCCATCTGCTTGGACCTCCTGTTGCTGACCCTGGATCTGACTCTGACGTTGCATCTCTGCCGCCTGCCCTGACCCTGTGCCTGGACTTTGACCACGAGATTGTCGTCTCTGTACCTCGACCTTTGCCGCCACTGCAGACAAGTCACGTCTGAGGAACGACCTGGAGGTACCACACCGCAGCTTGTGTAACCCACCTTGCGGTGGGCTCTGGTGATAACCGGGTACCACTTAGACTCTGGTCCCAGGTAGTGGCTTGTGTCATCTTCTGCAGTGGTCCAGAGGATCCACACCCGCAAGCCTGGCAGGCAATTACAGGTACTGAGGTATAAGATGGATAATGCAGATTTAAGTGGAATACCCCAGAAGCAGATTAATGCAGCACTGCAGAGATGTCATTGACCTAAGTGACACACCCCTAGCTCAAAGAGGCTGCTGACCTGTCAATCCAACAATTTCTCACAGAAAGCCAAATTTTGTGGTGGAAAAAATCAAGAGAACTAATCAGCAAAAACCATCTCCTATAGAAACCACAGGAATGATGAAGGTGCTAAAGAAGGCAATTCCGATACCTCCAACAATAGGGCACATTTACTGACCTGGTCCCTGTGCGATCCCCGAGGTGCATGGTCCGCCGGAATGCCCATTTCCTTCCAGTGCAATTTTAAATGTTAAATCCTGCGTGTTGTCCTAATCCATCGGATCGTCCGTCGGGCCGCCCCCCGATTTGTGTCACGTAAAAGCCTGCGCGATTGTGACACAATACGATCCCGTACGACGCAATCCCCACTGCGATCCCCGAAAATGCCAGAAAACCTGAGGGAAATACGTCCGAAGGACCTTAGTAGATAAGCCCCAATATGTTTTGATGAATAGTAAATGTAAACATCCATCATTTCTCAGAGTTAAAAATTTTCTATGACCTTGCTTTGACGTAGTTTACCTAAAAATACAATTTATAAGTGTGTCTAAAAAATGAAGATAATTTTGAAAAGTTATTTGAGCATCCATGTAGATTCCTTGAAGGCTGCAGGCACACAACCTTTTTTGTCAGCCATACGTTATTAGCGACCTAATTTACTTAGTGATGTGAATGAGTCTGTGGGAAAAGAACAGATCACATACACGCCAATGTTTTTCTTGGCAAGAATCAGCTATGGTTGTGTATGTGTATCTCAAGTTCTGGTTATTCCTTCCCAACTTCATAGCAAATTCATCCACAGAGCAGTATAATTGGTACAAATAAAATATCTCATACAATATATATTTGGCTGATTTAAATGAAGCTGCCCAGAAATGGCTGCACTTATATATCATGTCTCCATTGCAGCCACATCCTGCATCCTCTGAATATTTTAAAATTCTACTTAAGTGCTGCAGCATCCGAGTGATACAAGGGTCAAAGGACTACTCAGACACTGTAAAGAAGGTGTTATCAGGAAGTGTATTCTGTCCTCTGTATCTTGCCATGAAGGTTAGCAGTGACAATGAACTCAACCAAATTTATTTTCATTGATTTATGCATCTTCCTTTTCATATATTTCATATTATGGCTTTATTTTGACATGTATAGGCTACATTTCCCTTTTTATCTGCACAAAATGAAATCATTGTCTGTTATAAATTATACAAACTGCTCCTACAATGACTTTTGCTCCAGAAAAAAACCCAGTTATGATCATCACTAGAGAAGAGATATAAGGAAGTATCACCATAGCTACTAAATTAACCATTTCTTTCATAAATGACTAACTGCATTTTGTCTGCAGCTACTGAATAGCTTAAAAATAAATCCGTTACCATTTAAAATCTCAAATTGAAAAGATTGGGAAGTGTAGATCGACCATACATCTCCATAGCAACATACTGTATTCACACAAATTAAGTCTTCAGGGCTATAGAGGAGTACAGTCCATCATTATTCTGCCTAACATGCAGACACTAACTCTTATTTCTTACTTTTGCTCGTCTCTTTTTCAGCATAATTATATAGATGTGGAGGATGAGAATTTCTCCATTTGAAAGGTAGCTGAGTTGTAACTGTACTGTATTTCTGAATATTCTTGAAAGGCTGGTTAGCACCACGCAGGAGGTTTCAAGCATTTGTTATCTTTATGTTCTTCTCCACCAATCTATACACTTTTTAACTGCTGAGAATGTTTTAATTTAAATTAACCATGTACTCAAACTACAATACAAAGTAGCCGTCATTCAGCAAATTGTGACACAACCTCTTTAATACAGCACATTCTTTTGTACAGAAATATTAGGTGGCTGAAAAAAAAAGAATTTCCAATATCAGCATTCTGAATTATTAAAGGGTTCCCGCATTCCTAGCCATGCAATGGGGGCACCTTTTTCATTGAAATTGAAAATCAGACAACCTCTATTAACTGTGAAATTGGGGTTTGATAACATCTGGCATGTGATGACCTGTTACAGTGGAACACTATAACAATGAGTTATAGGTATTAAGAAATACATAAATGTCTTTCTTCTTTAGATAAAAATCTCTCATATGTTACAGTTCACACACATTTCTTCACGCACATTCCAAGACACAAAATGACTCTGGCAATAAGTCTTACACCCCCACTCCTCTATTGATTTGTATTGATTTCACAGCTCAAGCAGCTAGAGTAATCAATGGGCTCAGGCAATGGTAATCTAGCGGCATTCCTGCACGCAGCCTCCCCTGCCACTCACATGGTTCCACTACTGTCTACAGCAGAGGAAACACTGGAGAAAAGTGTTATTGTTCATTTATTCCATGTCCAGGTCCCTTAGATAACCTGTAAAATTCAATCCAGTTGTTACACATCTAGCTGTATGATCTAGCTGAAAGCAAAAGAAAAACATGTGCACCACATTTTCCTTAAGAGGCAAACAACAGGGGAAGTTCAAACCTTTTCCCTGGGTCATGGTAGCTTAACATAACCCTATACAGACAAGCCACAATGCATACCACGGACACAGCTTACATGAAATGGTCAACTTTACTGATGAGCTGTAATAACGAGAGGCTCTGTAAACAGACACACCTAAAGGAGTACTAATACTCCTCCTGTTTACTTGAAATGGGGTTTTGCTCTGGCCATTCAAGCAGTTTGACCAATACTTTCAGCTCAGAGAACCTTTTGTTTCATAACTCTCTCTCCTCACATCTGGAAGTAGGAATAGGGCAGTAACCAATTAGCAACAGCCTTGATTACACCTGTCACTTCACCACCATATTGCAGGACATAAAATATTAACCCCTTAATGAACTGTTTTTATGGTGGCCATTAAGGGTATTTCTTCTGATACACCCCATTGCGGGACATCAGGATCCGCTGATGCCGGTGTCTGGCTGTGACATCACAGCCCAGAACCAGCACTAACACCTGGGATCGAAAAACTCCTTACATGACCGCAGCATGACCCCAGTGTGTAAGTGTGTCCCCCGTTGTGAGCTTACCGGAGGATCTTATCCTTCCAGTAGCAGCCCTTGGCAGGACCCGGCTGTAACTAACTTAGCATGCTCATCATTCTCAGTTACTTACATTGTACACTGCCATACAAGCATATGGGGCAGTGCAAAGGCTTAAACAAGAGATCGGTTGAATGCTTATTCAAGCCCAAGTGTGGAAAAATTTGAAATTGTAAAAAAACCTGCAAAAATAATTTTATAATAATAATTAAATAAATAAATAAAATAAAAGTCCCCTAATCTCCCCAGTGACATATACATTACAAATATATGTATATAAAACAAAAAAACACCAAAAAGTACATATTGTCAGGGCTGTGAGTCTGTGGACCTTCTGGACCACCACGGGAGATGGTAATAGCCGACACCTGGGACCGGAGTCTAAGTGGTACCTGGTCTTCACCAGAGCCCGCCACAGAGCGGGATGGTCTTACTGCGGCGGGGTACCACCAGGTCGTTCCACTGGTGCGTCTAGCCCACTGTGGCAGCCAAGGTAGTAATGCAGGAGACAGTCTGTACCTGGGGTGACAGCAGGAGAACAGCACAGGAGGGCACACTAGGACTCACATCAACAAAAACAGTAGCTGGTACACGGGTCAGGAACAGACTGGCACACAGGACAGGAATGCAGGATGGGAGCCGCCGTTGCGCATGCCCTAGGGAGCGGGGGTCTAGTCCGAACGAGAACAGCCATAGCGTGGAGAGGTAAGTTCAGGGCTGAGGCAGCAGGGCCAGGACAGGGGGCACGGGTGCACCCGCATTCCGTGACATGGATCGCGGGGGTGCCCGTGACACATATTTATTAATTCTGCATCCGTATTAATCTGTACAATCAATCTAAATCTATATTGAACCTGCTCGGTGTACGACGTAAAAAAAAACCCGAAAAACTTCAAAAATATAAAATTTTTTGTCTAATACCCCCAAAAGACAAAAAAAATGAACAAAAAATGTTCTAAAAAGTGATCGAAAACAGATGTAATAATATGATATGAATGAAAATAACATCTCTTTTTCTGTCGACAGAAAAATACAGAAGTTATGACCTTGAAAAGTTCTCGATAGTAAAAACAATGCGATTTTCTCCAATACAGTAAAACTGAGCAAAAATAAGAAAAACTATATAAATAAGGTATCACCGTAATCACAGTGAACCATAGAATACAGATAAAATATTCTTTTTATGTTATGGTGAACGGGAAAAAAATTGATGATTTTATTTGAATTTGATAATAACATTTTGTGAATAAGCTATAGACCCCTAAATTCATTATCTATACATTGTATCTCACTCCAAAAACAATCAGCCCTCATATGTTGGCATTACCAAAATAATTTAAATGTTATAGCCTGTACAATGTGCAACACAAATCTGCTCTGAATGGTGCAACTTTCATTCAATGCCCGGCCGTGCGCCCATACAGCAGTTTACCACCACATATCAGTACAGTCGGGTTTCCAAATCGCACTTCTATTTTTTTTTAAGCCCATGTGAAACACTTAAAGGGTTAATAAACTTAATAGAAGTTGTTTTACATATGTTGAGGGGTGCAGTTTCTATAGTGGGGTAATTTATAGGGCTTTACTATTATTTAGGCCTTTCAAAGTCACTTGAAAACTGTGTTGTCCCTCAAAATGGGAATTTTGTCGATTTTCAGGAAAATTTGAAAAATTGCATCTAAAATTCTAAACCTCCTAACATCCTAGAAAAATTAGAGGTGCACAAAATATTATTCCAGCATAAAGCAGATATTTGGGAAATTTTAATTATCAAGCTTTTTTGGTAGTTTAACTGTCTGCCTGGAAAGCAGAACATTTCAAACTCTAAAAATTTGCTAAATTTTCATTTTTTTCAGAACAAAACACAAAACATATCATTTAAATTTTACAACTAACATGAAGTACAATTTGTCGCGAGAAAACAATCTCTAAATCACCCGGATATCTCAAAGCGTTCCGAAGTTATAAGCAAATATTGTCAGATTCTAAAAATCATAAAAAGCTGAAAACAAGCATCATTGATAAGGGGTTAAAGTCTGTCTTTCCTAAATTGAGAAGTAAAATACTTTTATAAAATAGACGGGGAGATTTATCAGAAGAATCTGAGAGCATATCTGTTCTAGTTGCCCATTGCAACTATTCGGTTCAGGCTTCATTTAATAAACAATTGCGGAAAAATGAAAGCTGAGTTCTGATTGGATGCCACGAGCAACTAGAACAATTCTGATCTCAGGCACTTCTAATAAATCTCCCCCTACTGTAGTTCCCTAAACTGTTGTCAAATATAAGGGATTGTGGTTTACTAGAAAACAAGTCTTAACCAGGACTAATCAGCATAAAGGGTCTAATATCTAGTGTTATTTGTAGCAACCTATATAGCCAAAAGGAGTCATGCCTTCAGATTTAATGGGCCTACTTCCCTGACCAGGCCCAGCTGGAGGTCTGACCATGTGGGTCAGATCAAACACATATAGCATGACATTATACAGTACCTCAAGACCTAAAGTTAGTCAGATAGTTGACGTGTGGCTAAGGCTTGGCCCCTCATTTATTTTAAAATAACTTAGACAAGAGGAAACACTTTGGGCCAGATTTACTAAGCAGTCTGCACTAGATTTCTGGCATAGACTACACATAAATACATGTGCAAATTGGTTGCACATATATTTATTAAGTGTTTGCGCTAGTGTTTTGTAGCAGCTGCACAATCCTGAAAATATTTTTATACACTTCAGGTGCATGCAGCGTGAGCCACATTCATGAAGACAGAGCTCCGGTCTTCAGTAATATGTCGCCTGCTGCACATTAATGAGGCAAACTGCACTTAGGGTCTGGAAAAAATACACAACCATACCTTAATGGCCACAGCTTTATTTAACCCACCATAATAAAACATTGCAAGGAGGAGTCAGGTGACATGCTAGGGGTGGGATTCACCAATACCCCAATCTACAGAAACCTGACATACAGCTCCCAACCAGACAGCAATAAAGTGCGGGGACAGCATGCTTTGGCTTGCCATTCTAGTAGAGCCAGTCCACTAGCAGAGCCAGAAACCAATTATCCTAGTGAAAATTATCCCTTGTGTGCTTCCCAAAAGTGCCTGCATCTGGCTCCCTTTGCCATCGACAGACCCTTGAAGCTGGCTGCTTCTAAAGTTCAGGCTGTTCATCACCATGAGGTTTTTTATCCTCTATAAGTTAAATTAGTCTACCAATAACTTGCCTGCACATTCCACCTGACTTCTCCACCCCCCCGATAGAGGGGATTTCACACCAAAAATTTAGGTGTGAATGAAAAACATCTTCCCCCGGACTGCCCAGGTGTGGCTCACCAAATCCAAACCATGTTCTCACGGACCTTGCCCTTAGAGAAGTGCATATGTGTCTCCACATATGTACAAAGCATGCACAACGTACAAATTATCACCTGTTGGTCTTAATATAGACAGACAATGCCCTCCTGCTATATATGCAAGCATCGCAATACAGGCTATATTCAAATCAATTATTTGTCTGTTAGCTGCATGTGGTGATGACTAAAATTTCTGTATACTGTATAGTACGGCCAGGTAAGACAGAATATAAAATGTACAAAGGGACTGGAAATTCATAGTAACCATGTATCTTACAGAATTTGGTGCAACAGTAACACTAATAACCTCTGCCTATGTGCTTGGCCAATTCTATTGCTATTTCATGGGGA
This sequence comes from Engystomops pustulosus, assembly GCA_019512145.1. Classification (NCBI taxonomy): domain Eukaryota; kingdom Metazoa; phylum Chordata; class Amphibia; order Anura; family Leptodactylidae; genus Engystomops; species Engystomops pustulosus. The sequence goes on from CM033641.1 coordinate 198,475,478, forward strand.
TAAATATAATATAATATTACAATACTTCATCACCATTATAGGCTGAGCAGGTATATACTCCCCTTAAAGAGACAAGGGGAATGTTCCAGCTCAACTCCAGCCTCTATATGTCCTGGAAACGGCACGGACTTCACCCCGTTTGTTGGGGTAAGATTGCATATGAAAAGAATTCTCAACAATCCAGCCAAATTCCAGGAAAACTTCACGACTTTATTTGGTCAAATTCATATTTCCACAGCATTGTTTTCAAAAAATCCCTTCTTAATCCAACGCGTTTCGAACGGATTAACCGTTCTTAATCATGGTGTATCTGAGGAGGAGACGCGCACTCGACTTTATATTGTGTGATGTAAATACATGCACCTGTGATGAGGTGTGTTAGGTCGAAAGTGCACGTTTGCCCCTCCTATACTCCATGTTACAAAAGTTTACATGGAAGTTTACATATACTTATTGATACAAAAGATAAAATATACAGAGCTTTATTTCTAATACTTTATAAAAAGATGAAAAAAAACAAATGATGAAAAACACTCTAAAATCAAAATGAAAAAAAGAAGAAAGAACCTTCATTGTTTTCTGCCGTACTACTTAAACCTCCGATGCTTCCCATCACCAGGGCAACGGAGGCGTTTCTAATCCTGATCACATGGGGATTATGTGCTGAATTCTTGCTTGGAGCCTCGGTCAGGCATGAGCCACGGAGATCACTCGTGAAGCCCGGTGTAGGGACATCCTAGTGGCCAATGCTCGGTGGGTGGGAGAATTACCTCCTATTTGGCTAATACTTAGAAGTACATGAATTGTTCATTTTATAATATAAAGTTGTAATATACGTCCACGTTGCCTTGGTATTCCGGGAGCATAATCGGATGTAAATACACTTAAAATATTGATGGTACAGCTAAGATAAAGCGGAAACAAAAAAAGAGAAAAAGTTGTAATTATGTGTACATTAGGTTCTTTATCACTAGGCTTAGTCCGGAAGGGAATAAAAACAGTCACATATTTAGAAATGTTAAAAACAAGATTTTTGAACAGGATGGTTACATATATGATACTATTGACAATCGTATTTCTTTACCCATGTGTGACACCATTATAGACCATATTTCGTTGCCTATATATGGTATAACTACATCAATACAATATACGATTAAAGTATCCCGTGGGTTTAAACTGAGAATTACTATAGAGACATTCTTAAATAAAGAAATGATTTTGTATATTTTTCGAAGATTTGCCGAAGGGATAATCCTACAATGAGATGTGTCAGATTGGACGCGCACTGACTCTCCATAGAGGAACATAGTAGGTTGGACTAAAAGAAAAAAAAAAACCATTTAATTTATGTGTATACTTTGTTACACCCTAATGTTTTTTTGCACCCTAATAATTTATTGCACTCTGATGTTTTTTCTACCTTTTAATAGTGGTACATGAATTCTTTTCTAAAATTCATGCCCTTTGGATATCGGGTGTCCAGGTTAAATATCCAATATGCCTCTCTATTGTATAATTTTGAGTTGATGTTCCCTCCTCTAATAGGTTTAAGTACTTTTTCAAAGGCAAATGTGCGAAGGCATCTAATATCTCTCTGATGGACATCAACAAAGTGTCTGGATGCCCCTGAAAGTCCCTTTGTTTCAATTTTATTGATTCCGTTTAGATGTTCCAAGAACCGTGTTTTGAATTTACGTCCTGTGTGTCCCACATATATCAAATCGCATTCTATGCATATAATAGCATAGATGACATTAGTCGTATTGCAATTGATGAAACTTTTTATGTAATATTCCTTCTCATGATTGCTGCTATGAAAGATGTGAGTTTTCTGTACATATTTGCATGTATTGCAGCGGTTCTTGCCACATTTGAAAAAGCCTTTTTGTGTTAGCCAGGTCGAATTGGTTTGAGTAGTATGTAATGAGGGTGATAAAAGATTACCTAATGTTTGCCCTCGTCGTGGTATGATGTTGCAGCCTGCTGTCAAAATTTGTTCCAGGATCGGATCTGCATGTAACAGTGGAAGATGTTTGTGCACAATGTTGGAAATATCTCTATATTGCCGACTATAGGTTACTACCAATGTTGGTTTGTCAGGTGTCGATTTTGTTTTCATTTGTTTTTGAGCTGTGAACCTGTTGTCATGTTTTTTATCCACTATTTTTTTGGATGTCTCCGTTCTGCTGCTCCCCTATGTCTCCGTTCTGCTGCTCCCCTATGTCTCCGTTCTGCCGCCCCATGTCTCCGTTCTGCTGCTCCCCTATGTCTCCGTTCTGCTGCTCCCCTATGTCTCCGTTCTGCTGCTCCCCTATGTCTCCGTTCTGCCGCCCCATGTCTCCGTTCTGCTGCTCCCCTATGTCTCCGTTCTGCTGCTCCCCGATGTCTCCGTTCTGCTGCTCCCCAATGTCTCCGTTCTGCTGCTCCCCGATGTCTCCGTTCTGCTGCTCCCCGATGTCTCCGTTCTGCTGCTCCCCGATGTCTCCGTTCTGCTGCTCCCCGATGTCTCTGTGCTGCTCACCATGTTCTTCAATGTGTTCTTCACACATATATATTGTTCTTCACATACTATTTTGTTTGCACCGTTCCGCGCGTATCTTCCGACAAGTAAGCAGATGTGCCGAACATCTGTAATCTATTCTTCACTGTGTTTTTCACTGTGTTTTTCACTTAAATGATCCTGTGTTCACTGTTTTTATTCTATTCTTCATTGTTCTTCACTGTGTTTTTTTAATTAAATGCTCGATTTCGAGCAGGAGAAATACTCGTCCGAGCAACGAGCCGTTTCGAGTACCTTAATACTCGAACGAGCATCAAGCTCGGACGAGTATACTCGCTCATCTCTACTAAAGACCTGTCCACTGATGGAGGAGATAGCCAGCGGCTTTTCTAGGTGGACCGCAGGAAGGTGATACTGGGAGACCAAGGCAGCATCCACGAAATTTCCTGCGGAACCAGAATCCAAGAAGGCTTTTGCTTGAAACTGAGTACCTGTTCTGGAGCTGAGTAAAACAGGCAAGTTCAGTCCTGGTGAGACTTTGCTCTCACCTAGTGACGCTCCTCCCAAGAGCCCTAGGTGCATGCGTTTCCTGGACACTTTAGGACGGACTGGACAAGACTGAAGAAAATGTTCGGGGCTGGCACAATAAAGGCAAAGATTCTCCTGTCTTCATCGAGACCGCTCTTGTGAAGTCAGACAAGCTTTATCCATCTGCATGGGTTCCTCAGCAGCAGACCCAGAGGACGGCAGAGGTCGACTTTGGAAGACAGGAACCAGGCGGGGCAGACAACGGATCTGGGGTTGCACTTGTTCAAGATGCTGCTCCTCCAAGAGTTCAGTAAACCGGATGTCGATCCGAGTGGCCTTAGAGATGAGACCACTCAGAGTGGATGGCAAGTCATATGCCGACAGAGCGTCTTTAATTTGCCCTGAAAGCCCCTTTTCAAAAGTTTGCAACCAGGGAAGCCTCATTTCATCTAGTTCTGAAGCCAGAGTACAGATTGACACAGATATGGCAGGGCGGTCTCAGCAGAAGATGCCCGAGCTGGTTTCTCAAAGACGGACCTGAATTCAGCGAAGAAGATGGTGACATTAGCAATGACTCGGTCTTTCCTGTCCCAGAAGGGGATAGCCCATGCCAGGGCCTTCCCAGAGAAGAGGCTGATGACGAAAGCCACTTTAGACTGTTCCGTGACAAACTGCGTAGGCATGAATTCCATGTGCAGGGAGCACTGTGTGATAAAGCCCCTGCACAACTTGGGATCCCCATTATATATAGACGGCATGGAGAGTGATAGGCTGGGTTGTGCGGAAGGCAGACAAACCGGAGTAGCAGAAGAAACCACAGGAGCTTGATGCTGGTGCTGAGCAGCCAATACTTGCTGCAGCATGGTGGCGACTTGTCCGAGTTGCTGACCTGGTGCAGCAATCTTCCGGGACTGCTGGACCACTATGGTGGTAAGATGGACCTGAACAGGTAGCGGAACCTCGGCGGGATCCATGGCTGCATCTTACTGTCACAATCAGAGGTAGTGGATCCTCTGTACCACTGCGGGTGATGACGTAAGCCGACACCTTAGACCGGAGTCTAAGTGATATCCGGTTTTCACCAGAGCCTGCCGCAAAGCAGGTTGGACTTATTGCGGCGTGGTACCAACAAGTCGTTCCACAGATGAGACTTTGCCCGCGGTGTCGGCCAAGGCGTACTGCAGAATTTTTAAGGCAAACTCGTGGTCAGGGACAGGCAGGAGGTCAAGACAGCGAGCAAAGGTTCGGATTCAGAGATGTAGCAATAGGTCAGGACAAGCAGCACAGAATCGAAGTCAGGAACGGAATCGAGGTCACAATGGGAAACTGAATAAACGCAGAGGGCTTGGAATACAGCTTTCTCTCAGGCATGGAAGCACAAAGACCTGGCAGGGAACATAGAAAGGGGCTGGAATTTACTACAGAGTCGGCGCTCGTGCGTCCTAGGACATGGGAGCATGTGACGGAGCGTGGACATTATGGGGATCGCCGCTGGAGCTGGGACAGGTGAGTCCAGATGCTGGGGCAAACGGAGATACATGGGTGTGCCTGCGAGCTGGGATATAGGTCGCAGGGGCACCCGTGACAATAGTGTAAGCATCATTTAAATATGCACAAATTTAAATAGGTTACATTATGGGGCTGATTTACTTACCTGGTCCTGTCGCGATCCCCGCTGTGCGTTGTCCGCGAGGATTCGGGTCTGCCGCGATTCACTAAGGTCTTGCGTCCAATTTCCTTCATATGGCGCTTCCCCGCTGAGGTCTGCCGGAGTTCACCTTCTTCTTCCTGGTGCATGTAAGTGCTTGATCTTGCAACATAATTTTGCTTTTAAATTCCGAGGTTTGTCCGAGGCACGCCCCCACGATTTCTGTCGCATGCAAGCCGGCACCGATGCACCACAATCCGATCGCGTGTGCCAAAAACCCGGGACAATTCAGCGCAAAAAGGAAATATTTGGGAAACCCAACAGAATCACGATCCGTGGACCCTTAGTAAATGTGCCCCTATATATGCACTTTTCTCACTATCTGTTGCTGTTGTTACACATGGTGTAAGTAGGAGAAAAGATGGAGATCTTACAAGAAGGCAGGGTTATACTCTTTAGAAACACACACCTCCCGCAGCAGAGTGGAGGAGCTGTCCATCACTCCAGCAAACCTTTGCTATATAGGACTATGCTAGAGGGAGCCGGGTGGGGCTAGATAAACAACAGGCTAAACCACAGTTCACACACAGGAAACACAAACCGACATTAACGACTTCTTAGCCGCATTTAGTGGACAGAGGATGATGCTGACACGGATATTTCAGTACTTTCCTTATATGAGGGGCCACTAGACTCTAATTATACCCACCCGGCTTAGAAGCATTTTGGTGGTGGAACAATATGAGGAGACATGGAGCAGAGAGATCTTTGCCAGAGACTCATGTCCCGTCCTCAGGACCATAATCTTTCCAATAAACCAGGTATGAGGAATCCAAAATCTTCTCCACTTCAAATTATAATTTACCTTGGATCACAAAAGGGCCGGTGGGTTATTCACTGGTAGCACAGAAGAGACATACTTTTTCAGAAGGGCCTTGTGAAAAACATTATGGATACAGAAAGAACTAGGTAATTGTAGTCTGAAGGATACAGGTTTAATGATTTCACTGATGGTATATGGCCCATCGAGGAGGAAATTTTCCAGACGGATTTTCGGAATATGGTGATGCAGATTCTTGTTATATAACCACAATTGTTTCTACAACACATAATGAGGGCAAGGAAACCATCTTTTATTGGCCTGATGTCGCTGATGGTCATGGGCTTTAACCAGGTTCGACCGAGCTTGGACCCATACTAAGCTCAGCTGTTGGAAGATTGTTTTGTTGCAGGGTTTAATTGACTCAATGTTACTACAAGATGAGAATCTGGGGTTAAACCCATAATTAGAAAAGAACGGCGAAATCTAGACGTGTTAACCCTGTTGTTTAGAGCAAACTCGGCGAGAGGGAGAAAGAACTTCCACTTCTCCTGAACATCAGAAACAAAACACCTTAAGAACTGCTCTAGGATTTGATTAAGCCTCTCAGTCTGTCCATTTGTCTCAGGGTAGAATGCAGAAGAGAAAGATAGGGATATACCCAATCAACCACAAAATTCTCTCCAGAATTTAAAGACGAACTGAACCTCCCAGTGAGAGACAATACTTTCTGGAATGCCATGTAGGCGTAGAATATGATTGACAAAGACACTAATAATTTAGCACTGAGAGGTACCAGGTAACACATTTTAGAAAATCTATCACAGGCCACCCAAACAACAGTTTTACCTTGGGAAATGGGTAAGTCTATTATAAAATCCATGGAAGTATGGGTCCAGGGTTATTTAGGCAGAGGGAGAGGTTGAAGAAGCCCCTCTGGTACCCTTTGGGGCCCCCTCAACCTGGCACATACTTTGCATGCAGCAACAAACTCCTAAACATCACATGACCATGAGGGCCACCAGACATTTAGTGCCAGCAATAGCAGGGTGTCCGGTGACTATAGAACAATGAATCTCTTCAGGAACCCAAAGCCAGAGATTATGTGGTATGAACAATTTACCCACAGGGGTATTATTAGATGCTAGGTCCTGAGCATTTACGATAGACGTGTTGAGATCATGATCAATGATGGATATAACTATGCCTGGGGACAGGATTTTTTCAGGAACAACCACTGGGGAGTCATCATCACAAAAGCTGCATGAAAGGGCATTTTCCTTGATATTTTGCCCGGGTGGTAAGTGGCAACACAATTAAATTGAGTAAAGAAAAGTGCCCAGCGAGCCTTTCTGGGTTTTTATGGTCAGTGATTACAGTTATTTGATGCTTAGCTCCTGCAAGGAAGTGTCTCCATTCCTCTAATGCCCACTTGATGGCCAAAAGTTCTCGGTTGCCCACATCATAGTTGCGTTCAGCAAAAGAGAACTCCCTTGAGAAAAAAGCCACTGGCTTAAGATTAGTGAGAGACTCTGACCCTTGAGATAATACAGCTCCCACTCTCACTTTAGATGCATCAACCTCTACTACAAACGGATGATTCAATTTAGGTTAAATCAAGACTAGTGCAGTAATAAAGCATTTCTTGAGCTGGGCAAATGTTTGTTCAGGTTCTGGAGTCCAATTGGTCAAATCAGCGCCCATTTAAGTAAGATCCATCAGTGGCTTAGCCAAAACACAATTTTTTTTTTATAAACTTGCTGCAGTAGTTCGAGAACCTAGAAAAAGCTGAAGGTCTTTTAGACAGGTGAGACCTTCACAGTTCTCAATGGATGCAACAGTAAGTTAATCCATGCAAAAAGATTACATTTTTGGAACTCCAAACAGACATTTACTTAGTTTAGCAAACAATGAATTTCCATGTAGTCTCGAGAGGACATGGTCAATATGAGTAGCCCAGTTAGGGAAGAATATAAGAATATTGTCCAGATACAATACGACATACAATAAATGCCATTAACAAAATGTTACAAATCAGGTTGTAGGCCCCATACAGGTTAGTTTTGGAGTACCAGCGTGTGTCCACCAGTTGATTAAACAAATCAGGAATCAGAGGAATAGGATAGTTATTGACTGGGATATTATTGAGCTCACAATATTTAATACAGGGCCAAGTCCACCATCTTTCTTACCTACTGCCCCTTTGTAGGACTAGAGGGGTGGATATGACTCTTCTGGAACAGACAAAGAAAAAACATCCAGTGAGCGGCAGTTCTGTGGGCGGAAATGCCTTCTTGATGCCAGAGGTCAGAGGAGAATGGGCAGACTGGTTCGAACTGGTTTTGGCGTCAGCAACATGAAAGCATGGATCCATCCTGCCTTGTATCAACGGTTCAGGCTGGTGGTGGTGGTGTCATGGTGTGGGAAATATTTTCTTGGCACTCTTTGGGCCCCTTGGTACCAATTGAGCATCATTGCAACGCCACAGCCTACCTGAGTATTGTTGCTGACCATGTCCATCCCTTTATGACCACAATGTACCCAACATCTGATGGCTACTTTCAGCAGGATAATGTGCCATGTCATAAAGCTGGAATCATCTTAGACTGGTTTCTTGAACATGACAATGAGTTCACTGTACTCAAATGGCCTCCACAGTCACCAGATCTCAATCCAATAGAGCATCTTTGGGATGTGGTGGAACGGGAGATTCGCATCATGGATGTGCAGCCGACAAATCTGCGGCTACTGTGTGATGCCATCTTGTCAATATGGACCAAAATTTCTGAGGAATGCTTCCAGCACCTTGTTGAATCCATGCCACGAAGAATTGAGGCAGTTCTGAAGGCAAAAGGGGGTCCAACCCATTACTAGCATGGTGTACCTAATAAAGTGGCCGGTGAGTGTATATGTTCCATATATGTTATATATGGAAATGGAATATGAAATTAATTGAAATATATACAGTGACCTCTCAACATAATAAACAAAATACAGTTCTCCCTGTAGGATATTGTCAGGTTCGCTGGGGAGAGCAGCGTTCTCCAACCTCCGGCGCGTATCCGCACAAAATCCACCTCTCTTCCGCTACCAGCGGTCTCTGGTGTGTGCCCTGGGCAGCGGCTGCTAAGATCTCATGCTGTCTAGGAGTTGTGTTCTGAACTGCTGTGAGTTGTGGTACCTGCTATTGCTTGGTTATTTTGCACCATGAGGGGTTAATTCCCAGAAGTTGTCCAGCTCCTATCAGGTTCTAGAGGTGGGGTTCTGGCTGCATAAATTGCAGCTTCACTAGTCACCTGTGGCAGTGTTTGAAATCTCTTTCTTCACTTGCTCTCTGCATTAAGTTTGACTTGCTCTGTGTCTGAATTTTTGTGACCTCGGCTAGTTTTTGACATTGACTCTTTGCTTACTGATTTTTCTCTTGACGTACCCTCTCGTTGTGACTCCGGCTAGTTTACCACTCTGTTGTGTTTTATGTTTGTCAGTCTGTTTGTGTTTTCCCTTCCCACACTTATCCAGTCTATTTCGAGTCTTCAAGTTGTTTCCCCTACGGTTTAGCGTGGTGGGGCTATAGGAAGGGACAGAGGTATTATCGCCAACAATGTCACGAGAAACAATAATCCTCAGAAAGAGCGTTCGGGCTTGGCCAAACTCAAATTTAAACAAATTTTCAGCAGGGGCAAGGGGGCACCACAAGGTAGGCATTCCACTGCAGTTTCCCACTGGATGTGGTCTGATAAATAAGAAACCTAATTTGAGACTGTTAGTTGGATTAGTTCATGCAATACTTTGTGCCATCTAAAACCATACCTCTTTTTTTCTGTTATACCACATCCCTTTTCCACAAAGGGGCTCACCTGCATCTAAAAGACATAATAAATGTGGTGCAAATCATCTATGCATAAGTAATAATAGGCTAAAATTCTGACATGTATACCAATATATTTCTCCCCAGGACCAACTTTTGCTTGCGATCTCCCACCACTTACTTATAAAATAATAAAATATTGCTATTTAATCTCTTTTGTCTACTGTAACAAAACAATCTATACTGAAATGACAAATGCTTTAGTTGAAGCTGAAACGCTGCACAATGGAATAAAGTGAGCTGATTATGTTTCAATATTTTTGGAGTGCTGCCATTTGTTTCCTTAATTATATACTAAAATACTATACATACTATACATATTGTGGGCAGAAGTATGTACACAAATATGTACATAACCTCAATCCACCTATTTCAAAATTATAGATCAATGATTACTGTTTAGCAAAGCTAATACTATTAGTGTAGCATAATTCATCTCTAGGAAATCATTCAGGTTTCTACATTTTTACTATTCTAAACTATTCACATTGTTACAATTGTTAAAAAATAAGTGCAAATCATAAGTATCATATTGTAAGAATTTGCTCTAAAGGTTTATTTTCATCTCCAGTGCTATGATACTTGTATTATGATTATGTATGATGACAAAGAGGCTATCTCTGACCCTGCATGTCTTGCGGATTAAGCTGTGAGTGGTCATTGTGGTTGGTTTAATAAATCTGCAGATATACGTAATTCTGACCTTAAAGCTCACATTACGGAAGGAAAGAGGACTCTGAGAAACATGTTGACCTTGCTACCTTTTGTTGCAGTCTTGGAGAGCAAACTTGTTTTAATTAGCAGTCAGCAAGCGGACTGTAACTTCACTGAAGAAGCATTGAAGAATCACTGCCTATTAACAACCCAGCGGTAAGTAAGGCAGCACAAATACTTATAACCAAATAGTGTGCATTTCAGAAGTGGAGAGGATTAGCTATTGGGCACACAGCACAGTGGAGGAAATTGCTTTATTCCCAGTACTGCTGAGTACCAGGAGGCAATCACTGTGCCTCCAGCCCATTAACAGCATTCAGAGTGTTGCTTCCCATAGAAGGGGTTATTGGCTAACCACTGGGTGACCAATTAAATGCTATGAATAAGTCCCAAACCAAACAGCATGGAGCCTGTTTGTGGCGCAGTGGTATCATTACTAAAGTGAAAAACTTGATGAGAAAGGAACATATTTAATTATAGAACTATACAAATGGCTAATTAGGACCATAAAGTGAAATCAATGGCTTTCTAGTGAATTTCTGAATGTTACTTATAACTGCTCAGATTCTTCAGAGACCATGAATGTGATCTACTACAGTAAAATACAACAGCAAAGGTAACAGATCTTCATTAAATTAGAGAAAAAAAAAACCCTTATTTGACCTGGTTGCTCAGGTAGCATAGGTTCTAAAGACACTTCCTGATTCATTTCACTGCAAGGGTTCCTGTGCTTCAAACCCCTGGTCTCTCATGAGTTCTGCCTGAATGCACAATAATAATTCTTAGGGGTCGGAATGAAGCGACATTATCTGCTATAGTGAGTGCCTATCTCTTTGAAGCAGTTTAGTTTCTCTGTATCATTTACTTTTGCTGTAACATGCATACATGAGTCTGCATGAGTCTGTACAATTTACATTGCTAAACAAATATCAACCGCATCCTGCAAATGAATCTTGATACCTGCTGAAATCTATTGTATGGAACAGCTTAATCTGTGTGCATTACTGAATTAGAATAATGTACTTGAGCTAAATCTCAATAATTAGATAATACGCAGGCAATGTTCATTTAATTACTTTTAATGGCCATCTTCTTAGTTGTAATGTACATAAAACATCAGTATTTTAACTCTTCATCTGCAATTTGCATTAGGCGTATACATGTTTGTATAAACTCAGCCAAAATCTCTCTCCACATTTATATAAATATATGCGTGGGTATGTATTTGTATTTGAACAAATTCTGAGTAGTCTAATTGTTATATGAAATTTGATCAAATAGGTTGTTAAAAACCACAAATTTATGACAGCTATCAGAAATAGAAAGTGCGGGCCAGTAACATCTGGTGCTGGCACCGACCGTGGGTTATCAATTTAAATGCCACTGGCGATATCCCATACGGGGTGTTTCTGTTTTAAACGCTAAAATGGGGCTGGAAGGTTGTGATTTCTTTTAACCCCTTAAGGACATGGCCCTTTTTCGTTTTTGTGTTTTCCTTTTACCCTCCCCACCTTCAAAAATCTATAACTTTTTTATTTTTCCATATAAAGAGCTCTGTGATAGCTTGTTTTCTGCATAACAAATTTCAACTCATAGTGACTGTATTAATTATTCCATGCCGTGTTCTGGGAAAAAAATTCTGAATGCAGTGAAAATGATGAAAAAAACGCATTTGTACCATATTCTTGTGGGCTTGAATTTTACAGCTTTCACTAAGCGCCCCAAATGTATAGGTTTTCATACATTTACAAAAATTAAAACCTTCTGTACAAAAAAATTCTTCATTTTGTCATGTTCTGGCACTAATAACTTTGTCATATTTCGGTGTATCGAGCTGTTCATGGTGTCATTTTTTGCAACTTTTGATGACATTTTTAAGGATATTATTTTAGGGACTGTACAACCTTTTGATCACTTTTTATAGAATTTTTAATATTTTTCAAACTTACAAAAAAGTGGCACTTTCGACTTTGGGTGCTATTTTCCGTTATGGGGTTAAACGCAGGGAAAAAATGTTATTATATTTTGATAGATCTGACATTTTGGGACGCGATAATACCAAACATGTTTATGATTCTTACTGTTTATTTGCTTTTATATGTGATATGGAGATTTAAACCTTTCCTTTTTTTTCTATTTTTTCATATTTTTTTGCATTTTTTAAAAAAAATTTTTACCATTATTTCAAACCCTACAGGGTAATTTGACCCTGCAGGGTCCGATTGCTAACACTATATACTGCAATACTACTGTATTGCTGTATATACCAATATTACAATGATTTCTAATAGCCTGCCATCTGCTGGCTATTAGAGATCATTGCACATGGCAAGCCTACGAGTCTCAATAAGTCTGTAGGCTGCCATGGCAACTGATCGCCGCCCTCTGATGAAGTCACAGGGGGTGGCGATCGGCAATCCAAGATGGCGGCTCCCATGTAAAGGTAAGTTAACTTGACAGGTTAACTGCCATGTATAGGTAAGTAAACTTAACAGGTTAACTGCCACGAACGGTACCAGCACCGATTGCGGCAGTAACAGGAGGACGTCAGCTGTGTATACAGCCGACAACCGCTGTGTATGGAGAGAGCTCAGCTCGTGACCTCTCTCCATACACCCTTCGCAGCACAAGGCGATATAGTTCGTCCTCGGTCACGAAGGTGTTAAAATAGTTTATTTTTTCAAAGCACGTTTTGCGCTTGGACCAAGCATTTCATCTGCACCACAAGTGCGGTAGCAGTAAAAAGGTCTTTTGAAAACGACATTTGGAGTTGTGCCCTACATGCACAACCCCTTCAGGTTAGTAGTTAGTCATACTACTAAATTATTGTACTCCTAAAGGGTAATACAGCATAGAAGTGCCTCTTGTCTCCCCTATTCTCCATACAACACTAATCTCGACATAACAAAAAATATCCGGTCCCTAAAAGGTCTAAAAATTAAGTAATGGTAACCTCATATGAACAAAATTAACTACATATTACCCCATGTCACTTGAATGAGCAAAAATAAATAAATGCTTACCCTGCTCCAGCTCCTGCATAGCACCTTTACTGCTGATGTCAGGCACCACACCTGACTAGAGGTTTCAGGGGATCACAGGACCCGTGTTATGCAAAGACCAGCCTCCTTGGACACATAACATCACTTTCATTTTCCAGGGGACTTTCCTCTGGCTAGTCAATGGATAAAGCAGGTTAAGTGACCCTGTGGAACTTCCGAGGGCACCAAACCAGAAGTACCAGATGGACCAAGGAGCCAGTGAAAGGTAATTATGTGTTCCTTTTTTCTTAAATTGCCCATTTGGGACTTTTCCATGAAGTTTTGAAAGTGCTTTCACATGGGGAAGGGTTTTGGCATGGGACCCACTTCAGCCAATTTATAGTGTCCTCTGATGTCACAGCAGTGGTCCCCCACTTCAGGCCAATCATATCCACGATTGGTGCTGGCAATAATCACAATCTTTAACTCTTTAAATTATTAGGATCATTTTGGGTAGGATTGTCGCTTCTAGATGATGTAAGAAAGAACAATAACCTTCGCCAAAGTACCGACACGTACATGGTCACAGTAATTTAAATAGCACTGGTGGCTTTGCCAGTGGCATTTAAACACTTAACACGTGTGACTGGTGCCAGCACCGATTGCAGGTGTGACTGGTTGGGGACCCGAAGAGAACTTTAAAATTGGCAGAATATGAATTTTAATGGGTTCACTTATCACTATTTATAACTCATCATACATTGAAATGAACTCAAAGAAAAGACATCCCTAAGGGGCCCTGGAAACAACCACTAGAGTACCTCTGTCTCATTAGCATAATTTCAAAAGTTTATTTAAGAAGAACAGAGGCCATGGATAACAAATATAAGAAGATTACCACAGTCACGGCTCCTGGGTCTTAAATGCCCTTGGTTTATCATGCTTGATTTTGCTAGATGTGGTATGTACCTGCACACAGACATTGTGCCTGTCAGCCTATGTTTCTGCATAGGCCAACTATTGTAATATAATAAAAGACATTAGTATTGCAGTATGTTACTCTGAACAAGTGATCAGATGATCACTTGTTCATGTACCACACTATGTCTCCGTTCTGCTGCTCCCCTATGTCTCCGTTCTGCTGCTCCCCTATGTCTCCGTTCTGCCGCCCCATGTCTCCGTTCTGCTGCTCCCCTATGTCTCCGTTCTGCTGCTCCCCAAGAAAAAACATCCAGTGAGCGGCAGTTCTGTGGGCGGAAATGCCTTCTTGATGCCAGAGGTCAGAGGAGAATGGGCAGACTGGTTCGAACTGGTTTTGGCGTCAGCAACATGAAAGCATGGATCCATCCTGCCTTGTATCAACGGTTCAGGCTGGTGGTGGTGGTGTCATGGTGTGGGAAATATTTTCTTGGCACTCTTTGGGCCCCTTGGTACCAATTGAGCATCATTGCAACGCCACAGCCTACCTGAGTATTGTTGCTGACCATGTCCATCCCTTTATGACCACAATGTACCCAACATCTGATGGCTACTTTCAGCAGGATAATGTGCCATGTCATAAAGCTGGAATCATCTTAGACTGGTTTCTTGAACATGACAATGAGTTCACTGTACTCAAATGGCCTCCACAGTCACCAGATCTCAATCCAATAGAGCATCTTTGGGATGTGGTGGAACGGGAGATTCGCATCATGGATGTGCAGCCGACAAATCTGCGGCTACTGTGTGATGCCATCTTGTCAATATGGACCAAAATTTCTGAGGAATGCTTCCAGCACCTTGTTGAATCCATGCCACGAAGAATTGAGGCAGTTCTGAAGGCAAAAGGGGGTCCAACCCATTACTAGCATGGTGTACCTAATAAAGTGGCCGGTGAGTGTATATGTTCCATATATGTTATATATGGAAATGGAATATGAAATTAATTGAAATATATACAGTGACCTCTCAACATAATAAACAAAATACAGTTCTCCCTGTAGGATATTGTCAGGTTCGCTGGGGAGAGCAGCGTTCTCCAACCTCCGGCGCGTATCCGCACAAAATCCACCTCTCTTCCGCTACCAGCGGTCTCTGGTGTGTGCCCTGGGCAGCGGCTGCTAAGATCTCATGCTGTCTAGGAGTTGTGTTCTGAACTGCTGTGAGTTGTGGTACCTGCTATTGCTTGGTTATTTTGCACCATGAGGGGTTAATTCCCAGAAGTTGTCCAGCTCCTATCAGGTTCTAGAGGTGGGGTTCTGGCTGCATAAATTGCAGCTTCACTAGTCACCTGTGGCAGTGTTTGAAATCTCTTTCTTCACTTGCTCTCTGCATTAAGTTTGACTTGCTCTGTGTCTGAATTTTTGTGACCTCGGCTAGTTTTTGACATTGACTCTTTGCTTACTGATTTTTCTCTTGACGTACCCTCTCGTTGTGACTCCGGCTAGTTTACCACTCTGTTGTGTTTTATGTTTGTCAGTCTGTTTGTGTTTTCCCTTCCCACACTTATCCAGTCTATTTCGAGTCTTCAAGTTGTTTCCCCTACGGTTTAGCGTGGTGGGGCTATAGGAAGGGACAGAGGTATTATCGCCAACAATGTCACGAGAAACAATAATCCTCAGAAAGAGCGTTCGGGCTTGGCCAAACTCAAATTTAAACAAATTTTCAGCAGGGGCAAGGGGGCACCACAAGGTAGGCATTCCACTGCAGTTTCCCACTGGATGTGGTCTGATAAATAAGAAACCTAATTTGAGACTGTTAGTTGGATTAGTTCATGCAATACTTTGTGCCATCTAAAACCATACCTCTTTTTTTCTGTTATACCACATCCCTTTTCCACAAAGGGGCTCACCTGCATCTAAAAGACATAATAAATGTGGTGCAAATCATCTATGCATAAGTAATAATAGGCTAAAATTCTGACATGTATACCAATATATTTCTCCCCAGGACCAACTTTTGCTTGCGATCTCCCACCACTTACTTATAAAATAATAAAATATTGCTATTTAATCTCTTTTGTCTACTGTAACAAAACAATCTATACTGAAATGACAAATGCTTTAGTTGAAGCTGAAACGCTGCACAATGGAATAAAGTGAGCTGATTATGTTTCAATATTTTTGGAGTGCTGCCATTTGTTTCCTTAATTATATACTAAAATACTATACATACTATACATATTGTGGGCAGAAGTATGTACACAAATATGTACATAACCTCAATCCACCTATTTCAAAATTATAGATCAATGATTACTGTTTAGCAAAGCTAATACTATTAGTGTAGCATAATTCATCTCTAGGAAATCATTCAGGTTTCTACATTTTTACTATTCTAAACTATTCACATTGTTACAATTGTTAAAAAATAAGTGCAAATCATAAGTATCATATTGTAAGAATTTGCTCTAAAGGTTTATTTTCATCTCCAGTGCTATGATACTTGTATTATGATTATGTATGATGACAAAGAGGCTATCTCTGACCCTGCATGTCTTGCGGATTAAGCTGTGAGTGGTCATTGTGGTTGGTTTAATAAATCTGCAGATATACGTAATTCTGACCTTAAAGCTCACATTACGGAAGGAAAGAGGACTCTGAGAAACATGTTGACCTTGCTACCTTTTGTTGCAGTCTTGGAGAGCAAACTTGTTTTAATTAGCAGTCAGCAAGCGGACTGTAACTTCACTGAAGAAGCATTGAAGAATCACTGCCTATTAACAACCCAGCGGTAAGTAAGGCAGCACAAATACTTATAACCAAATAGTGTGCATTTCAGAAGTGGAGAGGATTAGCTATTGGGCACACAGCACAGTGGAGGAAATTGCTTTATTCCCAGTACTGCTGAGTACCAGGAGGCAATCACTGTGCCTCCAGCCCATTAACAGCATTCAGAGTGTTGCTTCCCATAGAAGGGGTTATTGGCTAACCACTGGGTGACCAATTAAATGCTATGAATAAGTCCCAAACCAAACAGCATGGAGCCTGTTTGTGGCGCAGTGGTATCATTACTAAAGTGAAAAACTTGATGAGAAAGGAACATATTTAATTATAGAACTATACAAATGGCTAATTAGGACCATAAAGTGAAATCAATGGCTTTCTAGTGAATTTCTGAATGTTACTTATAACTGCTCAGATTCTTCAGAGACCATGAATGTGATCTACTACAGTAAAATACAACAGCAAAGGTAACAGATCTTCATTAAATTAGAGAAAAAAAAAACCCTTATTTGACCTGGTTGCTCAGGTAGCATAGGTTCTAAAGACACTTCCTGATTCATTTCACTGCAAGGGTTCCTGTGCTTCAAACCCCTGGTCTCTCATGAGTTCTGCCTGAATGCACAATAATAATTCTTAGGGGTCGGAATGAAGCGACATTATCTGCTATAGTGAGTGCCTATCTCTTTGAAGCAGTTTAGTTTCTCTGTATCATTTACTTTTGCTGTAACATGCATACATGAGTCTGCATGAGTCTGTACAATTTACATTGCTAAACAAATATCAACCGCATCCTGCAAATGAATCTTGATACCTGCTGAAATCTATTGTATGGAACAGCTTAATCTGTGTGCATTACTGAATTAGAATAATGTACTTGAGCTAAATCTCAATAATTAGATAATACGCAGGCAATGTTCATTTAATTACTTTTAATGGCCATCTTCTTAGTTGTAATGTACATAAAACATCAGTATTTTAACTCTTCATCTGCAATTTGCATTAGGCGTATACATGTTTGTATAAACTCAGCCAAAATCTCTCTCCACATTTATATAAATATATGCGTGGGTATGTATTTGTATTTGAACAAATTCTGAGTAGTCTAATTGTTATATGAAATTTGATCAAATAGGTTGTTAAAAACCACAAATTTATGACAGCTATCAGAAATAGAAAGTGCGGGCCAGTAACATCTGGTGCTGGCACCGACCGTGGGTTATCAATTTAAATGCCACTGGCGATATCCCATACGGGGTGTTTCTGTTTTAAACGCTAAAATGGGGCTGGAAGGTTGTGATTTCTTTTAACCCCTTAAGGACATGGCCCTTTTTCGTTTTTGTGTTTTCCTTTTACCCTCCCCACCTTCAAAAATCTATAACTTTTTTATTTTTCCATATAAAGAGCTCTGTGATAGCTTGTTTTCTGCATAACAAATTTCAACTCATAGTGACTGTATTAATTATTCCATGCCGTGTTCTGGGAAAAAAATTCTGAATGCAGTGAAAATGATGAAAAAAACGCATTTGTACCATATTCTTGTGGGCTTGAATTTTACAGCTTTCACTAAGCGCCCCAAATGTATAGGTTTTCATACATTTACAAAAATTAAAACCTTCTGTACAAAAAAATTCTTCATTTTGTCATGTTCTGGCACTAATAACTTTGTCATATTTCGGTGTATCGAGCTGTTCATGGTGTCATTTTTTGCAACTTTTGATGACATTTTTAAGGATATTATTTTAGGGACTGTACAACCTTTTGATCACTTTTTATAGAATTTTTAATATTTTTCAAACTTACAAAAAAGTGGCACTTTCGACTTTGGGTGCTATTTTCCGTTATGGGGTTAAACGCAGGGAAAAAATGTTATTATATTTTGATAGATCTGACATTTTGGGACGCGATAATACCAAACATGTTTATGATTCTTACTGTTTATTTGCTTTTATATGTGATATGGAGATTTAAACCTTTCCTTTTTTTTCTATTTTTTCATATTTTTTTGCATTTTTTAAAAAAAATTTTTACCATTATTTCAAACCCTACAGGGTAATTTGACCCTGCAGGGTCCGATTGCTA
Source organism: Engystomops pustulosus (assembly GCA_019512145.1). Lineage (NCBI taxonomy): Eukaryota > Metazoa > Chordata > Amphibia > Anura > Leptodactylidae > Engystomops > Engystomops pustulosus. The sequence goes on from CM033641.1 coordinate 198,494,323, forward strand.
ACACTATATACTGCAATACTACTGTATTGCTGTATATACCAATATTACAATGATTTCTAATAGCCTGCCATCTGCTGGCTATTAGAGATCATTGCACATGGCAAGCCTACGAGTCTCAATAAGTCTGTAGGCTGCCATGGCAACTGATCGCCGCCCTCTGATGAAGTCACAGGGGGTGGCGATCGGCAATCCAAGATGGCGGCTCCCATGTAAAGGTAAGTTAACTTGACAGGTTAACTGCCATGTATAGGTAAGTAAACTTAACAGGTTAACTGCCACGAACGGTACCAGCACCGATTGCGGCAGTAACAGGAGGACGTCAGCTGTGTATACAGCCGACAACCGCTGTGTATGGAGAGAGCTCAGCTCGTGACCTCTCTCCATACACCCTTCGCAGCACAAGGCGATATAGTTCGTCCTCGGTCACGAAGGTGTTAAAATAGTTTATTTTTTCAAAGCACGTTTTGCGCTTGGACCAAGCATTTCATCTGCACCACAAGTGCGGTAGCAGTAAAAAGGTCTTTTGAAAACGACATTTGGAGTTGTGCCCTACATGCACAACCCCTTCAGGTTAGTAGTTAGTCATACTACTAAATTATTGTACTCCTAAAGGGTAATACAGCATAGAAGTGCCTCTTGTCTCCCCTATTCTCCATACAACACTAATCTCGACATAACAAAAAATATCCGGTCCCTAAAAGGTCTAAAAATTAAGTAATGGTAACCTCATATGAACAAAATTAACTACATATTACCCCATGTCACTTGAATGAGCAAAAATAAATAAATGCTTACCCTGCTCCAGCTCCTGCATAGCACCTTTACTGCTGATGTCAGGCACCACACCTGACTAGAGGTTTCAGGGGATCACAGGACCCGTGTTATGCAAAGACCAGCCTCCTTGGACACATAACATCACTTTCATTTTCCAGGGGACTTTCCTCTGGCTAGTCAATGGATAAAGCAGGTTAAGTGACCCTGTGGAACTTCCGAGGGCACCAAACCAGAAGTACCAGATGGACCAAGGAGCCAGTGAAAGGTAATTATGTGTTCCTTTTTTCTTAAATTGCCCATTTGGGACTTTTCCATGAAGTTTTGAAAGTGCTTTCACATGGGGAAGGGTTTTGGCATGGGACCCACTTCAGCCAATTTATAGTGTCCTCTGATGTCACAGCAGTGGTCCCCCACTTCAGGCCAATCATATCCACGATTGGTGCTGGCAATAATCACAATCTTTAACTCTTTAAATTATTAGGATCATTTTGGGTAGGATTGTCGCTTCTAGATGATGTAAGAAAGAACAATAACCTTCGCCAAAGTACCGACACGTACATGGTCACAGTAATTTAAATAGCACTGGTGGCTTTGCCAGTGGCATTTAAACACTTAACACGTGTGACTGGTGCCAGCACCGATTGCAGGTGTGACTGGTTGGGGACCCGAAGAGAACTTTAAAATTGGCAGAATATGAATTTTAATGGGTTCACTTATCACTATTTATAACTCATCATACATTGAAATGAACTCAAAGAAAAGACATCCCTAAGGGGCCCTGGAAACAACCACTAGAGTACCTCTGTCTCATTAGCATAATTTCAAAAGTTTATTTAAGAAGAACAGAGGCCATGGATAACAAATATAAGAAGATTACCACAGTCACGGCTCCTGGGTCTTAAATGCCCTTGGTTTATCATGCTTGATTTTGCTAGATGTGGTATGTACCTGCACACAGACATTGTGCCTGTCAGCCTATGTTTCTGCATAGGCCAACTATTGTAATATAATAAAAGACATTAGTATTGCAGTATGTTACTCTGAACAAGTGATCAGATGATCACTTGTTCATGTACCACACTAGTAAAATGGATTGGGTACCTACCACGGAAATGGACAGGAAACAGCAGGGGCAGCATGCATGGATGCCTCTGAGGCGCTTATCGACCATTATGCATAATTATGGGCAAACGCATGGCCATGACAGAGTGACAGAATGAACTAGATAGCTCTAAAACATGCAATAAGTTGACCCTGACCACTATAGGGTACGCAGCAAGAGGCAGTCGGCAGCAGGCTAGAGGTGGCATGGCACAATACACCAAATGGACTCAGGCTTCAACCATGGGTGCAGAGAGGAACCAAGGAGTGTAGCAAGAAGCGCCATCAATAATATCGTACATGACTAAAGTTTTGCCAGTATATTTGTGGATTTACAACAGCAGGGTGGCGACCCAGATTAACATATAGCTCAGACATGAAATACAACCCAAAATTCTGCCTGCACGCTCGTTGATAAGGGGACCATGGTATGGAGGCAGTTCGAACTAGTAGTTGATTAAAGGTGCTGCAGTTAAACTATGTATAGTTGGATCTTTGAGCATGGTAGTTGGCGCTCCGCTGCCAGGCGAGCTTTCGCCATTGCCAAGCCCCTGCTCTAGGCTACTCCCACAACACACTTCTAAGAACCCTTGTGTCTAAGATACAAGTGTTAGTAGCGTTCTTATAAGTTTAGGATATGCCGGGGTGAGGGGAATGTAACATATGCGCAAGACGTGATAATATACGGTACAATGATGAAAAGTTTGCAAGTATATTTGTTGTGGATTAAACAAAGATCAGGGGTGGCGACAAGTTTAACAGTTTGAATGTGGATGCCACTGTACAATAGCTCTTGGGCGGTGTTGCCTTTTATCGCCTAGGTCTCAGCAGTTTGAGCACCGCCTGCTGTCGCTGCTAGCGAGGCACTGCTGCTGTGCCTTATGAAAGCACCGACTGATGGGGCCATGTCCACGTATGTATTCGATGGAGCGAGGAGGATGGGAGGAGGGTTGGGAGAGGTATATAGGATCCTTGAGACCTGGACCGAGGTAGGCCCCGCCAATTCTCTGCTTCGGCAGTTCAGTATGACCAGCCCCAGGGTCAGAGACTCGAGTCCGCACCTGCACCAAGTTAAGTGTAGTAAGCGTTCTTTAAAGTTTGTGATATGGCGGGTGGAGGGGAATGTAAACAGATGCGCAGAATCGGCTGAGGCGCATGGGCTGGCGCTCCGCTCCAAGGCGAAGCTTTCGCAATCCAAGCCCCTGTCTCAGGCTACTACCCCAACAGCACTTCTAAGATACCTTTTGTATAAGATCAAGTGTAGTAGCGTTCTTATAAAGTTAGGATATGCGGCGGGTGACGGGGAAATGTAAACAATATGCGCAAGAAGACGCTGTGAAATATAAATTGGTTAATGATAAAAGTGCCAGATATGTTGTGGGATAACACAGCAGTGTGGCGACAAACGTTAACAACGTTGATGGGGAATCCATACAACAACGCCAAATTCTCTCATGACACCACGTTGATAAAGGGACGAGTGAGGGATTGTTTGGATGAGGAGAGGAACAGGGGCATCTGATTCCGACTGCTTTGTCAATTCTGGTAGCATGGAGACAACGTGTGGAGGCTGCTATGGAGACAATTTAATTTGGATAGTGCCTGTATGTTGCAAGTCCCAAAATTTTTCAACACCAGAGGAGCAGGGTAGGTGGCCCTCCAGTTTAAAATGGAATAGAGTGAGTGCCTGTATGTGGCATTCCCAAAAAAATTTTCAAACCAAAGGAGCAGGTAGGTGGCCCTCAAAAAATTGATAGATTGAGGCCTGTACATGTGGCACTCCCAAAAATTTTTAATTGTTAAAAACAGAGGACCGAGTGGTAGGTGGCCCTCAAGAAAAAATTGAATAGATTGAGTGCTGTATGTGGCACTCCCAAAAATTTTTTAAAACAGAGGTACCCGGGTCGGTGGCCCTCATAAAAATTAAATGCATAAGTCACTATAGCTAGAGGCCGTGGGCCCTGTCAAAAAATAGTCAGTTTTCCTCTGGCGTTAATGCTCGAGTGCTCGTCTTGAATAACGAGCCCCATTGAAGTCAATGGGAGACTTGAGCATTTTTAAAGGGGACCAAGGCTCTGCACAGGGAAGCTTGGCCAAACACCTGGGAACCTCAGAAAAGGATGGAAACACCACGGAAATGGACAGGAAACAGCAGGGGCAGCATGCATGGATGCCTCTGAGGCTGCTTAATCGCACCATTATGCCAAAATTATGGGCAACAGCATGGCCATGACAGAGGCAGCGGCAGCAGCGGCAGGCTAGAGAGTGTCATGGCGACATACCCTAAATGGACTAAATGGTGGCACTTAAGGGGTTAACACCTGCGATCTTTACCAGCAATGGTCGCGGGTATTAGCTGCATAATGCAGCTAACACCCTCTGTGTACAGAGTGGACTCAGTCAGTAAGGGGTTAAATAATGTAATACATTTTTTCTTGATACCTACCAAACATCCACAGCAATCTACTATAATAATGGAGATTTTCCTATAGTAGTTCGCTTTCATCCAGTTTACATGGAAAAAATAATAGAATCATAAAACAGTATTACAAACGGTATTATATTAAGTTCTATAGAATGAATCAAGCTCAATAATTATGCTCAAATTATTCTATAGAATGAATCAAGCTCAATAATTATGCTCAAATTATCCATCGACAACTTACCACCACTATCTATCAGGGCACCTTTTATAGAGTTTGATCCTTGAAATACCAAATAAGAGTTTCCCACTTTTACTCCCTTTTTGAAACACATTAAACAGGGTCACTCTTGCACACAGTTCTAGTTGGAGATCATTTGCTCTTCTTGTTTCAGGTTCTTGTCCCAGATTCTTGTCCTAGTTAACATTGATTAAAAGATCATTGTACCTGTTGACTGATGAAACTGACCCAAATGCAAATTCCTAGAGCATTTTTATATATATATATATATATATATATATATATATATATATACTTGTTTATCAACGTATGTTCATATGTTTTATATATTTATATACATACAACTGTAATAAATGTACAGTTGCAAAGTCATAGCCCGCATTATTTGCAAAATTACTCAACTTTGTGAAGCAGTCACACAACTATAGCAAGGCATTATAAAGTAGGTTTCCCTTTCGCAATGCGCTTACTGACCTCATATACATACTAGTGTTTGTTTCCTTTTCCTTTCTCTGCTTGACATCTGCTATGATGAGCTGGCCTGTGGGTATGCTGCTTGTCAGAAATTGATATTGAGGACCTGTTCCATGGATAACTTCTCAATAGTTTTATCCAATAAACCACTTTTGGTATAGATATGAAATATTAAAGGGGTTGTCCTTAAAAAAATAATGTGAGGCCGGGAGGGAGGTGCTTAAAAAAATAAAGGTTTACTTACCTCCACGGTCCCTCCCGGCGTCCCATGCTGCCATTTCTCTGATTCAAGCCACTGAACTCAGCACAGCTTCCATGCCCCTGTAAACTAATAACCGTGCCCCTATTTGTTTACAGGGACATGGAAGCTGCACTGAGTTCAGCGGCACAAAACAAAGAGATGGCAGTGCGGGACACTGGAAGGGACCACGGATGTAAGGAAATCTTTATTTTTTTAAGCAGCCCCCTCCCGACCACATATAATTTTTTTAAGGACTCGTACAACCCCTTTAATTGATAGAAACCATTTAGGAGTCCCAACAGTGTGTATAAAACAGGAACCTCTTTATGTTTGTCCCCAAGGTAATCCTCCTAGATTATATAGTTCAGTATCTTGAATCGATGTTGTATAAATAGTTTTCTAGTTGACAAGTAAATTTTCAATACAATTACAGGCGGTCCCCTACTTAAGAACACCTGACTTACAGACGACCCCTAGTTACAAACGGCCTCTGGATTTTGGTAATTTACTGTACTTTAGTCCCAGGCTACAATAAACCGCTATAACAGTTATCACAGGTGCCTGTAATGAAGCTTTATTGTTAATCCTGGTTCTTATGACAATCCAACATTTTTAAAATCCAATTGTCACAGAGACCAAAAAAATTTTGACTGGGATTACAATAATAAAGTATAGGGTTCCGACTTACATACAAACTCAACTTAAGAACAAACCTACAGACCCTATCTTGTATGTAACCAGGGGACTGCCTGTACTGCAAACTGATTAACTTGAAGTTATGAATGTAGTAAAATGCAAGGAAATATAATGCATATGTATTTATAGGCAGATTATACAATATCCAAGTATACACATTTTAATATAGAAAGTCTGTACTGCTACATTTTACTTTGCAGCATCTATATTTACCAAGAAGATTTTAAGTTCATTGCCATCTGCCAAAAAGCCTATTTTTATAACCTTAGGGATATGTTATTATTTTATTCCTTAAATACTCTGAAAGTAATTTAAATATATTTAGCTTAAAATTATCTCTTATGCAAAAAAATAGCCATAATTACTCTATTACTGTAAAACGGTTTGTCCAGTTTTAGAAATTTGTTTAACATATCACTGTTTTGCATTAATATTTAATTACTAATATGTATTAATAGACATGCCTTAAACTCAGAAAGATGCTCGGTGTGCAAAAATCTTCTAGCATGTTCCTAATACATAATGCACTACCATTCTCATCAGCATAAAATAACTTAACAATTTCATTAATTATATGGATCAAACAAATGTAAGAGATTGGTTATTTTTTGTGTTATGTAATTTTGATCATCTTTGCTATCTGAATAAATTTATAGGATGAGGATTTATACATTGTAGGAAAGATTTTGTAAACAGTGACTTATAGGGCAGTATGGCAAACCTTTTAGAGACCGAGTGCCCAAACAACGAGTACCCACTTCTTTATTGCAAAGTGCCAAAATGGCAATTTCAGTAGCATCTTATAGCTCTGTCAGAGCTTTCAATCGTATCAGTGTTCTGATAACACTGATACAGTAGAAATTCTGTGTATCATTTTAGCTTTCCTCCAGGGTCCCCTGATCAATAAGAAACCCAGGGCCTGGATCCGTAGCTCTAATAGTCACCCAGCCGTGTCCACACCTTCTCTCTCTCAGTAGTCTCCGGTTCAGGATGTGTTTTGAAAATAGAACAGAGCATGGATGCCTTAGTCCTGTCTAGCAAACACAGACATTGCTATGAGTGGCGCCTCTGGCACCCATGCCATAGGTTCACCACCCCTGTCATAGGGGGACATGTATCATAGTTTTTCTCTTTTGGTGTATAATTGAGACTTTTGGGACGTCTTTTTTGCGCCTTTTGTATGATCATGTCTTTTTACTTGTCATACATGTTCAGTTTTTCCTATCCTGGTAGGCATGGACACAAGCCATGCGAAGGGTTTATATGCAGGAGTGGACACTACTGTAAATTTTGGATTTGAGGCTGTGTCCTGTATTTTTTAGCACTCTAGTCACACCCCAGGGAGATGACGACATATGAGGTATTTATGCTAAGGTCACAGGTTGTGTTTTGGTTGCGTTTATTGCATTTTGAAAGACATTACAACTGCTGAGGAGAGGTGATTTGTAAATGCAAATTTTAACAGAAATGTAATTAGGCAAATCACCTCTCCTCGGCTGTTGTAATGCGTTTAATTAGGCAAATCACCTCTCCTCGGCTGTTGTAATGCGTTTCAAAACGCAACCAAAATGCCACGTGTGACCTCGCCCTTAGAAGTAACCAATAAATTAAGAGAAGGTAAGTGCAAAAATGTCTAAACTTTAAAAAACAGGTTATTCTTCAAAATTTTAAACATTTAAAGCATGTGAAATAATTCCAATTTACATGTTAAAACAGGGTCAATGAAAAAAAATCCTTCCTTTGTACCTGCCCTGGAGCAGTTGCAGATTTGCACCTAAAAAGTTGCAAAAATAAGCAAAAAAAAGTGATACATAAATGAAAAGTTGCATGGAACAGAACATAAAATAAAGATATACAAAGCACACTGCACAAGGTGCAGACAAAGGTGTATTTGAAAAATGACAGCAAAAGTCGCAGTGAAAATTCGCAAAAACAAGACAAGATGCAAAAATTAGACAACATGTCCTCCATAATGTATCATAAATGCATTACATTTTTAAAGGGGTTGTGTTTCTAAAATTCTAGAAAATCACTTCAATGAGTAAATTGCATGTGTGACCATTCTCCATTCAACTCTATGAAATCATCAACAGGCGTTTATGCAATACAATCGGTGCTCTCATAGAACTGAATGAAGAGTGGCCACAAATGCATTCCACTTTCTCCATTGAGCGAACCTCTATTCACAAGATAGGTACAGGTCCCATAAGCGAGACCCCCATCTATCATGTGTTTATGACATAAAGCCCTATTGAACAACTGACATTCCATTTAAAGGGAACCTACCACCACAAATCTACCTATAAAGGTAGATTGGGTGGTAGGTGGATCAATGGGACGTGAGGATAGCCCTTTTAAGGGCTAATCCTCACGTCCCCAGACTTTTTTGTTAACTTTTATTAAACTTGTATGCAAATTTACTTATGCGCAGGTCTGGTCTTAAATGGAATGTCAGTTGTTCAATAGGGCTTTATGTCATAAATACATGATAGTGGGGGTCTCGCTTTGGGCCTGTACTCTCTTGTGTGAGGTTCGCTCAATGGGAAAGGGAATGCATGTGGCCACTCTTCATACGTCTATGGAGCACCGAGTGATTGCCTAAACGCCTGTGATGATTTCATAGAGTTGAATGGAGAATGGTCACACATGCCTTACTCCTTGAGGTGATTTCTAGAATTTTAGAAACTGTTGCAACCCCTTAAAAATGTATGCATTTAGATACATTATGGAGGACAATGTTGTCTAATTTTTGCTATTGTCTGTTTTGCGACTTTTCACGGCGACTTTTGCTGTCATTTTTCAACACCTTTTGCTGCCCGTGCAGTGCTGATATATTCTATTTTATGTTCTGTTCATGCATGACTTTCATTTATGTTCAACTTTTTTTGTTATTTTTGCACATTAGGGGCAAACTGCAACTGCTCCGGGCAGGTCAAAGGAAGGATTTTTTTTCGACCCATTTTAACACGTAAATTGGATATTTCACATGCTAGTTTAATTTGAAGATTAACCTGTTTTTTAAAGTTCAGACATTTTTGCACTCTACCTCTCTAAGGGCGAGGTCACAGGGCATTTTGGTTTGTTTTGAACGCATTACAACAGCCGAGGAGGGTGATTTGCCCACCTTCTGTTAAATTGCATTCAAATCCCCTCTCTCAGCAGTTGTAGTCTTTAACAATGCAATACGCAACAAACACCCTGGCCTTGCATAACCCCCAAGTGTGACCAGCCTATCTGTTCATTCCCGGGGGTTGCTGGCGTGAAAAACTATGACGACTTCACCTAAAAATTTCAGCGTGTCCCCTTGACTCACCTTTCGCGGTGTGCGTCTGAGGACGGGAACCATGCCCTATTGACAGTACACAACAGTATCAACGCGCAAAAGAGTCCCAGTCATTCCCCCCAGAGAAAAAATGAATGCCTATGACAGTGGGGTGAACTGGGCAGTTGGTGCCAGACGGTTTACTCTGAACAAGTGATCAGATGATCACTTGTTCATGTACCACACTTGGACAAAATAAAGGAGGAAATTTTTTTTAAAATGTACAAATAAAAATATAATGCATATTTGGTATTGCCACATCTTGAACAACCCATGCAATAAAATAATTACTGAACCCATTAGGTGAACCTCATTTTCACCTCAAGACAGGTTGCAAAAGCCCATAAGGCTGCATTGCAAATATGACTTTCTGCCTTTTGTAAGCATTAGCATGACAACATAATTGTGTGTTGTAACTTACCTTCCACCTTTACACAATACAGGCGGTCCCCTACTTAAGAACACTCGACTTACATACGACCCATAGTTACAAACGGACCTCTGGATATTGGCAATTTATTGTACTTTATTCCTAGGCTACAATAAACAGCTGAAACAGTTATCACAGGTGTCTGTAATGAAGCTTTAGTGTTAATATTGATTATTATGACAACCCAACATTTTTTAAATCCAATTTTCACAGAGACCACAGAGAAATAATTCTATTTTGAGGGATATAATGATTGCCATTGCATGGAGTGTGACTGGCCCCAGAGGAGGAGGATGATGTCCACATCTGCCAGCCATCAGATTGCGGATCCATGAAGGAGACAAGGAATCAATATTTTTAAGACATACATACAATTGATTAGGGCTGCAGCGGCCGTGACATGGTGACTTCATGGCACCACCTGTATAGAGGAATGTCCAGACCCTGGTAGGTGAGTAATTTCTATATTTCTTGTCTGTAATTACAGGCAGTCCCCGGGTTACGTACAAGATAGAGTCCATAGGTTTGTTCTTAAGTTGAATTTGTATGTAAGTCGAAACTGTATATTTTATCATTGTAGTTTTTGACAATTTTTTTTCTTTTGGAGTTTCACATTTTTGGGACCAAAGCAATTTACAGCTGATCATTGCAATCTGGGACTTTAATAAAGCATCCAGAGAACTTCACAAAATGTCACAGTGGGCAGAGGGGTCTGTCTTTAACTAGGGGTCGTCTGTACTATAAAAGGGGCAGATGCAGGATGAACACTAATGTAACTATATTAATGAATAAGGACAGGCTGCTGGATAAATACTATGTTAATTAATAAGGGGGCTACTGAATGAACACTATATTAATCAATACAATGGGGCTGCTGGGTAAACACTAAATTAATAAATAAAGGGGGCTGCTAAACTATATGAGTAAGGGGGGGCTGCTTTAATGGTAATTGAAGGGGGTGTTTAAGAATAATATACTAATTAAAGGGGCAGAGTGCTGCTCTGCTATATTCAATAAAGTAGGGACTTCTGTACTTGACGTTAGTGAGGTTAGGATACTTTAGTGTTAAATTTTATTGAAAGAGATTTATATAATTTGACAATTATATAAAATAATTCATTTGATGTAGGGGCTCTGTATGCATTAAATGTGGGGGGACTACATATAACTAAATAAATGGGCCAAGCAAATATTACTGTGGGAAAAATTTACATTATTCTGGGGGGACTATATAATAATTTATTTGGGGAATATAGTACATTCTATAATAAATTGATAGGTAACAGTGCATTATGTGATATCTCTGCAGGGAAAAGTGTACTGTAGGAAACTTTTTTATTTTTATAGTTGCAGAGTGCAGATGTGCTTGATGGAGCTAAAGACATCTGGCCGCAAATTCTGAAGCAATAAGTCACAGAAGGAGAAGGTGGAAAAGGCAGCAGCTGCGACTGATTGGAACTGTAAGTAATGTCTATGCCTTCTCGATAATAGTTTTGGTGTGCAGTACATTTTTTGTCTGTTTATTTATGTGCAGTATATTAGCTGCTGTTATACACTCACCGGCCACTTTATTAGGTACACCTGTCCAACTGCTCGTTAACACTTAATTTCTAATCAGCCAATCACATGGCGGCAACTCAGTGCATTTAGGCATGTAGACATGGTCAAGACAATCTCCTGCAGTTCAAACCGAGCATCAGTATGGGGAAGAAAGGTGATTTGAGTGCCTTTGAACGTGGCATGGTTGTTGTTGCCAGAAGGGCTGGTCTGAGTATTTCAGAAACTGCTGATCTACTGGGATTTTCATGCACAACCATGTCTAGGGTTTACAGAAAATGGTCCGAAAAAGAAAAAACATCCAGTGAGCGTCAGCTCTGTGGGCGGAAATGCCTTGTTGATGCCAGAGGTCAGAGGAGAATGGGCAGACTGGTTCGAGCTGATAGAAAGGCAACAGTGACTGAAATCGCCACGCGTTACAACCAAGGTAGGCAGAAGAGCATCTCTGAACGCACAGTACGTCGAACTTTGAGGCAGATGGGCTACAGCAGCAGAAGACCACACCGGGTGCCACTCCTTTCAGCTAAGAACAGGAAACTGAGGCTAAAATTTGCACAAGCTCATCGAAATTGGACAGTAGAAGATTGGAAAACGTTGCCTGGTCTGATGAGTCTCGATTTCTGCTGCGACACTCGGATGGTAGGGTCAGAATTTGGCGTCAACAACATGAAAGCATGGATTCATCCTGCCTTGTATCAACGGTTCAGGCTGGTGGTGGTGGTGTCATGGCGTGGGGAATATTTTCTTGGCACTCTTTGGGCCCCTTGGTACCAATTGAGCATCGTTGCAATGCCACAGCCTACCTGAGTATTGTTGCTGTCCATGTCTATCCCTTTATGACCACAATGTACCCAACATCTGATGGCTACTTTCAGTAGGATAATGCGCCATGTCATAAAGCTGGAATCATCTCAGACTGGTTTCTTGAACATGACAATGAGTTCACTGTACTCAAATGGCCTCCACAGTCACCAGATCACAATCCAATAGAGCATCTTTGGGATGTGGTGGAATGGGAGATTCGCATCATGGATGTGCAGCCGACAAATCTGCAGCAACTGTGTGATGCCATCATGTCAATATGGACCAACATCTCTAAGGAATGCTTCCAGCACCTTGTTGAATCTATGCCACGAAGAATTGAGGCAGTTCTGAAGGAAAAATAGGGTCCAACCCGTTACTAGCATGGTGTACCTAATAAAGTGGCCGGCGAGTGTATATCTAGGTGTACAATATATTACTTTTGGTTATATACTGGATTAATGTGTGTGGTATATCTTTCCTTTTCAAATATCATTTTATTTTTATTAAACCTATTTTGATAATAATAAAAGTGTCAAAAACCAACATACAACTCGAGCAAAGGTCAATTTCAGCTGGTGACAGGTTCCAATAACTTATGCTATACTGATTTTTTAGCATTCTAAATCATTTTAGTTTATAATAGTTTATTTTACATTACCTGGCTCCCTACCAGCAGTGTGTGGTGATTCCATAGGGAGGGGGGCACCTGCAACCTGTTTGAGCCGATGACAGTGTACTTTCCTCCACACTCATCAAGTTGTCATACCCCACCCTACTTCCTGCCATGTGCATTCAGCAGAGGGAAAGGGGATGGTGTAGAGGAGAGGAAGAATGCATGAGGAAATGTAGGCTGCGCCCCTCCCCTGAGACTCACCACATGCTACTGGCAGGGAGCCAAGTAATCTAAAATAAACTATTATAACCTACTGAAATGATTCAGAATGTTGACTAAGGCACTTTTAAAATCAGCATAGCATAGACACTAGCTAAAAATGACATTTATGGTGACATATTCACTTTAACAAACCAGGTCATCTAAAAAACAAATTGCAGAAGTAGGAACATTGTCCCGTATTGACGTCACAACAACCCTTTTTGATATCAAAATGCAACACAGAGCCCTTATATGACATTACATTAAAAATAATAATACATCTATCATCAGGATGAACTGTTGAAGTGATAGCCATAATGCACCTATGTGAAATCTCAATGTCTTATGCCCATACAGGAAATCACAGTTCCCTATTGTGACATATTTTTGCCAATTATAATAAAACAATGCCTTCATATAACATCACGTTTCCCAATATGACATCACAATTCCCTTTGTAAAATCGCAATGCATATTATGTCATCACATCGCTCTATTGTTATATTACAATGCTCATTAGGACATGACAATGCCAATTTGTATATAACATCACAATAACTTGCAAAATCTGTCATATCTTCATGACATCCTCAATGGCTATTTTAATATTATAATGCCCATTTATGACATCAAAATTCCCCCTGATGACTTAAGAATGCTCTTTGTAACATCCCAATAATAATTTATATTATATCATACTGCTTCTTTAGTACATAATAATACATAATATAAATGATACCACAATCTTATTATGACATCACAGTTCCCCATTATGACATCAAAGTGTGCATCCATGTCATCAGAGTGTCTCATTGTGAAAAAATGCCATAATAATAAGAATACATCTATTCTTCCCTATTTTCCCTTATTACTGTCATATTCATGCCTATATCTTCCTCACAGTTTGCTGAAACGCTGACTGTTCCTGTGGTTTACTCTTGACTGGTAATGTTAACTTTGTTGTAGTTGCTGGCTGTGTATTGTATTCACTGCATCCATTTTTCTGCAGCCAGGCTCTTGACCAGCAAGAGTTAAAACCATGATTTTGCCACAATGACCCATTACGAGATCACAGTGCCCCAATATGAAAATACAAAACATTGTTATAACATCAAAAAGCCAGTTTGTAACATCACACCGGCCAGCTGTGAGGTCACAATGCTCATTATGACATTGCTACGCCGCGTTGTGACAACAGAATGTTCCATTGTGACATCATTAGGCCCATTTTGACAGTACAATGTCCCTTTTGACATCACAATGCCTCTTTGTAACATTATAATTTTCATTTATGACATTACAATGCCTAATTATATCACAGTGTGCCCTTTATGACATGACAATGTTACTTTGTGACATCACTATCCTTTTTGTGCTTTTTTTAATCGGAATTGTAACTCTGTACGGCCAGGAATGTGAATTACTGTATGAGGAATGACCACCACCACTTATATACATTGGGGAAGGTTTATTTAATGTTTGGGTTTTTCTTACATGTTTTGCTACTTATTTGGGTGCATGTGAACTTTTTTGACAAATGCATTTGGATGTGAATGAAACAATCACTGGGTTCTAAATCTTAAAGGTAGTTGTCAAGACAGGGAAGAGGTCTCTAAGCTCTGTCCCTGCCTACATGCCCACTTGCAGGTGACTACTGGACTACAGTGCCTGTTCTAGACACATGCACAGAACAAATAAATAAACAGAGATACAGACTGTCAAAAGCAAGGTCAGGCTAATCAGGGCAAAATCAAGATGGCGCATGCTTTAAAATTGTTAGGTAAATAGGATAGTCAAAAAAGTCCAAGCAAGGTCAGAGAATACAGCTAAAGCACAATACTGAATTTATATCTACAAGGATGAGGAGACTTGCCACACTGAATGGAGTATAGAGGAAGGATAAATGTAGTATATGGATACCATCCCAGCAGCTGATTGGTTCGGCTGTCCGTCACTTTGTCTGCACCTTCACCCTACACCACACTTTGAGAAGTATGATGAATAACCAGCCCTCTGTAGAGCAAAACACCAGGGTGTGGTACAGCAGGCCCATCATACCCCAATCTGACACTGAATGCTAAAAGCACTTGATGACTTATTGTTCACAGTAGAAACATGTCTCCCACATAGCAGAAGCAAAGTTTTATATAATGAAATTGATGGTAAAAAATATGGAAAGACCTCAATAGACATTTGCATAAAAATCATAATAATGGTGTATGGTTATTTTAATAACATACTCAAATGAAACAATAGGAATAGGAATCGTGAAATCTTACAGCCTATGAGGGTTAACACAAGAGGTATAGGAGCCATTCTTTAGACAACGTTCCAAATTATTATGCAAATGATATTTAGCTCTGATTTTCCTAAATGGTCGATGCAAATGACCGTCAGTAAAATAAAAGTCATCACCAGTAAGAGTATAACTCAACTTTTATTGGACAAACCTCCCAATGATAACAGTATATTCTTCAAAATTAATAAAACTCAAAATTATTATGCACAGCAGAGTTTAAAAACATAATATAGATTGGAAAGTGCATTCTAACTGGCCAAGTTACACCAGATATCACCTTCACAATTCTTGCATCCATTGAACTTGTGTGATTTTTCTGCTTGAATTTCTTTGCATGATTTGAGAATAGCCTCCCAGAGCTTCTGTTTTGATGTGAGCAGCCTTCCACTCTCATAGATGTTTTGCTTGATGATACTACAAGGTTTCTCTATAGGGTTGAGGTCAGGGGAAGATAATGGCCACACCATGAAATTCTCTCCTTTTATGCCTATAGCAGCCAATGACACAGGTATCGTTGCAGCATGAGATGGTGCATTGTCATGCATGAAGAGTCTTCTTTTTGTTCCATGGAAGAAAGTGGTCACTCAGAAACTCTATATACTTTACCGAAGTCATTTTCACACCTTCAGGAACCCTAACAGGACCTACCTAATTTCTCTCCATGATTCTGGCCCAAAACATGACCCCACCACCTCCTTGCTAACGTTGCACCCTTGTTGGACATGGTGGCCATCCACCAACCATCCACTAATCTATCCATCTGGACCATCCAGGGTTGCATGACACTCATCAGTAAACAAGACTATTTGAAAATGTGTCTTCAAGTTTATCTGGGCCCACTGCAACCGTTTCTGCTTGTGAGCACTGGTTACAGGTGGCCAAAAGGTAGGTTTATGCACCACAACAAGTCTTTGAGGGATCCAAAACATTGAGGTTCTCAGGACTCCAGAGGCACCATAGAAACATCAAAAACAAAATCTTGTGCACAATAAGAAAAAGTTACCATGTTTTGGATGGAGCGTCATCCTTATTCTTAACATAATACAAGCTGATTACAACACACATTTATACAATGAGGATTTGACTGTCACGGGTTTCCCTGCTTCGGATCCACGTCTCGGATCGCAGGCAAACCAGTGCCCCTGCTCCCTAGGGGGCGCGCGTGGCGGCTCTCAAAGATTTAATGGGCCAGCACACCACTGATTGGCGCTGGTCACTTCAGGGTTTTCTATTTAAACCGGCTGTTCCCATGTGCTTCATGCCATCGACAAAGCTGTTTCCCTGCATTCCTAGTGTTCCTGCTCTGACCTCCCGTTGTGACCCCAGACCCGACTCCTGCCTTGAACATCTGCCTGCTTCTGACCACTAGATTGCCTAATGTTCCTGTACCTTGACCTTTGCTGCCACCGTGGGCTAGTCGCACCTGTGGAACGACGTGGTGGCACCATGCCACAGCAATACCATCCTGCTTTATGGCGGGCTCTGATGAAGACCGGGTGCCACTTAGATTCCGTTCCCAGGTGTCAACTAGTGTTATCATCCGTGGTGGTCCAGGGGGTTCACTGACCCCAAGCCCTGACACGTAGATGGAAGGAAGAACAATCCGATCTTTCAGCATGAAAAGCTTTACTAATACATGTAAACAATTTGCAAAAGTACTGCAATATAAGAAAGAATGATACAGGGAAATCAGTAGAAATATAATAAATCGGTTTTGTGGCTTAGACCATGAGGAGAACAAGTGTTCAGAGTCCTGATTCATAAATCTTCATGTGACAAAAGAAGTTTTCTCCAATCTCCACCTTTCACAGGAGAATTAACCCTTTCAATGCCCTGTATTATCATAAACGAAAAAAGATTAGGAGTGAACATCATGGAAATGTTTAGATACACTAGATGTCTTGGTGTTAGACCATTGATGTGTTCCATAATTCTTTTTTTTAGTTTACATATTATACAACCAATGTACTGTATGTTGCAGATATTGCAAGTTATCAAATAAACTACATGAGTAATGTTACAGTTGATATATCTGTTAATGTAATATTGGGACTGATTGGAAAAAAGAGAAGAAAGACTTGCCTCTGTTTAGCTACATATTAGCAGTCATTGCTCAAAATTTGAACTGTTTGACGCTTTTTGGCAGCAGAGGACGGGTGCGTAAGCCCGCTGGGGCACTGCGACATGGAGGGGAGGTGGGTTCACCCACCTCCCCTCCTTCGTCCTCGCCCGCTTTTTGGTCTTGAGGAGTCTCTGCAGGAGACCACAGTCCAGGATATTGTCCTTGGGCTCCCAAGACCTCTCCTCAGACCCAAACCCCATCCAGTGAAGGAAAAACCACTTAATTCTCACTTTCTTCATTTCCAGAACCTCCTTTACCACAAAGACAATGGTGGAATCAGCCTCAGGCACATTCCAGTAGACATCAGGAGAACCTCTGCGTCTATTATGCCAGCCTGGAACACTTCCTTCAGCCATGTCCACACCGTCCTTAGTGTATGGGAAATGCATGCACCTAGGGTTCTTGAAAGAAGCATTCCCTAGATGAGAACAAAGCTTCTCCACATCTGAACATACCTGTCTTATTCAGCTTCAGGATGCATAATCATTTTCAAGCCTCTGCTTTCCTAGATTCCGGTTAAGCAGAAAACTTGGTGGATGCTCCACTGTTCTCTCTTCTGGGTATTCAATGGTTGCAGCGCCACGCATTGGTGCTTGACTGGCAAATGGATAAAGTTCTCTGCTGGGGATTGGAATCCCAGTCACGTTGTCTGAAACTACCTTGTCCCATCTCCACCGCCTCGCTTCCGAAGTCTTCCAAGCCTCTGGTGTGTCTCCCTGCTCCATATGTGGACTTTGCTGATGTTTTTTCAGAGAAGCAAGCAGAGACTTTGCCACCGCACTGACCCTATGATTGCCCAATTGACCTGTTGCCGGGCGCATCTCCTCTACGGGGTTGGGTGTACCCACTGTCTGTGCCCAAAATGTCGGCCTAGGTGAAAGAGAATCTACAGAGGGGATTCATACATATGTCCTCTCCTGCTGGTGCAGGATTCTTCTTTGTGGCCAAAAAGGATGGGTCACTCCATCCATGCATAGATTATCATGTTATAAGGTTCCAAATATAATGGAGGCAGCAGAGGAAATGCTGATAAGTGAAATGGATGCGGCTTCAAAGCATGTTGAAGTACTTATCATGGGGGACTTCAATTACCCAGATATTGACTGAGGGGCAGCAACCTGCAGGTCCTTCAAAGGCAGCAGGTTCTTGTCAACAACAAAAGACAATTACCCGTCGCAACTAATCCTGGAGCCAACAAGAGGAGGGGCACTGCTGGACCTTATCCTAACCAACAGACCTGATAGGGTATCAAAACTACAGGTTGGGGGGAACCTGGGTAATAGTGATCATAACATCATTGATTTTGTATTATGCTTTACTAAGAGCGTTAGGGAAGAGGCAACCAACACTCTAAACTTCAGGAGGGCAAATTTTCAGCAACTTAGGGAAGATCTTAAAGGCATAGACTGGGATAATGTTCTCAAAGACAAAAGCCCTCCCCAAAAATGGGACTTTTTCTCATATATTCTGAAAAAGTCCTGTGAGAAACAAATAAGCGAGAAAGATAAGGCGTTTAAGGTGCTAAAACGTGAAGGTATTACAGGATTATAGAGAGAAAAATAAATCCTGTAAAAAGCAGATAAAGGCTACAAAAATAGATACTAAGAAAATATTGCCAGGGAGAGCAAAAATAATCCCAAATTATTTTTCAAGTATATAAATGATAAGAAACTAAAAACAGAGAGTGTCGGTCCCCTTAGAAATAACATGGGGGTCATGGTGGAAGAAGATGAGGAAAGGGCTAATCTACTGAATGTCGTCTTCTCAACTGTCTTTACCCAGGAAAATCCCCTGGTGGAAGACACAATGAGGAATAATGTAAATTCTTTTTGGAATGTCAACAGTTTAACCCAGGAAGAGGTACGGCGCCACCTCGCAACCACTAAGATAGATAAATCATCGGGGCCAGATGGCATACACCCCCGGTTCTGCATGAACTATGTACCGTGATAGACAGACCGTTATTTTTAATATTTGAAGATTAACTGAGGACTGGTTATGTTCCACAGGACTGGCGTATAGCAAATGTGGTACCAATATACAAAAAAGGATCAAAAAGCGATCTTGGAAACTACAGACCCGTGAGTCTAACTTCTGTGGTGGGGAAAATATTTGAGGGGTTTGTTAGAGATGCTATCCTGGTGTATCTCACTGTGCACAACCTTATAACCCAGCGTCAGCATGGGTTTATGAGAGATCGGTCCTGTCAGACTAATCTGATTGGTTTCTACGAGGAGGTAAGTTCAAGACTGGTTCTGGGGGACGCTGTGGATGTTGTATATCTGGACTTTTCAAAGGCATTTGACACCGTGCCACCAAAAAGGTTGATATATAAAATGATACTGCTGGGAACAGGGGAAAATCTGTGTATTTGGGTAAGTAATTGGCTTAGTGATAGAAAACAGTGGGTCGATGTTAATGGCACATTCTCAGATTGGGTTGACGTTACCAGTGCAGTGCCACAGGTGTCAGTATTGGGGCCACTTCTTTTTAATATTTTTATTAATGACCTTGTAGTGGGTTTACACAATCAAGTTTCAATATTTGCAGATGATACTAAGCTGTGTAAAGTGATAAATACTGAGGTAGATAGTTTAGCATTACAGAGGGATTTGTGGAAGCTTGAGGAGTGGGCAGAGAAATGGTTGATGAGGTTTAATGTAGATAAATGTAAAGTTATGCACTTGGGCCAGGGAAACAAAAAGTATAATTATGTTCTAGACAGTCAATTACTTGGTAAAACTGGAGCTGAAAAGGACTTGGGGGTATTTTAGTGACCAGAGCCAGGGGTGTATCAAGAGAGGAATAGATTCTCATGATAAAGACATAGTTTTGCCCATATACAAATCCCAGGTCAGACCACACATGGAATATTGTGTACAGTTTTGGGCACCAGTGTATAAAAAGGATATAGTAGAGCTGGAACAGCAACCAGGATTATTAAGGGAATAGGGGGAATAGAATACACTGACAGATTACAAAATTTGGGATTATTCAATTTAGAAAAAAGCCGATTACTACAGGCAGTTTATACCGCCATTTTCCTCATTGTGGAGCTGACTAAGAAAGACGCCAATTCCAGACTCTGGCCCCGGGTGGCTGAGGAAGCCTCCTCTAGTCTGAATTCAGACTTTGCCTTGGCCCCAGTTCTCACAAGGCCTGATACAGTGAAGCCTTTCCAGCTGGAAGTTGATGCCTCCTCAGTAGGAGCTGGAGAAGTGCTCACTCAGAAAGGGCCCAAGGGCCGAACTCTCACTTGCAGGTTCTCCTCTAAGACCTTCTCCTCCGTAGAGAGGAATTACTCTACATGGGACCGAGAGCTATTGGCCATAAAACTTGCTTTGGAGGTGTGGCGCTAACTTCTGGAAGGAGCTTGTCATCCTGTCAAGCCAGAAGGAAATGTTCTGGGCTGGCACAATAGAGACAGAGGTTCTCCTGTCGTCGCCTGGAATGCTCTTAGGGAGACATGCAAGCTCTACCCACCTGCATTGGTTAGTCTGCAGCTGACCCAGCAATTGGCTAAAATGTTCTTTGGAAGGCAGGAGCCAGGTGGGGCAAACGGCGGGTCCTGATTTGCACTTGTTCAAGACGTTGCTCCTCAGCGCTCAATAAACCAGATCTCAATCTGAGTGGCCAGAGAGATGAGACCAATCAGAGAAGACGGCAGGTCACATGCAGACAGTGTGTCTTTAACCTGTCCAGAGAGTCCCTTTTTAAAGGTTGTGGCCATGGCTGCTTCGTTCCAGACTAGCTCAGAAGCCAGAGTACCGAACCGAACTGCATAATGAGTCCCCTTTACACAGGTTCAGCAGTGCGGTTTCAGCAGAAGACACCCGTGCAGGTTCCTCAAAGATCGACCGGAACTCAGAGAGGAATGTTAGATGTGATGTTATTTGATGTGAGGGTAATGTTAGTTGTGTCGGCATAAGTTTGATGTGCAAGGAGCACTGAGTGATAAAGCCCCTGAACAACATGGAGTCCCCATCATACTTAGAAGGGATGGTGAGTCTCAGCTTGGGTTCTGCAGATGGTAGACAAGCCAGAGTAGCAGGCGGAGCCACAGGAACTTGATGCTGCTGAGTAGCCATCAATTGCTGCAACATGACGGGGACTTTTCCAAGTTCCTGACCTTGTAAGGCAATCTGCTGGGACTCCTGGACCACGATGGTGTGAGATCAGCCAGGTCAGTTAGCAGAACCTTGGTGGGATCCATAGCCACTTCTTACTGTCAGGAACCAGGAGTAGTGGACCCACTGGACCACCACGGACGAGCGGAGTGGTGCCCGGTTTTCACCAGAGCCCTCGGCAAAGCGGGTTGGACTTGCTGCAGCGTGGTACAACCAGGTCCCTCTAAAGGTGTGACTTTGTCCACGGTGGCAGCTAAGGCATAGTACAGAGTCGTAAGGCAAAAGCATGGTCAGGGACAGGCAAGAGTTCGAGACAGGCAGCACAGGATCAGAGTCAGGGATGCAGCAGAAGGTCAGGAGAGGCAGCACAGGAGCAAAGTCATGAGCGGAATCAAGGTCACAACAGGAAATCAGGATAACCGCAAAGGGCAAGGAACACAGTGTCAGTATTCGGGGTCAGGCCCAGGCACAAGATCAGGGCAGGAGTCAGAGATGTAACATCAAGTCCGATTCGTGGTCAGCAATGGGAGGTCCAGGCAGATGGGAATGGGAACACGAGACACAGGACACGGGAACTCAGGGGCAGGAACACAAGGGAGCGGGAACGCTGGAGATACAGGGACGTTGGAGACACAGGAACGCAGGATAATCACTAGGGAGCTTTTCTAATGCTGTGAGGCACAAAGATCCGGCAGGGGACACAGGAAGGGGCTGGAATTTAAGTAGTATGGCTGACCAGCCAACGCCAATTATCGACCCGCTGGCCCTTTAAATGTCTTGAAGCTGCCATGCTCAAGCACGCCCTAGGAGGCGGGGACGTGCATGCCACCCTGCCGTAGTCATCGCTGGATCCTGGGGAGGTGAGTGGAACGCTGGGGGCCGGGAGCAGCAGAGAGGGGCATGGATGATGGGTGGCATCATATATGTATATATATTAAAATATATTATAATTTAATATATTGCGAGATGGTGGCTGAAATTATTCTGTAAATCCAATCTGATCACATAATTTATTCAAATTATGAAGTTTATATTGAATAAAACGTTCATAAAAATGTGTTTGTAAACACGTTGTTGTCTGACTCATAAATCACATGCATATGTCAAAGTGCTAAAGGCAAAACATGATCATTAGGTGCATGTGAAAACACCATTGAGAGATTGTATATATGTAATGAACGGGGTATTTCCTCATATACATGAATAACTACTAGCATTGCTTGATTTGTTCAAGGCAAAAGTACAGCAATCTTGTTAAGCTATTGATGACAGGCATGACATTATTAAGTGTTAAATATTTGCTGCAAGCTTGAGCCTATAAAAAATCTGCTAATCATAAATCCTTGCCTGTGGATGTATTTATTTTCCTAGGCTGTGCTGATGTTGCCGCACTATTCAGCTCCTTAAACTGGTAGGAATGAGAGAAAAATCTTGAAGAAAACTGCTGCCAATCAATTTCAGCTGCCATTGTTCTAGTAAGCTCATTTATATTATGTCAGAGGGGCTTTATAAAGATGAGAATTATAGTCATTTTTGTACCATTCAAGTCAATGATGAAAGTTCAGTAAGATTTCGATGACACTTGGAACACATTGAGCATCATGAATACCATTGTGAAATTACCCATTATCAGTACAATTCAGACACTAAGCAGATCCCAAAAGTGATAACTATAAATAAATTACAAAATACATTAAAAAATCATTGCGTAACAAATTAATCTTCCATTTATATTTTTCACAATTTCCTCATATTATTATAATATTAGGATGAAATGATACAACCGTCTGTATGCAGTCATTCTGCAGATAAGTCAATTGTACTTGAAACCCTGTAGGTGACATTACAGCACTAGATCAATATAGAATATTAAAGGAGCTCCGGTATTTTTTATTAACTTGTTTGTGGCAAGGGTCATTGGGTCATTGGTCATTGGTGACTGAATGTTTAGGCCAAATTTTACAAAGATAAATGATGATATATTTGATATCTTACGTATCCTAAAAAATAGTTTTTGTTTTCATAACATGTGAGAATTTATCTTGAAAGAATAGATTTATTAGTAACATTTTCTAAAGAATTAGCAGGTAAGTAATTAAAAATTTGAAAAAAATATGTTCTTTTTTTCATTGTTCCTATTAAAAAAGTTTTAAATAATGTTAGAAAGTGAGAGGTGTCATTTGGGAAAACCGCTATCTGTCCTACAGGCAGATGAAATGCAGGTGGTAAAAGCCCTGGGTTTGTCTGCAGTAACCCAAGGGTTAATGCAGACATGATAAGCAGGAATAGTCTGTTTTGTCTGTGTGGGCCTAGCTAACACAGACACCTTTGTAATGTCTGTACTGGACCTGCTTATTATGGAGTAGGGGTAGGCTGGTAGTGGGACTCCTACTCCACCCGGGCTTCGGTCCTGGGCTTTTGTATAGTCCACAGGTGTGGGTCACAGGCCTCGTTAGGGCCTGATTTAGTCTGCAGGCCAGAAGCAGTAGGAGAGGCCCTACCTGGAGAGCTGAAAGTGAGATTGCATTCTGACAGCAAAGGTAACTGAGGGTCTCCTGTCTTACTGCTGGCCAAGAGCGGGTCCAGGCAGCTTGGTACCGGATAAAGGGTCCGTCAAATGTATTAGACAGCAGCCTAGCCGGGCAGGAATTACTTTTGTAACGTTTTTGACATGTGCCTAAGCTGAGGCTGAATTTGTGTTCTGTTTTGCAAGTGTGAATAAAACACTTAAGTTGGACATTAAACCGGCGTGTGTCCCTGCTTCCTGCACTGCTACCAGTCAACTACCAGAGCAATTCCCCAGAATAAGCAGCAAAATTGTATAAACCTTTACCAAAAAATTTATAAATATGTAAGTGTATATAAGTGTCAATCCATCACCATTTTCCAGGTTTAGAGGCAGAGGGTGTATGTACTTTTGCACCTACTTCAAACTGTAATACATCCTTAAAGGAAGCCTACCACTTGGGATAGGGCTTATAAGCTGGAAATGCGTGCACCGTCAGGTGAGTGTGCCCATCCTGTTATGTTTTTAAACAGTTTTAAAGTGTTTTAACAGTTTATTAATGTTTATATCCTACTGCTTTCCCGCCACCGGGGTCGCCGCTCGCGCACATGCTCGACCGTGCGGCATCTTGAATAGGAAGTGGTAGCGCGCATGGTGCGCCGAGAGCGCGACCCCGGTGCGGGGAAGTAAGTAAGGATATAAACATAATAAACTGTTAAAACACTTTAAAACTATTTAAAAACATAAAGGAGATAAGCGTCCGGCACCAGCTCAACCCTGAGTGGTGCACGGCATGTCGCTTATGAGCCCTATCCCAGTGGTAGGTTTCCTTTAACTGTGGCACTTCAAAATATAATTTATGGCCCTATAACCCATAAGGACAAGGTTTTCCACTCATTTCCCGCTCTCCAAATTCCAAAAATCCCTAACTTTTTCATTTTTACAGTACAGACTGTGTGAGGGCTTATTTGCGCGTTAAAATTTCCCGTAATGTTATTATTTAAACATGCCGGTACTGCGAGCTGAAAAAAATTCCAAAGTGGACAAATTGAAAAAAAAAACGACGTGTCACGTTCTTGTGGGCCTAATATTTTGACTTTACTGTGCATCAAATAATACCTCAGCTTTATTCTTTGGTTCGTGGATCGCGTGTGATACACAAATTTATATAGGTGTTATTTGTTTTAATACATTTCAAAAATTAAAGAATGTGTAACAAAAAGAGAAAAAAATCCATTGCGACATATGGTTCCATTTCCCGCCATTGGAGGTTCACCACGGCGTAACCGTTTTTATATTTTTTGATTGTAGATGGCATTTTGGGACGCGGGAAGCACTAATGTTTGTGATTTTTACTGTTTATTATGTTTTATATCAGTTCTAGGGCGAAGGGGGTGTTGAATTTTATATTTTATAATATTTTTTTTTAATTTTTTTTTTTTTCCCACTATTCTAGACCATCTAGGGTAAATTAACCTAGATTGTCAGATCGCTCCTACCATATACTGCAACTTTGTTGTATTGCATATATGGCATTTTGCAGCGCATTCATTGTAACGAAGTGAGAAGCCATGTAGCCTCGTGTCAAACGAAGACCCGAGGTACACATGGCACAGATCGACGTAGGTGCGCTCACCTAAAGCTATTGCCAGCCAACGGTAATGCCGCCGGTCTTTACGCACGAGCACGCGCGGCGGGCTCCTGGCTGGATGGAAAAAGTGGGTAGCTAGGCAACGTGGCTTTCCCATGAATAAGCAAAAGCCCAGTTTGCAGGTTGGGGACCACCGTGACGCCTGCCCATTTCATCTTCGCCCTTCCTGGCCGGCGCTCCCCATCCCTTCACGCCACCACTGGCATAAAGGTGTGGCAGATCGGGGCAAATAATCGCAAAGCTAGCAATAACTGCATTAATTATTTCAGGGCTCTGCGCCACTGGGTGGGCCAACGGTCCGGATAAATGTTCCAACATAACCCTGATGGGTAAAATGTATGTTTAAATCAGAGATGAGTGCGACACATACTCGTCGAGATTGATGCCGTGGCGAGCATGCGTACTCGAAACTGCTCGTTGCTCGGACGAAGACTTCAGACCGGCCGAGTGAAAATGGCATCTCCCGCCGTTTTGCTCTTTGGCGGCCAAAACAGAGCCATATCACAAGCCATAACGTTATACATTTTTTTTTTTTTTATTTGCTTGTGGCTGGGCGGCGGCACTAGTAGTGCAGAGAAAGTACCATCTTGGGAGGCCATTTGCAGGGGAACTTGCCTACGTTGTGTTTAGCTCTAGTGACACACCTATACACCTCAAACACCAAAGTGGGACATTATAGGGTTTGATGAATTGCAGAGTTCTGCGATTTTTTTTTTTTTTTTGTACCCATTATTTCATTTTTAAGCTCAACTCTCTGTGCAAAAGCAGGGTGCTTTCAGTGGAGGCTACAAAATAGCCATAGGAGAACCATAGGCTAGTACTTAGGCCTACAAAGCGGATATTTCCTTTTTTTGTTTGTTGTGGGGATGGTGGGCTTGCTGACATCGTAGACAGCTAGTTACCATATGGTGAGGAATTGCTTTGGTTGAGACCTGCGACCACGTTGTGTGTTTAGCTCTTAGTGACACGCATATCCACCTCAAACACCGAAGTGGGACCAATTTAGTAGGGGTTGATTCGAGTTAGGCAGAGTCTGCTGATTTTTTTTTTTACCTTTATTTCATTTTATAGCTCAAAGTCATCAGGCAAAGCACGCAAAATCCATGTGTGCTTTGATATGGCAGGAAATTAGCCATAGCAATAGGATAGCATGTTGGTTTGTACTCAGAAAAAAAAAAAAATAACATAAAAAAAAAAAAATAAAAACAGTAAAAAAAAAATTAAAGTTGAACCTTTATTGAAAAATGTTAGACCCGAGGGCTAGGGGTGGAGAGGATCTTGGAGGCTGTGGACGGGGCGTCCAACTACTGCAGGGGGTCAGAGCCGTGGTCCGGAGGCGCGGGATGTGAGACACCACACTGCTGAAGGGAGCAGGGGGAACGCCGCAGGAGCTTACACTCCCGTTTATCATGTCTAAGTTACTGGGACTCGTGGTTAGAGCCTGTTGATGGCCACAGAAACAGTGGGCGAAGAGGGTGTCGTGGATGCTGACATGCTTCTAGCACATTTGTCACACCAGTCCGTCTTCCACGCAGTCCACCCATGTCACTGAAATGCCACTCCTCCAGCTCCGCCACCTCAGCCTCTCTCCCCAGTCTGCCCGCTCCGCAGCAAAATTTGGCATTTGAACCGCATACTCTGAGGAATGTTGCTGGACCCTCACCACAGTCACCACACCACTTGTCGGTTGCTGCTGAGCAATTTTCCGATTGCCCGGTTTCCACAGTCCGCAGTCTGTGGGTGATGATGACCATCTTGAACGTAGTGGAAGTAAGTGTTGTAAAGAGGTGTCGGACGCATGAGGAGACACGTTGTCAGCCAGTGGGTGAAGTTGTTGTCACGGCAGGAAGTCGGGGCGGGAGGGGGGAGCAGACTGAGGATCGGAGGATGTGACGGGACCCAGACCACAAGCTGGGTGATAGGCGGCTGAACACAGTGCTTTGAGACGGGTGGAGATCCATAGACCAGAACAGGTTGGAAGAACTGGCATTGTGTGGGGCCAGACGGAGAGAGGCAGCGGCCAGAGCGATGGTGCATCAGCAGCCAAATGTTTCCACAGTAAGCTTCCCGGGCGAGGGCTCTACCGAGTGCTTCAGAAGTTCTGGAGCGGTTCTTTAAAGAAACACCGGTAGACGACGGACTGTGGTGTGCAAACCTGCCAAACCAGGCTCAGCAGGGTGTCCACCCACTACTAGTCTTTAGAACCACCAGTCTGCGACAGGCATATGAATGCTAAACACCCCATCATGGGCACAGCCCGTCTCAACTCCGGCGTGGCACACCACTGCTCTTCCCCCTGATGTCACGATAGTCATGCCCCCTGCCGGACCATGCCAACACCCGGCCAGCAAAAACCCCATGTGCGCCTCCAAGATCCTCCACAGCATCCACCAGCGTCAGCTCTCCCATACCCCAGACGCTGGACGACAGGAAAGAAATATAGTGCAACCCATTACACGCACACGCATAGCCTGTGCACAACTCCAGATTGCGTAGCCTGGAGATGCTGCCCTATAGGTGGTAGAGGACTCGATAGCCTTTCGCACCTCATTGGCGGCGCCGGCCCCTCGGATACTCGATCCCCAGCGCCATACTTTCCCGAGTGATGCAGCTCCCAGCCCTGCACAGGCACGGTCAGAGACATCTCGTGCCCTGACAACGCCGTTTTGCAAGGTCCACTTGACCACGGTACGTGGGACGAGTGCTGAAGGGCAGGGCCACTATATATCGCTGACGGCACATTGGTAATTGGTGGAAGGCTGGGGACCGAGTCTGGACCCTGGGGTGTATATATGCCGACGCGAGGATGCAGGGGCCTCACCGTCGGTCCAGGGTCTCAAGGCCTACTATGCCTCCTCTCCTCCCAACCCTCCCCACCTCCTCATCACGAATACATCCTTGGGCAGGCGCCATCAGTCAGGTAAGCCTAGGCAAGCAGCAGTGCGCGGTAAGCGAACAAGCAGCGGTGTAAACTGCTGAGCCTGGCGACTAAAAGGCACACCGCCCAAGAGTATTCAGGGCATCAACGGCGCAGACTGATCTGTGGCTTGCAACAGCGAACCTCGAAGCAGGCATGCGTTGTGTGTGACAACGGCGTAACTGGTGGCGGCTCTGAAACTCGGCCTAATGACACATGGCAATGCCTGGCCCATGTGTAAATCTGATAGTTTCAGCGTTCTCAAGACATACCCCAATCTGTCTGATTGCTCACGAAGTGTGCGCCGCATATGTGCGCATTTCGGAAGTCCAGCCACAGATGCTGCCAACTCTCAGGGCAGCGTCAGAGCCGACCCAAACTGCCCGCTCACGATACTGTTGTGCACCGTGCCCACGAGTGGGGTGAATCCAACAATAACCATGTATCCAGAGTTTACCAGCAGCGCAGAGCGATGTAGACGCTAATGTCAACTCCACCAGAAACTGGTAGTTCAGGTCAGTCAGCTTCCATCAGTTAACAATGAGGAGTGGACAGGGATGCTGATATCTGTCAGGGTGCTGATAACTTTGATGAGTCAACACAGATGGGTCAGTGCGATGCCGCATATCAGCGCTCCCATCTCGTGCTTGGCCTGTGAAAAAACTCTTCTGTCAGCATGAAGTCGGAAGCTTGCGCTCGTCACAAGAGACGGGAAGAAAGTTTCCCGTGTGAGTAGCAAAGAACCCTTAGGTCTGTTCTCAGCGGCATACGGGGAGGTGGAGGGGAGGAGAGGAGGAAGAGGAGAGAAGGTGTGGCCGGGACAGAGGGGACCATTGTTAGTCCTTTCACTGTTCAGCGTGTATAGGAGCAGAAGAAGAGGAGTTGGTATGGAGTTGGAGGAGGAGGTGGAATGGAGCAGTCAGGCCAGGAGGGGAGTGAATTGCTCTGCGGTGGTGACTTGGCGATATGGGCAGGATTTCATGCTAGGCTGCCTATTCCGTGACCCTCGCGTTCAAAGACATTTATTCCAGCACCGATTAACTGGTGTATTACTCTCGGACCACGGGTACAAGAAAATCTTCCACTCTCATCCTGCGAGAAGGAAAGGAGTGTGAGAAGTGAGAATTACCAGCAGGCCCTGGTGACAAAGGCTGAAAACAGATTGAAGTATTTCCCTTCTGACAAGCGCTAGCGGCAGCAAGTGCGTAGAATTCTGCGGGACAAGTAGCGAGGCGAGAGTAGGCGAGCAGGCAGCTTTTCCAGCCTGGAAAGGGGTCGCGTTTACAAGGCTTTGCCAGCTTTATGTCAACCCAGCAAGACACTGTCACCTGTCCCCAGTCTACGGCAGGTAGGGATGATATTACAGAACGATGGTGAAGGGCAAGTACGTAAGCTGACATACCATCGTCCTAAATGTCACACAGCTCCAACAACTTACTGGGTTCAAAAGACGGACATGTGGCACGAACTGGCTGTCTAGCCTTGGCGGTTCTTGCCGTGCCCTATGCCGCTAGCGTCTTGTCCGAGCGGGTTTTCAGTGCAGCTGGTGCATCATCACCGATAGCGTACACGCTCCTGTCGACTGACAGCGCTGACAGGCAGACGCTTCAAGATAAATAAATAATAAAGGCTGGATTTCTTCGATTTCATATCTCACCAGGTGAAGGAAGCTCAACCTGATAATGATCATCACTCCTCTCGCTCATGTCTCCTTCTCCATCTCTTTGCTACATAAAGCAAGGAAAGGCATTTTTGCCAGGTGCCAATGCTCTGCTATAGTACTCTATGCTATTATTTTCTGGAGGGCCACCTCCCTGCTCCTCTGGTTGAAAACTTTTTTGGAATGCCACATACAGGGCACCTTTATCCAAATTACATTGTCTCCATAGCAGCCTCCACATGTCGTCTTTTTAGCTGGCTCCAAACGTTGTTTCCATTGCTACCTCACACGTCATCGCCAATGCTTGCCTCCCAAAAGTAGTCCATGATAGCTGCAGCCTCCATACATTGTCCCCGGATTCATAACGAAATGTGTCAGGCAGAATTTTTGGGGGGTTTCATGGATTCCACATAAACTTGTTAACTTGGTCGCCACCTGTCTGTGTAAACGTCCACAAAAATATACGGCAAAAACTTTTATCATTTACCAATATTACTTCAGCGCTTCTTGCGCATCTGTTTACATTCGCCCTCACCCGCCAATCCTAAAACTTATAAGACGCTACTACAATTGATCTTATACAAAAGGTTCTTAGAAGTTGCTGTGGGGGGCGTAGCCTAGAGCAGGGGCTTGATGGCGAAAGGGCTCGCCTGCAGCGGAGCGCCAGCTCATTCTCAAGATCCAACTAACATTAGTTTTAAGCTGCAGTTAACTTTCATCTACGACTAGTTCACTGCCTCCATAACATCGTCCCCTTATCCAAACGAGCTGTGTCAGGCAGAATTTTCAGGTGTTTCCCAGATAACATAGGTGGAAACTCGGCCCATCTGTCGCCGGCCTGATGGAGACCTGAAGTTGCCAAATCATAGCCAGCGCATATGGATGCCCCATACTGTCGTTCTGAACATGAAACCTTCCGTTAAAAACATTAAAAAGGAACCACACTATTGCCTATTCCATTATTCTAGGTGAATATTCAAAGACCCGGCCTGCTTTGAAAATTATATTTTTTCAAAGTAACGCTTCTTGGATCCCCAGGCCATTTGGGGTGGGGAGGAGCCGAGAGGAACAGGGGATGGACAGGCGAAAGCTGGCCCTGGCAGCGGGACCGCTAAGCTCCATCCAAGACTTAGGGCCGCCTCAGATGGCAGCCAGCATGCTGACCCCTGATGTGTCTGCCATTTTGCCTCCATGATCCTCCACCGCGTCCAACCAATGTTATCATTTAATCTCTATACCCCAGAACTCTGGAGCACGAGCGGTATGCAGCACATCATTCCCTTATCAGGAACGAGCTTGTTTGTCAGGCAGAATTTTGATATGGTGTTTCACCCCGATACACAGTGGAACTCGGCCCATCATGTCGCCGCCATGCTGGAGACCTGAAGTTGCTTGCACTCCATATAGCAGCGCAATCTGAAATGCCATGACTGTCGATCTTATAATGAGAATTCGTCTCCATGGCTGCTCCACTGTCGTCCCCCTATCAAAAGAGCTGTGTCAGGCTCATTTTTCGGGTGTTTCACCAGATACGTTATGGAACTGGTCCACTAGTCGCCACCATGCTTGTGTTATCGACTAAATTACCGGCAACATTTGTTCAAATAGGAAATCATTTCACCTCCTTGTGGTGAAGCTGAGTCCATTTAGGGTATTTGCCATGGAGACTCTCTCGGCCTGCACTGTGCCCGCTGCCTCTGCATGCCGTCCCCTATAGTGTCAGGGTCAATTATTGCATGTTTTAGATGCTATCTAGCCTCATTCGGTCACTCTGTCATGGCCATGCTGTTGCCCATAATTTTGGCATAATGGTGCGATTAAGCAGCCTCAGAGGCATCCATGCATGCTGCCCCTGCTGTTTCCTGTCCATTTCCGTGGTGTTTCCATCCTTTTCTGAGGTTCCCAGGTGTTTGGCCAAGCTTCCCTGTGCAGAGCCTTGGTCCCCTTGAAAAATGCTCGAGTCTCCCATTGACTTCAATGGGGCTCGTTATTCGAGACGAGCACTCGAGCATCGGGAAAAGTTCGTCTCAAATAACGAGTACCCGAGCATTTTAGTGCTCGCTCATCTCTAATTAAATCCTCTTTAATAGTACATAAGAATTGTATTTTTAGGTGTCAGTTCAGGTGATATGACCATTCAAAGTAGGACATTGGGGCACATTTACTAAGGTTTTTCTTCCAGACTTTGCACGTTCTTTCTAGTGTAAACTGCTTGCGCAGGTATTTAAGAAGTGTCTGCGGTACATTTAGGGGGCGTTCCAGTGCTCAGTCAGTTTATGCACCAGATTTAACATGCAAAGTCCGACAGAATTGTGTTGCTCGCCCCATGTTAAAGGGGCACCAAAAAAAAAGTGCTGCACTCTGACAAGGCAGTGCAGGGGGTACCAGATTCATGAACAACATGCACCAGAAATCCTCAAACTGCATCATCTTTATGTGTATATACATGCTATCTGCACAGGGCATGTGCAAACTAGATGTATACAGCTGTTTGGCAGCTGTGAATGGGTTAGTGTTAATGTGGACAGAGTATAGATCCAAAAATAACATATATAAGTGTTAATGTGGACAGAGTATAGATCCAAAAATAACATATATATGGGTTGTTAGTATCTATACCGTAAACACTATCTTCCCATCTTCCTCTGTTACAATATGCCTAATAGTTTTATAAAGATTTCATAAATATATTTCAGAATTTTAGTACTTTATGATTGTAAAGGCGATAGTGGCAGTCATCAGTGATGATCATACTGGTAAAATTTGGGTTTTGACAAGTTTTTTTTTAAAACCCTCGGGTACCGAACCTGAACCCACTGATCGTGGGTGTTAACTATTTAAAATTCTGCTGGAAAAGTATAAGTGCTACACTTGTGCACATTCAGGCAGCCAGCATGTTACTAGGAGAGATCAACGCTGGACCCAGGAGGAGACTCTTTAATGATTCACTGTAAGCATTATATTCAAAAATTGCTTCGGGCTGTGTTCACACAATGTGTTGCATTGTGTTTGGAAAAGCATTAGGCAAGATACTTCATAACATGTAAATACATTTTATTAGTGGCTGCATTGTTAGTCATTATTATTAAAGGAGTTGTCCCATCTAGAAAGTACAGCGCTTGGATCTCTCCGTCAGCTCCATAGAGATGAACCGATCGCGCACATACCTATATCGCCCCTCCCCCAAAGCGGTGTAACACTATCCAGAAATTGGCGGTGGTCAGCCAGGCAGCTAATGCGCCAGCACCACATTTCCCCAGGAGCAGTGCACTGTGCGCCTTCTTGGCCAATGCTGGTTTCACTGCCTTAGAACAAAAGCTGCAAATCAGCTGCAAATCACTACAAGTATTGTCTTACTATTGTTTATGTCTATTTATAAGTATGTAACCATGTAATCAAGAATCATTGTTTGTTGTCACAATTTAACACTTATGTAACTGTATCTGTATCCCTATCTGTTTGTAACAACGTGCCTGAGCACTGTGTACAAAAGAATTTACCCCAGGGGATCATTAAAGTTGCATTGTATTATAGACACATAAAGGATACTGGTGACACAATAAAAGCCAATCATATGGAAAAACAAATATTGTGGGGAAGTTTATGATGCCTTGAAAATCTCCCTATTACTACCAGATCTGGGGCTTTTCCACATGAAATCCTGACGCATTTACTATAGTCTACGTCAGAAAACTGGTGGAGACTACAGCATAAATTTCTGCCACATCAGATCTGGTCTAAGCAGGAGCTTGTCTAGGCAGGAGCTGGAGCTTCTTTGTAGATCCAAGGCCCCGGGGTGTGTTTTAAATCTGACGTTTAAAAAGCTAATATTTATACATTTCCCCCATTGTATCTGGAAATAATCTGTTGTAAAGAAGGGTAGGGCTTATTATATCTACATTTTTGGCAGGCCATGTTATTATTAAAATAAAGAAAGAAAACAAGAACAAAACATAGTTTGAACTAGAAGAGTGGTGGCGAACCTATGGCACGGGTGCCAGAAGTGGCACTCAGAGCCCTTTTTGTGGGCACTCAGGCCTTCGACCCCAGGACAGAGTTCACCAAACATGACCAAATCGACCGAATCTTCTTGCAGTCCCAGGCAACTTAAGAGATGTTGCTCTGAGCGCTATTTTTAAGCGACACTTCATTGGCTGTTTGAAACTGCAGAAAAAGTGAGGTGTTGACAGAACGGCATTATCCTTGAAGGTCATCCTGCTGGACTCCCCATTCTTACTGTAGAGAGAGACCCAACAGAGAAGATACAATGATAGTCTGAATGTGTCCTCCTTCTTTCAACTGTATTGGTGGCCAAAGGGGGCCGATACAATTGAAAGATGTTGAAGAACAGATAGCAATAAGTTACTGCTTAAAATGCAATGTTGGCACTTCACGGTAAAAATAAATGGATTTTGCTTATAGTTTTGGCACTCTGTCTCTAAAAGGTTCGCCATCACTGAACTAGAATTTGAGACTGTTATGGTTTTTTGTTGAATATCAATCTATATATCTTAATTCTAACTTACTATGTGAAGAAGAAAATTTGTTAAATCTTAATATTGTTATAAATTATGGAAAAAGTAAAGCAATTTTATATAAGTGACCTAATCCAGCTACAGCATACAACTTTATAATATTCACAAAGGTCCAGAATGTATACATTACATGGTCTCAACAATATAGATGTAGGACAGCAGAGAAAAATGTGTTCAACTAAAACTTTCCTTCCAGTAATTTTATAGTAACGAGAGACGAGATGAAATTATCTTTCATGGTGCATAAAAATCTTAGTTTTATCACTGTATGATCATTTTAAAGCAGCCTGCCTAAATGACGGAAATGTGCTTCCATCTCAAATGAATACCACTGTATTTTCTTATTTGATGTGATCCTACCATTGCACTGTTGATATCTGCAGATAGATGAATAGAGTTTAAAATCCAGACGTAAAAAGTCTCTTACATTTATTTGAAGTCTTCCATGATTGACAAGGCTCCCTTAGAACAAAACCGGCGGTGGAACTATCTTTGATATTGGAGGGGCTTTTATATATTTCACATAGCACTGATTATATGAAGCAACCACATGAATTCTATCTTTTCCTATCTGTTAAAAAATCTAATCCATATATTTTATTTTATATGATTTGGAAGGGAAACATGTACACCATTTGTTGTACAATGAATCAGGTATAATTATCATGTACATTTCATATAATTAAATGGAGGATTTGATAATAGTTTCTACATAAATAATAACCAAAAGTTGTGAAAATCATTAAAAGTAAAATTAATTCCACGCAATATAAAAAATGACATAACTAATAAATGTAATTTGTAAAACACGTTTAAGTAGTAATAAAGATTTTTTTATTGTTAATGTCCCAGCACATCTAGCTAAAAACATACAATAAAAATAAATATTACTTATTTTCTTTTTAAACCCATGATATCTAAAAAACATTCTACTGCAACAGTGGGATATAGTTCTTGTGTCATGCCCCACAGTTACTGTATGTAAACAGTTTTTGTTTCTACACAACTGCACTTACAGAAAATACATTTAATGACGTATGCAGTATCCCCATGTCTTTTACAATTATGGTTTCAGGAACACCCATGCCATCACAGCTCCCCATTCTTTAAAATGAAGAAACAATTTATGTATCTCTCCTACAACTCACAAAAACCTGGATGGTAAAAAATTACATGATTAGGCCAAGTAGAAATCTTGAAGTACAGTTAATGTGTATGCTACTTGAGCTATGAAAAGAATTTTTATTCGCTCCAACTAAAAACACCTTTAATCCCCATGCGCCTAACCTTTTGCCTCAGAAGTAACTCTTGGTTTTTCTTTGTTGGGGTCCTCATGCACATTAAACCGCCTGAAAATGATGCCTAAAAATACACTACTTAAGCTTTATTCACATGGCCATGTGCTTGCCCGCGACGTAACCTGGGTGAGCCCACAGCCTTGGGGAGGAGGTGTGAGCATTTCTCAACCCTCCCCTCTCCCTTGAAACTCGAAACAGTCACAGTGCCGTAAACTGTGCCATAGCCTGTCTATGGGGACTGTGCAAAATCCCCATATACTGCTATACTGGAGTATGGCAATACATGGTACGATCGATCACACAACCTAGGGTTCAGGTAAATGTTCAAATCAACCCTTTTCCCTAGAACAAATATAAATAAACACTAAAAATCATAACACATGTTCAGGGGCGTAACAACAGCCGAAGCAGCCAAAGCAGCTACAATGGGTCCTACGTTGCAGCGGGGCCTGGGATGGACAGTGGAAACAAAATTTGTCACTACTGTTCTCCCAGACTCTTCACTCCCTGCTGATCAGTGCCACATACACACCTAACTGTCCTGCACATAGAGCTGCACACCTACAGACACAGCAGAATACCCACTCATTGGCACAGCCGACTGCCAACCTACCCCCCTGCTTGATGGCACAGCCTACTCCGTTCTACTGCACAACCTCCTACCCTCAAACCATCCCCCCTTCCTGCCCATCACAGCACAGTGAAACTGCCCAACTGCACAGTTCTAGTCCTCCTCACCACTGGTCAACACAGCCGCCTGAACAGCGCCCAAACACCCAATTCCCGAGACAGCCACCTGGCGCCACCGCACACACTGAACACCAACATAGGAAGTATATATATATATTATATATATATTAAAAAAATGGCAGCACTCCGAAACTTTGTGAAACAGGGTACTGGTTTATTTCAACATTCGCCATATATGTATTTATATATATTTACCTAGAAAAGGCAGCTCTTCAAATTTGTAGTTTAAAGTTTCCATTGTGTGACGTTTTGGTGGGTTATCAAGCATAGTGTACGTGATCAGCAAACAAACATATAAAGGCCAGCCTCTGCTCTCACCAGTCAGAGGTCGGGTGGTGCAATAACTGAGAACAATAAGCAAATTCCATATGATAATATACTTTGATGGCAGTGTATAAATATAAGTGTAATCGGTGATAGTATATACAAAGCATTGCAAATTCAGTGTACACATACATATAAAAACAATTTACCCCCTCCTACCGGTACTAGGACTGCCCCTGCGTCTCAGCGCTCCATTTATAAAAGTAATAAAGTTTGTCGGTGACCACCTGGAGGTCTAATTCTGCACAAGAACAAGAGCACGTACTTGAAAAACACAAGTGAAAGGGTCCTAAGGGGTTTATGTTACTTCATGATTCTCTTGACAGTGCCTAAAATATATAGTTATCAAAGATTTTTTCTATGCAAAACATATAATAGTTTTTTTTTTAATAAAATATGAGTATATTAGACTATGTGGGAATTATATATATTCAGGTGGAATTCAAGTTTCTAGATAATCTACTGTCACTGAACTTATTTTCATGTATGTTGGTTGTAAGTGGTAAAGAGGTTTATGGAGAAAAGTCTTATAGAAGACTTGTCTAGGGTGGTGCAGCACTGTACATAGCATTGTGGAGGATCAGTTTAAATTCCATTTGGAATTTAATGGGCAACCAGTGTAGTGACTGGCACAGACTAAAGACATGAGATGTTCTGATGGTTTTTCCAACAAAGAAGTAAAGTTGGGGAACTAGAACTAGCTCTCAGTAACTCTGACAGAAAATGGAATACCCTTCATGTTCTCTCTTATCCCCATAGTTGATGAGTAATCAATGTAATTACTAATCTCAAAAGCAGGATCCATGTGTCTGCCCCAGCTGAGCCCACTCTAATTGCTGCCCTGCCTGATCCAAGATCCAATCACCTTCTGGACCAATGCTCTGATATCACATATAAGGTTTTGTGGGCCAGTGATCTTTGCTTGCTTTAGTCTTATACTTGGCTAGCTGTATGTATTCTGTCATCTGTTTTCTGGTATCTTTGACCCTTTTTTCTATACCTCTGAATATCTATTTGCATATCAATTTTGTAATGAATTGTCTTTCTAGTTCTGACCTGTATTTGGTGACTATTCCCCTCTGTGTGTATTGTCTTGTCTGGGTCTCTGTGTTTTTGGCAC
Source organism: Engystomops pustulosus (assembly GCA_019512145.1). Lineage (NCBI taxonomy): Eukaryota > Metazoa > Chordata > Amphibia > Anura > Leptodactylidae > Engystomops > Engystomops pustulosus. The sequence continues at coordinate 198,532,568 of CM033641.1, forward strand.
TGGAATGGAAGGTCGACCAGTTATCCACTACACTTAGGGTAGGTAGGGCAATAGGGAAGGGACAGCTGGGAAGGAGGTTTACTCTTATAGCCGTCTGTCTTTGTCTGTTTGTTCGCATAACAGTGATTGAAAAGCTATCTTCAGTATACAGAAATATTGTTACTAGCTTTTTGCATAGAAGACAACTTGTTGGAAGTTTATGTTCACTGTTTAATTTAAGTGGGAAGGTATCCTTTATACACAATACAACTGAAAGCTCCCATATGTTAAACAATTCAAAATAGACACAGAATTCTGGATTATATTTCTGCCATATGTCATTTGTAAAAGGTTTGGCAACAAGTCTATTTTTGTAAATGAAGGAACAGTTTTATGTAAAAATGTTTCATTTTCAGGCTGTTTTACATGAAAGCAAACCTTTCACACTGTTTTAATGTTTAATGTAAAGAAACTTGGGGACATTTTGTAATGTATGTATAATTATTTTTGTTTTACAAGCATATTTAACGCAGATGTCTTTTATATATCCCTTTGTTTAAGGTCATTGAGAACCTACGCTTGAATTATGAAAATTACTGAAATTACAATTATTATATTATACTTATTATTATCTTAGCAAGTATTCCGTGCAATTGCCAGATGAATTATTAGCAAACTTCAAGCAGTCCCATACACAACCCAATTTCTGCAAAGATGCTGGTGAAGTAGGCTTGAGATATTAAAATTCTCTGTGGCTTCCCTGCCCTATATTTCCTGTTAGGCTCCATTTTAAAGTGAATGATTGAGTTTTGCCACTTATACAGTGTATCCTGTTATTTGCTTGGCAAAGGGGACAAAACAAGAAACAGGGATATAAGAATTAAAAGCAAAGGTTCCACTTAGGTTGAATTTTGTCACATGATCATAATTATTATCATAATATGAACAAAAAATACAATATTAACAACACCAAACTGATGATATGACTCATTTGTCCTCTGTGCCAAAGAGACCTTCACATCTCTATGACACTTTAGAAAACAGTAATGGATAAATTTGAAAAATGTACCCCTAAAAGGTGTTATAGCTCATATATTTTTGGAAGTATTCCTTATATTAGAAGACGATTGAAAAATCTGAAATGCTAATGCCTCCAGTTTGTGCCAATGATTGCACTGGCTGCCAGTCTCCTTCCGTATTCATTTTAAAATAATAACCCTCATCCACAGAGCTTTGCATAATTCTGCACCCCCCTATCTCTCTTCTCTCATCTCAGTCTATGGCCCTTCCCATGCTCTTCGATCTGCCAGTGATATTAGGTTAATCTCTACCTTAATGCATGTCCTCAGGACTTCTCCCGAGTTGCTCCAATTCTCTGGAATTCCCTTTCCCGGACTCTGAAACAAGTATCCACCCTGCAAAGTTTCAAACGTGCTCTTAAAACCCATTTCTTTAGGCAAGCCTATCACACTCGGTATCTGCATGAAACGTCAACTGTCCCTTTAACGTCTGCACCTCTACAACAATAATAAAGAAAGCATTTTTTCACCATTCCGGGGAGTACCGCATTTCCCTCTTTTGTTTTGCCTCATCTGTCTACATATATTGGACATGCACCCTGGACTGCTTTGTTTTCCCTAATGCCCAGTCTCCTGCCTTTGGTCTGCAGAAGGTGTTCATTTATGTACTCTGGTGTGAGCAGTGCCGGCCTCTGAACTTTCTTTCCTCCTCCTGAATTGCATTGTCCCTTTACTAATCCATCCTATCTCCCGTCTGTTATACAGCAAACAGCAGATATATAACAAGTTCCAGGCTTCTCTGCAGTCACTTTCACCTTGGACCCAGTAAATAAGATGGCGGCTGATGGCTGGTTTAAGCAGCAGAATTTTTATTTATTAAATTATTTATTAAGTTATTTTATATTGTTATATTGTTCCCTTATAAAGAATGGCTGGACCATTATACAATCTCTTTTAGCTTTTGTGTCAACACAGTCATCCTCATAGTCTGTAAGCTCTTGTGAGCAGGACCCTCACTCCTATTGTTCCATATGACTATTTGTACTCCATATATTCCATATATTATATTTGTATATGTTCCCTATGATCTGTAAAGCACTATGGAATTTGATTTGAAAGATTATTATTATTATTATTTTTATTATTATTAGTATTATTAAGACCTACAAAGTCAAATACAGGCAGTTCCCATTGTGGGAACAAGATCGCATGTATGCTTTAGTTGCCAGTAACCAGCACTCAGTGTCTTGCATTATTTAAATACACCAGGTGCAGGTTACCGATGGAAACATAAGCATTTGGACCGAGCACCGCCCCAGGACATTTGTATTGTGTTTGTAAACGCACCCTCAGTCCGCAGTCTAGTGTAAATGATTCCCAATGCCAGTCCTCAATCTAATGTAATCAGTGTCAGTCCTTAATCTAGTGTGATCAGTGCAACCACTCAAATGTAGATGAGCAGATATATTGTACATAGAGATGAGCGAGCACTAAAATGCTCGGGTACTCGTTATTCGAGACGAACTTTTCCCGATGCTCGAGTGCTCGTCTCGAATAACGAACCCCGTTGAAGTCAATGGGAGACTCGAGCATTTTTCAAGGGGACCAAGGCTCTGCACAGGGAAGCTTGGCCAAACACCTGGGAACCTCCAGTTTCGAGTACGCTAATGCTCGAACGAGCATCAAGCTCGGACGAGCATGTTCGCTCATCTCTAATTGTATCATATAGTAACATCGGAGAGGAGGAATGCAACACAAAGTCAACTTGGAATCCGTTTTTTTGTTATTTTGGTATATAAAATAGTTTTAGATTGTGTAGGATGGACACATTGCGGATCTCGGCGGGTATCACATTCCCCTTCTCTTCCCATTCACTTGAATAAAACCACTATCCACAGTTTATAGTGAACTGATGGGCGGAGAACATCTCATCCCTGTCACTCACGTCTGCACATACAGCCGCTCCGGGTCCTGCAGAAAGACTGATAAATACAATCCGTTATTTCAATATTTGTGATAATCGGAATAGAAAAGGGAATGTGTCATGACGAGTCACCAGGCAGACAGTGTCCAATATTATCCTTGGAAAGATGCTTAAAGGAAACCTAACACTTGAAGTGGCAGGTTTCTGATGGAAATACCGGGCTGAGCTGGTGCCGGAGCTTATTTTTGTTAGTGTTTTAAACCGCTGTATCGCGGTTTAAAACACTTTTTAAACTTTATAGCCGGCGCAGGGAGGTACGCGCTCGGCGCTTACCATGCGTGCGACCGTGCGCGCGGCTACATAGGAAGTGAAGGAGAGCCTCGCGTATGGTAAGCAGCGAGCGCGTACCTGCCTGCACCCGCTATACAGTTTAAAAAGTTTTTTAAACCGCGATACAGCGGTTTAAAACACTAACAAAAATAAGCTCCGGCACCAGCTCACCCTGAGCTGGTGCTCAGTATGTCCTTCTTACACCTGCCACTTCAAGTGGTAGGTCTCCTTTAAAAGGGTAGTTCAGGGATGACAAACCTGGCTGCTTTCTTCCAAAAATATTATGCTTTTTGCTGAAACTACAGCTCAGATGTTCAGAAATGAATCATAAATGCAATATTAGATGCTAGCCAGACAGCACAGAGCAAAGCAGTGTGAGGACACACCACCAGTGCACTTTGAGAAGCTTCAATCCTGTAATAGAAATCCACATATAACAGTCCTGCTGCTACTAACAACAAACACATACACATCTCTCCAGAGACAATACAAAACACTGTCTGCAGAGAGCACAGAGGACAGCAGTGTGAGGTCTGATTACACATCTCTCCAGGGGTGTTCTTGAACGCTACAAACATCCACAGCATCCTATTCAATAATGGAGATTTCCTATAGTAGTTCGCTTTCATCCAGTTTACATGGAAAAAAATTATAGAATCATAAACAGCATTACAAAAGGTATTATATAATAGTTCATAGAATGAATCAAGCTCAATAATTATGCTCAATTATCCATGACAACTTACCACCACTATCATCAAATATATACCAAATAAGAGTTCCCACTTTACTCCCTTTTTGAAACACATTAAACAGGGTCCATCTTGCACAGTTCTAGTTGGAGATCATTTGCTCTTCTGTTTCAGGTTCTTGTCCCAGATTCTTGTCCTAGTTAACATTGATTAAAAGATCATTGTACCTGTTGACTGATGAAACTGACCCAATGCAAATTCCTAGAGCATTTTTGTATAATATATATATATATATATAATATATATATATACTTGTTTATCAACGTATGTTCATATGTTTTTATATTTATATACTACAACTGAATAAATGTACAGTTGCAAAGTCATAGCCCGCATTATTTGCAAAATTACTCAAATTGTGAAGCAGTCACACAACTATAGCAAGGCAATAAAGTAGGTTTCCCTTCGCAATGCGCTTACTGACCTGATATACACACAGTGTTTGTTTCCTTTTCCTTTCTCTGCTTGACATCTGCTATGATGAGCTGGCCTGTGGGTATGCTGCTTAAAATATTAAAGGGGTTGTCCTTAAAAAAATAATGTGAGGCCGGGAGGGAGGTGCTTAAAAAAATAAAGATTTACTTACCTCCACGATCCCTCCCGGCGTCCCACGCTGCCATTTCTCTGATTCAAGCCACTGAACTCAGCACAGCTTCCATGCCCCTGTAAACTAATAACCGTGCCCCTATTTGTTTACAGGGACATGGAAGCTGCACTGAGTTCAGCGGCACAAAAAGAGATGGCAGTGCGGGACACTGGAAGGGCCACGGATGTAAGGAAATCTTATTTTTTTAAGCAGCCCCCTCCCGCTACATATATTTTTTTAAGGACTCGGACAACCCCTTATTGATAGAAACCATTTAGGAGTCCCAACAGTGTGTATAAAACAGGAACCTCTTTATGTTTGTCCCCAAGGTAATCCTCTAGATTATATAGTCGTATCTTGATCGATGGTGTTATAAATAGTTTTCTAGTTGACAAGGTAAATTTTCAATACAATTAGAAACTGATTAACTGAGTTATGAATGTAGTAAAATGAAAGGAAATAATGCATATGTATTTTAGGCAGATTAACACTATCCAAGTAACACATTTAATATAGAAAGTCTGTACTGCTACATTTTACTTTGCAGACATCTATATTTACCAAGAAGATTTTAAGTTCATTGCCATCTGCCAAAAAGCCATTTTATAACCTTAGGGATATGTTATTATTTTATTCCTTAAACACTCTGAAAGTAATTTAAATATATTTAGCTTAAAATTATCTCTTATGCAAAAAATAGCCATAAACTCTATTACTGTAAAACGGTTTGTCCAGTTTTAGAAATTTGTTAACATATCAATGTTTACATTAATATTTAATATAATATGTATAATAGACATGCCTAAACTCAAAAGATGCTCGGTGTGCAAAATTCTAGCATGTTCCTAATACATAATGCACTACCATTCTCATCAGCATAAAATAACTTAACAATTTCATTATTATATGGATCAACAAATGTAAGAGATTGGGTTATTTTTGTGTTATGTTAATTTTGATCATCTTTGCTATCTGAATAAATTAAGGATGAGGATTTATACCTGTAGGAAAGATTTGTAAACCGTGACTTATAGGGCATGGCAACTTTAGAGACCGAGGTGCCAAACAACGAGTACCCACTTCTTTATTGCAAAGTGCCAAGATGGCAATTTCAGTAGCAACTTATAGCTCTGTCAAGCTTTCAATCGTATCAGTGTTGATAACAACTGATACAGTAGAATTCTGTGTATCATTTTAGCTTCCTCCAGGGTCCCCTGATCATAAGAAAACCCAGGCCTGGATCCGTAGCTCTAATAGTCACCGCCGTGTCCACACCTTCTCTCTCTCAGTAGTCTCCGGTTCAGGATGTGTTTTGAAATAGAACAGAGCATGGAGGCCTTGAGTCCTGTCTAGAAAACACAGACATTGCTATGAGTGGCACCTCTGGCACCCATGCCAGTTCACCCACCCCTGTCATAGGGGGACATGTATCATAGTTTTTCTCTTTGGTGTATAATTGAGACTTTTGGACGTCTTTTGGCCTTTTGTATGATCAGTCTTTACTTGTCATACATGTTCAGTTTTTCATCTGGAGACATGGACACAAGCCATGGAAGGGTTTATATGCAGGAGTGGACACTACTGTAAATTTTGGATTTGAGGCGTGTGTCTGTATTTTTTAGCACTCTGTCACACCCCAGGGAGATGACGACATATGAGGCTGTGGTCACATGTGGTGTTTATGCTAAGGTCACAGGTTGTGTTTTGGTTGCGTTATTGCATTTTGAAAGACATTACAACTGCTGAGGAGAGGTGATTTGTAAATGCAAATTTTAACAGAAATGTAATTAGGCAAATCACCTCTCCTCGGCTGTTGTAATGCGTTTCAAAACACAACCAAAATGCCACGTGTGACCTCGCCCTTAGAGAAGGTAGAGTGCAAAAATGTCTGAACTTTTAAAAAACAGGTTAATCTTCAAAATTTTAAACATTTAAAGCATGTGAATAATTCCAATTTACTGTTTTAATAGGGTCAATGAAAAAAAAACCTTCCTTTGTACCTGCCCGGAGCAGTTGCAGATTTGCACCTAAAAATGTTGCAAATAAGCAAAAAAGTGATACATAAATGAAAAGTCGCATGGAACAGAACCTAAAATAAAGAATATAAGCACACTGCACAGGTGCAGACAAAGGTTGATTTGAAAATGACAGCAAAGTTGCAGTGAAAAGTGCAAAACAAGACAAGATGCAAAAATTAGACAACATGTCCTCCTAATGTATCATAAATGCATTACATTTTTAAAGGGGTTGTGCAACAGTTTCTAAAATTCTAAAAATCACCTCAATGAGTAAATGCATGTGTGACCATTCTCCATTAACTCTATGAAATCATCAACAGGCGGTTATGCAATACAATCGGTGCTCTAGAACTAGAGAGTGGCACAATCTTCCACTTTCTCCATTGAGCGAACCTCTATTCACAAGATAGTACAGGTCCCAAAGCGAGACCCCCATCTATCATGTATTTTGCATAAAGCCCTATTGAACACTGACATTCCATTTAGAACACATGTGTCAGAACTTGCAAATTGTACTGAGGGATCAGGTTTCAGGCTTCTTGCTGAAAAACCACACCCAGAGCTGCCTGTGACTGACAGCTCCATTTCTGATCCTGGCAAAGCTGAACTTCATTTGCCTGCAGCTGCGGTTTGAGTGATGGACGGCTGAGCCAGTCAGTGCTGGAGGTAGTGTCCATTACTGCCTTATATTCTGCCCAGCCTTCATTGGGTGCTGGTTATTGCAGTACTATCTGTGTATCAAGTGCTCTTGCCATTGCGGTTCTGCTATTGCGAAGAGACAGAGACACAGATGATTCGTGTTGCTTAGTGCTCCATCTCGTTCCTTCACACCCAGAGCATTCAAAATAACTTTAGTATTTATAGTGAAATCTGGGACTGCCCCTCACAATCTACTTACACATGTGACTGATGACATAAGAGAACACATGATGCCATATATATCCTTTACAAAAGATGATGATAAAGCTCGATAGTGCAACTAAATATAAATATAAATTCCAAAAAAACTAGACAAAAAGAGGGAATCCATGCCATAATGAACTTGTAAAATAGAGATAACAAATTATTCTTTAAAATGTACTAAAAAATTCCGGAGAGACAATGCATGAACACCCAGTAAGTACACAGTATATAGGTAGGCAAAGGGAGCGTGCTCCTAATGGCAGTAATGTGTACTGCCACATAACAAAAACTTATGCCAAACACAGAAGTAGCAGATAAATACTACAAATAAACATGCAGTTTTTGAAAAATATAGACCCAAACAAGGATGAATATCTGTGAAAGGGAGATCCTGGACCACAGTACCTGTGTCAGCCCACGCGCGTTCAACCCGCTGGTCTTCTCAAGGGGTCTGTTATTGTTAGTACTGTAATCGTCGTTGTGTTGTTCTGTTATTTAAGTATAAAGTAGTATATAGTGAGGGGGAAGTCTTGCAGAGTCCAGCTACAGCTGTCATTCAAAGAGCTGTACAATGTCTATTCTGTCAGAGGTCAATGACCAAAGACAGCAGCACATGGCAATAACTGTGTTCATATACACTTATTACATTATTAATTAATTTGCATTCACACAGTGTAGTGCATGTGGTAAAGATGTACAAGTAGATAGCAAAAAATTGCTTGCAGTATAAGGTATGTAGCAGAGTAGTACATTACCATTTATATATGGTAGTAATGATAGAGAAAAGAACAACGCACATACTGTATACTAAATCTAATTTTTTTTGTTTTTTTTCCATGTACAATATGCCCATTAAGCACAGGAGAGTACAATTAGTACAGTAATCACAATGCATAAACAGAGCCGCTTCTGCCATGGGTGTGAACCCCTTTTAGGAGCAGTAGACAGACTTGACAAGGCTGGCAAGTCATGTTACCTGAAAAAAAAATACTAACCTAAAAGTGCAATGTAACTTATGGCAGAGCTCTGTTAGGACATGCGGCAGCCTGTGTTCCTTCACAAACACGCGGCTGCCGAAGGGAGAACAGTGGGGAGCTCCAGGGAAGCGGCCGGGGCTGGAGCCCGAAGGCGAGTACAAGGGTTTTTTCTGGGCTGAGGTGTGTAAGCGTGGGAGAGGTTGGTATACAGGGGGGAGAAGGCATGTTTACAGGGAGGCTGTGGATACAGGAGGGGAGGACATGTTATGGGGGAGGCTGTATTACAGAGGGGGAGAGAGGCTGTGTATACAGACTGTGATACACGGGGACAGGCTGTGCATACAGGGGGGGAGAAGGTTTATACAGGAGGTGGAGAGGGTGTAAACAGGGGAAGAGGCTGTGTATACAGAGGGAGAGGCAGGTGAATACAGAGGGGGAGGGCTGTGAATACAGGGGAGAGAGCGTGTATACAGTTGGGGAGGCTGTATATACAGGGTGAAGGAGGCGTGTATATGGGAGGAAGGGTGTATATACGGGGACGGCTTTGTATACGGGGGAAGGACTTTATATACAGGGGAGAAGACGCTGTGTATACAAAAGGTGGGGCGTTGTTATGGGGAGGCGGTGCTTCTGGGGAAGACAAATTAGGAGACCTAATAAATTGGGGTGCTGTAATACTTAATTCGGGTGACTATATAAGGATGCTTATGTGGGATTTGTAGCTGGAATGGGAGGAGGGAAAAGGGGATGGGGGGCTTTGTTAGAGTAGTACTGTATAATTTAGTTAGTGGAATTTTAAGTATAGAGTATATAGCTTTTACAACTTTGCTTTAGTTTAGTTTGTGGGTTAGTTAGTTTTTTTTTTTCTTTTTATTTTGAAAGTCTTAGTTAGATAGTTTGCTCAGTCATGTTGTGAGGATAAGATGTTAGAAACACACCATTATACTGCAAGGATTGTGGTAATTTTAAGGGACCCAGTGTGAGTTGTGCTGCGTAGAGCTGAAGAATTTTGATTTGGTTGTAAATTGCACAGAGAAAAAATTATGGCCGGGAGAATCATAAAAGAAGTCATCTACCTGATGGAGAAGATCATCACTGTAAGGTGCTAGATACTAGATTTCACTAATGTCTGTGTCTAATATACCTTACAATACTAGGGTTGTAGCCCCAGTGCACACCGGTATCCTGGTATGGCAATGACTTTCTAGTATGTTTTAGAGCTGTTCGTAAGCAGATGAGGGTTGTATATAGCTTGTTTCACTCTAGTTAATAGGTCTCCTACTCCATACAGATCTTTTATTCCCTAGGGCATGCTTATTCTGATATGGGCTATGCATGTTTTTAATCATTCTTCCCATGTAAACTACATGCGATGTAAAATTTGGGTATTAATAATTTTTGTATAATAATAAATTATTAATCATTATAATGCGTGGCATAGTACCAATTGGTATTTTTTGAAGTCCGATCATCTGCAGGACCCATCTGCAGTACCATTTCCCTGTATGGTGTGTAAGGGTTTGATACTATCACACGGATGTGCCAGAATTCTGACACTTCGGACACGTGCCATATGACTAGGGTCTAGTTTATATAAGTATGTAGAATGATGCATATCCAGCACCCAACTAGGCACGGAAAGCAATATCCTCATGTTTCAGCAGGCAGACGTGTCACTATGAGGTAAGTTGATCCATTACTATGAACAGCCAATAAAGGGGCGTGATTAAAAGGGATTTTGTTGGGCAGTATATCAATTATTACTATGTATGATATAAATGTCTCATTTAGAGGTAAACAAGATATGTCCTTGGATAGACACCCGTACATTGGATGCACAAAAAACAAAAAGTTTTTGGATATGAAATGTATGGAGACTGCATATTCTACAGCGTCCTTGAGTAATGAGCACTAAGCCAGGTGGTGGGCAGGGCTCAATGTGCATGTCTGGCCACCGCTGCCAGAGTGCTGGGTGGTATATCAGATGAAGCTATTTGTTTCTAAGGGACAACTGGATTTATTTATGAGAAATATCTCACACAGAAACTTAATTTTTAATAATTGAAGAAACGTTTTACATATGGCAATGAATTAAATTAACATGAAGTGCCCAGATTGGGAATACCCCTTTAATTAGGCTACTTCACATGAGCGTATGGAATAAGTATATGGCCGACGTATATTAATGGCATATATACGTCCCCACAGCACGCATACCGTTATAGCAGGGAGAAACGATTAGGAAAGTGTTGTATTTTTTGACGGAATATGCTCTGTGCGACAGTTATTACTGTGGAGAGGGGCGGGGGTGAGTGGCGCTCCTTCCTCCTCCTTCCTGGCGCCCGACACGTGCCCAACTGCGTGAAATACGGCTAGGGGGGCCACAGCCTATGTTGCCATGTAGCCTAACAGTGAGGATTGTGATGTGGTATGCACTTTGTGTGAGGAGTTACAAGAAAAAATGTATTACATTATTTAACCCCTTACTGACTGAGTCCACTCTGTACACAGAGGGTGTTAGCTGCATTATGCAGCTAATACCCGCGACCATTGCTGGTAAAGATCGCAGGTGTTAACCCCTTAAGTGCCACCATGAAATGCAAAGGTGGCACTTAAATGACAGTGGCGCAAGGGCACCACAGAAAATGACACCACAGAGATCTCCATATGCCAAAGTATGAAAATGTTATTAGTGTCAAAATATGGCAAAGTTAAGACTTTCTTTGTACAAAAGGTTTTACATTTTTAAAACCTACTAAAAACTATATAAATTTAGTATCCATGTAATCGCACTGACCCAAGCAATAAAAAGTAGGTGTCATTCAGAGCTCACACTGAAAGCCGTAAAAACTGAGCCCACAAAAAAATGGCACATAAGCAGTATTTTTTGTCAAGGTCACTGCATTCTACATTTATTCCCGCTTCCCAATACATGGAATGGAATATAAAATACTGCCACTAGGAAGTACAATTGGTTATGCAGAAAACTAGCCATTATAAAAAAATATAAAAACTATGGATTTTTAAAGAAAGGAATTAAAAACGGAAACATAAAATCGAAAAAGGGCTTCATAAAAAAGAAGAATGGGTTAATAAATGTTCTAAAAAGTGATCAAAAAATTACAAGCACCAAAATTGTAACACTGAAAAAAAAAACAACCTGTCACGCAAAAAATATGCCCACAACCAGCTCTGTCAACCAAAAAATACTAAAGTTGTGCCTCTGAAAAAATGGCAATACTAAAACAATTTTCTCTATTTTAGTTTTTCTTCAGTAAAATAGGACAAATATAATGTAAACTATATAAATGAGGTATTGCCGTAATCAAAGTGATCCATGTAATAAAGATAATATATTATTTTTATGCTACAGTGAATGCCCCCCAAAATTGCTAAAAATCTGAAACAAATATATATGTTTTTCTTTTTATCCACACATTAAACTGTTGATGAAATTTCATCAATAAGGCATGTGTCCTAAAATGAAGGATTTGGAGAGTACTTTGATACATATGGCGTTTGTTCTTTACTGAATTTGTAACTTCGTAAAGTCGCAATCAATTTCAAACTTATTTGTACACCTGGTCAGGGGCTGCTGTAAATTTGTGCCAAAGTATGCAACTTTTTAAAATAGTTGGCACTTTCACATCTGGATTCAGGTGATAACTCACTGCAGAAAACTAGACAGTGGCAAAGGATATAGTTTTAGGTGCAGTAATAGTCGCTAATAAGTACAAACATTATGAAAAGTCTAAAAAAATGAAAGTAAAACCACAAGTTTTATACATGTTCCCCAATGACACACACAATGGGGCATATTTATCAGGACCTCTGCGCCACGCCAGTGGCGCAGAGGCCCTGAAATAATCGCAAATGCTAGCTTATTGCTAGCTTTTGCGATTATTTGCCCCGATCCGCCACCTTTACGCCCGGGTGCGGCCGGCCGATTGGAGGGCGCGGCCGGCCAGGAGTGGGCCGGCGTGGGGCACCAGCACGAGCACCAGCGGATGATATATATGCCCCTATATCTCAGCTGTAGCATACACAGGGGCAGATTTACTTACCCGGTCCTGTCGCAATCCAGCGGCGCAATCTCAGTCGAGGATTCGGGTCTTCCGGCGATTCACTAAGGTAGTGCGCCCGATGTCCACTAGGTGTCGCTGCTGCGCTGAAGTCCGTCAGAGTTCACTGGAGTTCACCAAGCTATCCTGAGTGCAGGTAAGTGTGTGTCAAGTGACACTTTAAAAAAAAAAAATACGGCGGTTTTTCCTAATCCATCGGGTTTTCTTATGGCCACGCCCCCCGATTTCCGTCGCATGCCGATGCGCCACAATCCGATCGCGTGCACCAAAAACCTGGGGCGATTCAGGGAAAATCAGCGCAAAACGGTAATATTCGGGTAACCCGGCAGAAAAACGTGATGCGGACCTTAGTAAATGACCCCTATAGAGTCAGCTGTTCTACACCTCCTTCCCCTGCTATAGAGATATTGGGGCTCATTTACTAAGGGTCCGTCGGACGCATTTCCGTCTGGTTTTTCCGAATTTTCCCGATTTGCCCTGAATTGCCCTGGGATTTTGGCACACGTGATCGCATTTTGGCACATCGGTGGCGGCTTGCATGCGACAGAAGTCGGGGGCGTGGCCATCGGACAACCCGACGGATTCGGACAACGCGCGAGATTTAACATTTAGAATTGTGTCGCAAGACATGCACTTACAAGAAGAAGGTGAACTCCGGCGGACCTCGGCGGGGAAGCGATGGATGCAGGAACTTGGGCGAACGATCTTTATGAATCACGCGCGCCTGCATCTCGTCGGACCGTCAATCAGGGATCGCAAAAGGTTTAGATAAGAAAATTGCCCCATTATTCTTACTGAGCTTGTAGAGGAAGTCTCTGTATGATGAATGCTTGCCAGCAGGAAGTGTTTGGCTTTGATTTCATCTTGTAATGCACGGGGGAGGAGCTGGAGGCAACTGCATTGTGCATACAGTGAAGCGATTCATGAGAAGGATATGCTCTGCCCCATCATAGTCAGAAGATTTATGGTCGGATCCCAGGGCAACCAAATTTGACAGATTGGAATTATATCTGTGAAATCTGTGTATTTTTGTTAATAATGGTAAATTAGAGAATGTGTTGGTGAATTGAAACCTAGTTGTGAAATGAAACCTCATCCAGTCAGTGCAATTTTTTTCTGAGCTCTGCCTCCGGAGCACATTAGATAGAGCCGTGTATGGGGATATCTGTATCATACAGACAATTAGCTCTGCTGGAGACCACAGGTTATGGAGGAAGAAATTTCAAGAAATACTTGTGAGGAGATGAGATGTCTTGCGAGGGGAAGGGGTAAGTCCTGAGACAATAATATAGTTCAGCAACCTGGTCACCCCTTTCGTGTAATGCACTGGTCTACCCTTTATATTTGTGTAACACACCGGTCTCCTCTTATATTTCTGTAAAGCCCTGGTCGCCTCTTTATAGTTGTATAATGTGCTGTTTGCCTTTCTATATTTGTGTTGTCCCGCGGGCCGCAGTTGGCCCGCGGGCCGCGAGTTTGAGACCCCTGTCTTAGGGTGTGATGCACCCAGATGCATCAAAGGTTTGTGCAGATAATTCTTAACAAAAATAATTATTTAGTCTTGTTAACATGAAACTGTTACTAATTTGGCACAGACACCTAACTGATGCAGCCGGCTCCATCACAGCCCCATCTCTGCTGTGTCCAGGCCGCCCTGTATATCCACACCCTTAGGGTACATTCACACAGACGTATGCCTGGCCGTAGCCAGGTAGCCATACGGCGGCGCGCTGGAGAAGAGGAGGGATGAGCAATGCTCACCCCTCCCCTCTCCATAGAAAACAGCGCTGCACAACCACACACATGGGGAAAGATAGAGCAAAAAATTTTGGCTGGGGTTACAATTAGAGATGAGCGAACATGCTCGTCCGAGCTTGATGCTCGTTCGAGCATTAGCGTACTCGAAACTGCTCGTTGCTCGGACGAATACTTCGCCCGCTCGAGAAAATGGCAGCTCCCGCCGTTTTGCTTTTTGGCGGCCAGAAACAGAGCCAATCACAAGCCAGGAGACTCTGCACTCCACGTCATGCTGGGTGGAGTGCAGAGTCTCCTGGCTTGTGACCAAGCCCCTGTCTCTAGGCTACTCCCCAAACAGGGGCTTGGATTGGCGAAAGCTCGCCTGGCAGCGGAGCGCCAGCTCCATGCGCATCAGCCGCTTCTTGCGCATCTGTTTACATTCCCCTCACCCGCCATATCCCAAACTTATAAGAACGCTACTACACTTAACTTGGTGCAGGCTGGGACCGAGTCTGACCCTGGGGCTGGTCATATACTGCCGACGCAGAGAATTGCGGGGCCTACCTCGGTCCAGGTCTCAAAGGCCTACTATACCTCCTCCCACCCCTCCTCCACCTCCTCCTCCTCCGAATTACCATCCGTGGGCATGGCGCCATCAGTCGGTAGCTCTAGGCACAGCAGCAGTGCCGTCGCTAAGCGACAGCAGGCGGTGCTGAAACTGCTGAGCCTAGGCGATAAAAGGCACACCGCCCAAGAGCTATTACAGGGCATTCCACATCAAAGTTGTTAACTTTGTCGCCACCCTGCTGTGTAATCCACAAAATATACTTGCAAACTTTTACCATTTAGGGATATTATTTCAGCGCTTCTTGCGCATCTGTTTACATTCCCCTCACCCGGCATATCCTAAACTTATAAGAACGCTACTACACTTGATCTTATACAAAATCAAAAGGTGCTCTATAAGTGCTGTTTTGGGGGGAGTAGCCTAGAAGACAGGGGCTTGGATGGCGAAAGCCGCCTGGCAGCGGAGTCGCCACTCCATGCCAAGATCCAACTAACATAGTTTTAACTGCAGCACCTTTACTTATCTCTACTAGTTCACTGCCTCCATACTGGTCCCCTTATCAACGAGCTGTTCAGGCAGAATTTTGGGTTGTTTTCCATGGCTTCCATGTTAACTTTGTCGCCACCCTGCTGTGTAATCCCAAAATATACTGGCAAACTTTTATCATGTACCGATATTAGTTGAGCTTTCTTGCTCACCTCCTTTGGTTCCTCTCTTGCACCCATTGGTTGAAGCCTAGTCCATTTAGGGTATTGTCGCCAGGCCACCTCTCTAGCCTGCTCCGGCGGCCTCATGCTGTCTCTGCTGCCGTCCCTAAGTGTCAGGTTCAATTAATTGCATGTTTTAGATGCTATCTAGTCTTCATCCTGTCACTCTTTCATGGCCATGCTTTGCCCATAATTTTGGCATAATGGTGCGATAAGGCCATCCTCAGAGGCATCCATGCATGCTGCCCCTGCTGTTTCCTTCCATCTCCCGTGGTGTTCCACCTTTTCTGAGTTTCCCAGGTGTTTGGGCCAAGCTTCCCCTTGCAGAGCGTGGTCCCCTTGAAAAATGCTCGTCTCCCATTGACTCAGGGGTTCGTTATTCGGACGGCGCACTCGAGCAACGGGAAAAGTTTCGTCTCGAATAACGAGTACACCGTCATTTAAGTGCTCGCTCATCCTCTATTTAGGTAGCATTACAGTAACTGAAATGCCATCATTCTTTAATTTCATGATGTATTTTATTTACTGATGAAAACCCTTACAATTGATCTGTATTTTTTTTGGACAAAGATATATGGCATAATGAACAGCGGATTTTTCAACCTTTTTTTGAGGCTGCGGCACCTTGTTTCTACTTATAAAATCCTTGGGCAACACCACCAACCAAAATAGCACAAATGACACTAACCCCGTCATATATACATATATTAATTATTAGATTGTTAATTTATTTTACTGCACTCGTGTGAAACCTGGGCCTGTTTTGATGAACACAAAAGGGGATAGCCTCCCTTTTCCCCTGATAAAAGCCCCTAGCGGCCTCCCTTTTTCTGATAAAAAGCCCTACTGCCTCCTTTCCTGATAAAAAGCTCCTAGCTGCCGCCCTTTAAAATAAAAGCTCCTGCTGCCTCCTTTCGTCCTAATAAAAATCCCTACGGCCTCCCTTTCTTCCTGATAAAAAAAAGCCCCAGCGAGCGGCCTCCCTTTACAGAAAAAGCCACCTAGGGCCTCTCTTCTTTACTATAGAAAGTCCCCTAGCGGCCCTCCCGTTACCGTAAAAAGCCCCTATGGCCCTCTTTGCAATAAAAAGCCCCTAGCGCCCCCTTTACTAATAAAAAACCTCTACGGCCCCCTTTACTAATAACAAACCTCTAAGCTAGCGGCCTCCCTTTACTACTAAAAATCCTATCAGCGAGGCCTCCCTTTACTAATTAAGAGCCCTAGCGCCTCCCTTTACTAATAAAAGGCCCTGAGCCCGGCTCCCTTTACTCTTAAAAGGCCCTAGAGGCCTCCCTTACGATAAACCCAAGGGCCTCCTCTTTACTAATAAAAAAGACCCTACTTGCCTTCCCCTATAAAATAAATAACTTATATCCTTAACCCCTCCTGTAAGTCCTCTTCCGCGGACCTTTCCTCCTAATTGGCAGCTTCGGCTTCCTCCAGGTTGCACCCGCACGCTTCTGTTCACGTGACTTCCGCAACCCTGACGTTTTTTTTCAAGGGGTCACGCTCCAGTCACGTCCATGGTCGCGCTATGCAGGATCTCCAAAAGGGTGGGCATACCTCAGGGGCACAGGGGCACCCGGGGCCGCTCCAGTTTTCAGTGGACCCGTTGGGCGACAAAGCCTCATGTGGCCCTTCGCCGAAAGCTGGGTCATACTGCGGCCATTGGATTTCTCGTTATACGCCTCTTCACCTCACCTCTCATACATTAATTATGATCAGCCCCCCACTGGAATATTAGATTACAGCCCAGCCCCTCCCAACCAAACCACCCATAGTTTAAACACATATGTCAGCCCCCACAATGGATTATATTCATCCCGCCTACATCGTCCCATTAGTGATGGCACCCCCTCCTGGTCTCCCAAACATTACATGCAGCCCCCGGGGGGGGGCAATGCACCCCGCCGTCATTATATACAGGCCCCCATCCTCATCCCCAGTCATTATACAGTCCCCTCCTCATAGTCCCCCCATTCATGAACTGGGGCCCCGCTCCTCACGTCCCCGCCCGTTCCATAGAGGTGGCCACCTCCTCAACACCTCCCCCGGGTCTTAATATGGGGCCTCCCTCCTCATGCCCCCCCCATTCATGATATACATCGCCGTCGCGCCCCATGGACTAGTAAAGGACATGTTAAAATAAAAATAGTACGACTCACCTCAGGCGTTCTACGCAGAGCCATAGCTGCCAAGTTACGGGGTGCGTGGCTCCTCCAGCCCGCCAACACGGTCACACGCACTCCGGCCAGACCGGCACCCTGTGACGGCGCAGCGACCCAGCACAGCCAGGCTCTGGGATGGGGATTACACCCACACGCACCGTCTTTCGCCCAAGCGGAGCGCCGCTTTTCAGTTCCGGCACCCGCACGGGGCCGGCGGCAGAGGAATGAAGAGAGGTGCCGGCGCCGGCCCAGGGTGCCCCCAGAGTTCGGATCGTTCCCCCGCGCCCCTCAATCCATGTGTCGCGCGGCACACTAGCTGCCGCAACACATAGGTTTTCGAAAATCACTGTGGCATGAAGATATTTAACTTGGTTGAAAGTGCAACGTAACCTAACTGCCTGACCACATTTTTAGTCTGCAGCTATAGCTAGAAATCAATAGGTCAGTCGAATAGAGTGGTAATGGGCAAAAAGCTGTGTGTTGCCCATGTCCATTTTCTGTCTCTGGACATTTTTGGCCTTGGACTTCTGTGGGTGAACTTCAGTATCCCCTTTACTAAAGTCCATGTAAATCTGTTCATGGTTTGACTAAAAGTGAGAAATCTGACCATTGCATTATCCAGTTCTGTTGTCGTTTCCTGGGATCATCTTATTTTTTTCTCATCTAAAAAACATAATGACTGTTTCCCTTGTCTTCTAAGTGCAACAGAAAGACGCAATTTTTGAATAATCATTTTGTTGCAACACAAGATAAGATCCTTTTGGATTGGAAAATTAGAGATTATTTCCCCTACTTTAACTTAGATTTGATGGTCATTTTTGGGCCATCTCCCCTTTACTTTGTGCAGAGCGGATTGACAAGCCTTCTTTCAAATGTAGAGAGCCAACAAACTATCATGCAAGTCACTCAAAGCCCTTAGTTGCTGTCCATTAGAATTAACCATCTCAATGATGTACCAGAGTTGTTGCTGAGAAAAAACATGGAGAAAGGATCTGAACTAGACATCGGGAAACATTCCTTAACAAAAGGGAGCAAGAATACTAAGACAAGTGTACCAAAAAATGTTTGACCTTTATTTATTTAGATTACTTATTTTTATATTTTTAGTAATCAGTAACCAAAGAAGACCTGTTGGTACAATTTGAGATAAGTTTTAACTCGCACCCTCAATCTTGAATATACCACATTTGTTGATGGACTTTTATTTTTTAACCCTTACCCCGGAGGAAATGGGGAAAAAGCAATTCTGAAAGTGCAAACGTCTGCCACCTCCTGAAACACCCTCTGTTACCCCCGCTCTTGCTGTTTCAATTTTTTTTTATGTGTTTTGTTGTGATTGACATTTCTCTCTCTATCACTGATATTGTGTATTATGAAACAGGGTCCTCTACCTTAATTTACTTATATAATACACATACTATCTTATCCCTTGACTCAGAATCAGAACCATGATCAAGCTTATGCATATTTTTCCAAAGTAATATTTTTCACTTTGCGGTTCGCTAAGGACAAATGTAAAATGATCGGGTGCTACCCGGGTCATAAAGTGTGGGCACAGGCTGATGTGCAGGGAGAAGATGGTTAGCACTCCAAACCTTGTCTAATAAGCCGAGCTGGCCATGATGTTCATGGATATGAACCCACATAGCTACCTTGCCACATGACCCTGTTCCATCGACCTCTGGGGCAGTGACACAGCCCAATAGCAGCATATGCATAATCGACATGGAACAAACCATCTTATGATCGTGAGCTGAGTATCAAACCATTTGTCCATTCTAATTGGTTTACAGTCATTTACTATCATATTACTAAGGAAAACACTAATCAATCAAGCCTACATAAGCCATAGAACCACTTACTCAGTGATTCAGAATGCACTCTTAACGTGGTAATCCTAATTTTATATACATTCGCTTGTCCTGCCCTCTAAAACTAACTGTAACATATGCGTAGGAAGCCAGATGCGTTGGGGGCATTACCTACTCCTCAGTGCTTGGTGTTCAAGTGCTGTTACAGTGGTGTGAAAGGAAGCTCCCCCCCCCCCCCACACACACGACACAACTGCACTGTGTTGCTTAAGGGTGATTAAATCAGTCCAAGGGAGGGTGGGAAGTGCCAAGGGTAGAAGAGCAACACTAACTTCTTTGAGCATGTCCGCATTAATAGGGCTATAGTAACAGCCCCCCAAAGCACTTCTATTATCATAGTTTATAAAAGTTAACTTTGGACAAAGGAGCAGCATGGATAACAAAGATATGAATTTGTGTTCTAGGTTCTTAACCTCATATTTGATTTATTGGTAGATTTTTCTTTAGTCTATTGTTTATTTACCTTACCAATCACATTGACATTCTATTTTACCTTTGATGAGCCTATACAATATGAAAACCTTTGTAATTTATTTACAAGAAACCCTGAATCCTCTGAACCCAAATTAAACATGACCTAGTTACCTTGGAAATCATTGGCAGCTAGAAGTAGCTTTTTCTATGATGAATGTTGTCATCTTTCCAAACATCTGCTGTATGAAATAAGCACCTGTTATGTTTGGCAATTGTCCAGTCATAAAAGTTATTCAGCTTGAACTTATCAATAGCTACTGAGAGATAATGCTCAACATAAAAAAAAGAAGGTTTCTACAGACTTGGAAGGCCGAAACATTTGTAATAATAACCACATATCACACCTTACCAAAGAACAGAATCTTCAAAAATTGTTGCAATGCCAAAGCACATTTTGCACCAACACCATCTATTGTCATGCAGAGTTTCAGTTTGTAGAAACAGATCTGAACCACGTTTTTGTTTCAATCGATGAGAGAGAACAGAGAATTACATCCAACTGACTTCTATATAACATGCTGTAAGTAATTTCCACTGTGGTGTAGTAGAGGAAACCGTCGTTCTGCCCTTCTCTCTGAACTTAATTTAATTCTTACAGGTTCACAGATAACCTTACTAAATATATGGAATAAATCATTTTAGGGTTATGGGTAAAACAAGTACTTCCATAGACATGCTAAATTGATCATTTTAATTACTATAATATGATAGAAATTATATCTCATAAATACATAATCAAATTAGACATAAACATTAAGTTCTGTTTTCTTAAAATTCGATTTTCATCATATTCTGTAATGGTTCCTTTAATATTTTCCATTTAACTTAGTATCCTACACTCATTATGTAAGTCTGTAAACACCAAGATGGACAATCTATAAGGCGGTATGCTTACAGTTATAATGTTTTCAACAATGTACGCATGATTGCCATTATCACAACAGGAGGAACTGCACTGTTGTGAGTAAGAGCCCTTTTTTTTTAACTCTTGCAGATTTGTGTACTGCTCGGGGGAGAAGTGAACACCTGGTTATGATGTTGGTTGTCCACATGGGTTGGTGGTGACCAAAAGAAACTGAATAGTAATCAATGTGGTGCAACAGAAGTGAACCTCGGCATGGATGTATGTCAGATTAAAAATGGCATGTATCGATCCATTCTGATACGGTAAGGCCGAAATTGACTTGTCGATGGGCATACAACCTTTAACAGCTGCCGTTGCCTGCTCTTAGTAAGTGCGCGCTAGCGCGCGATGGACCTACGGCTGCGGGACAGGAAGAGGAAACACAAAGAGGATTTGGCTATTATAACTTGAGAATATATACGCAAATTGGTCAGCATTGGCAACGGGAAGCTGACAGTGGCAGATCTTACTGATTTTGTGACACAAGTGCCTCAAGAAAGGCCACACATTGTTTAGATACCCATAATACTTCTAGATAGCATTTCAAGGCTTTTCCTACATTTATGGACATTGTTAAATTTCTGTGAATGGTTGTTATTCTTGATACTAATTATAAATCAATATGTTATGAATATTTTTAATATTTTTTTCATTTGCATATTATTAATATGTTTACCATCTTGTGTTGATATCTAATGTTTTAGATTTTTCCTTCTTGGTTTTGCAATATTATTATGATCAGAAAATATACCATATAGAAATTCCAGACAAATTGTGACATCTGTGAAATATTAAGAGGTCCTAAAATATTACTTGTTTAGGTCAGATCTTCAGTGTTTTCTTTGATCTTGAAGAATAGCCATTGAGAGAATCAAGAGGGAAAGTACTCTCATGGAGTAAGAATCTCACCCAGAGTAACAAGAGGAAAGTGTACACATTTTAAGATTTAAGAACACATCTACCTAGAGTATCAATAAATTAGTTTGGTAAAGGAATTGTATATTGACCAGAGGTACAATGTATCAGTTGGACCTACAGTATGTTGTTTTTATTGAAAAAAATGGAGTATAATTTAAACCAAGATTTATTATTTTAAATCAAGTTTAAATGTCACTAGCACATTTCTGTAGAAGCTATTCCTTTCATGAAATTTCTATTTTGAAACTCTTTGAGTCTTATTTTTCTAAAGGTAATCAAAAAATCTGGATAAATGCCCGTGCTTTTAACAATCGAAGTGAATATAGGTTCAATCAAACTTTTATCATATAGTGAACATGGACTTTTGTGATAAAAAAAAAAAATGCGTCTTGCTGATCTAACACATTCTATTATAGCAGGAGTCTGGCATGTAGCACTGGTGTGCAAGTACACAGCCTTTTGTAAGAAAAATAAATAGTACATTCGCCCAATATTTTAGAAAGTTTTTTTCCATTTGAATATGAAACTCATTACAGTCAGACAAAGCAGCCATGTAACTTGTATGACCCTATTCAAATTAATAAGAATAGTAAAAAAATGAGCACCTGGTAGTGGAGCAGAAATAAAAAGTAAATAATGACCCCCTTCTACAAGTCACGTAAAGCGTTTAGATTCCCTCATAATGAAAACTGATTTTGGGGAGCACATGTTTAAGATAAATGCATTTAATATGCAACTGTGTACTCTGACAGATGCCACATAATGATAATTCTTAAATGACTGGGCTCGTAAACATTTGTGTTTTCACGATAACGACACGCATCCAACAAATCAAACCAATACATACAGATAAACACAATACGAGGTAAAGCCACCTAGCCACAACTGAGATAACATATAATGTACAGAATGCATACACAAAAGATATCACAGACAGAGAACCCAAAAATGGAGCCACAAACGAACAACCCTGTAAGACTCTTACACAACTGTTAACATATATTTATTATCAGCTTCTTCTTCTTTATGACGTTAATCTTCATTTAATTTATTTAATTTAAATAAATGTGTTCGCGCAATGAAGACGGTGCAGGCCCTGCTTTTATTACCCCAAAAACTCTGTCCCGACATTCCCACAGTGTTTCTAATCTGTAGGTGACAACTTTGTAACAGTTCCTACGCTTGGTTAGCACAATACGTGTGGACAGAGAGCCAGAAAGACCTTAAGGTGAGGCCAGGCTATTTGGGTCAAAACCAAGATTTGTGGTGATGTACTCAAGTCTGAGGCAAATAAGCTAAGCAATGGGCAATCACTCGAGAAAAGCACAATAGAGGAGTGTAGAACGTAATCAAGGACAGAACTATCTATAGACCACAGTTTATGTTGAAGTTTCCTGTACACCACTACCTCATGTGTGGACCATCACCAATGACAGCACCTCTCAAAGCACAAACGCCATCTCAGCTATATCAGAGGACCATCTGACAGCCCTGCAGAAAAGTGATAACTAGGCAGAACAGAAGCTACCAACTACGTGAGGTGAGCTACTAGCACTTGATGCGCTCGTTTTAAAACAATCATGGAAACCTATGCAATATATGCCATTTAACTAACTCTGCCACAGCATGCTGTACAACATTGGTATTAACTTTACCATCTTCACCAATTTGTCTCATCCATACAAATTAACATTTTACTATACCAACCAAATGTGCACCTCCAAGTGGATCCAGTCTGGTGTAAATATCACTAAAAATTATTGTACAATCAACAATGAAAATACATATCATTTACTATAAGGCTTTAACCCCTTCATACGCTATATATGCTATCTACATTAGATTTGCACTTGCCGCCACATTACACAGGCCCTGAGGAAGTTCAGATACACTGGCATACTTAGGTTAGTATGGTGTTTGTGGAGTGTTCCCTTCCCCTCATCTCTTAATCTTATATATTGATTAGATTTAGTGACTTTGTTGTTCCCATGCATTTTTCTGTAATCTTAGGGACTTATCCCTTGTTTGGTGATCTTCAACTGCATCACAACTGTGATATATCTGATTATTAACATTATGTAAGGGGAAACCCTGTATGGCAGATGGTGTCTTATCAATGGACATGGCCAAGAACATCTTTTAATTGCATTATGCATTTTACTGTCTTTGTTTGTGTGCTATGAACTAATAATGTTATTTAAGCTTTTGGGGTCTGTATATTGCTATTTTTCTAGTTGTTTCCTAAATTATAGACTACTTTGCACCCTGCTGTGTGCTTCCTTTTTAGCGTTTTGGCAGAAAGGACAATTAAAGAACAATGTACTGTATGATCAACTTATTAATTACCTATTGACAAACCTTGCCACAGAACAGTGTTTTTACAAACTAAAACAAAGTGCTTTTGTAAAAGACAGGATGATTAAATCTACATAACAGCAACCTGTCGCAGAGAAAATTGTAACTACGTTTTCTGAAAGTTACGACACAAAACCATAGTGTACAGCTTTTTTCTTGC
The DNA here is from genome assembly GCA_019512145.1 of Engystomops pustulosus. Classification (NCBI taxonomy): domain Eukaryota; kingdom Metazoa; phylum Chordata; class Amphibia; order Anura; family Leptodactylidae; genus Engystomops; species Engystomops pustulosus. The sequence continues at coordinate 198,557,000 of CM033641.1, forward strand.
TCTTTCCACACAAATGTGATTGATTGTGGGTTTGTTCTGGACATAACTTTGTCTCAAAGGAATTTTCCTAGAGGTCGTGGGGTTTTAGTATTGGTCGACTCAGGGCTCTTTATTTCATTCACTTCAAATGTGTTCTGTTTCAAGGAACTGCTTTGCTGTATGACAGGGCGTTGTCCGGCAATGCAAATTGCGTCTCAACTAATGCAGAATGTTAGAAATTAACCATGTGTTTTTTGAATAGTTCTCATCAACACGTGTATTCACCTGCCATGTAGTTGCCATGGAAGGTTTAACTCACTAGTGGCAGAAAATATTCCCCATGACCCAAACCGTGCCTCCACTACCTTCACTAGAATCGGTAAACACTTTGGGTTGTTCCCCAGTTTGTCGATGAACATATTGGGGCACATTTACCTTACCCCATCCCTGCGAGATCCCGAATCCGGAAGGGCCAACGATAATGGAACCTGGCTTGATTCCCTTAAGGGATCGGTACAACCAATCCTGCGGTGTTGCTTCCCTTCCGTGCCCCCCAGCAGATCCGCCGGGAGTTCACCTTCTACTCCGGGTGGTATGTAAGCATGTCTTGCGACACAATTTGTAAAGTTAAATCTCGTGGCTCAGCCTCGATCCCTGGAGCGCCCGACGGGCCTGTGTCCCCCCCCGTTTTTGCCGCATAGAAACCGTGCGCATTGCGCCAAAATCCAAGCGCGTGTGACAAAATCCCCTTTTATACCTGCTCCCAACCGCGTCAATAACCCAAAATGTAGGAACTAGTACGACCAAATTTGGCGGTCCCCGTCGGAACCTTGGGTGACCGAACCCCAGGTTTCCTATCGAAGCCAAAGAGTAAAACGGACTTTCATGTGAATAATCAGCGAGGGACGTATGTCTAGATCCACACCAGGTTACGGGGGTTTTCTGTCGGCTGCATGGGCAGGGAGGGGGACACTGCATAGTGGCATTAGCACAGCCCAAATGCCACTAACAGGGCTCGTAGCAACGGTTGCGGGATACGCAAAATCCGTAGCCTATTCAGTTCAACTTGTAGCAATGCTAGCTGGCAGTGGGAAAGAGGACCCATTGGCAAAGTCTCATGTTTAAGTATCCGGTCCTCTCTTGCATTCGGAGTGTTGGAGGCAAACAGTCCCTGTGGAGGGGACTGGAATGAGTTCCGGTGACTTTTGGAAAATCACAAACTGAATGGAACCAGCTTCAATTGCTATGGCTGCGATAGGGACACCCCCTCTTTCCTCACTAGGGATCCTGAAAAGGATGCCAATTTGCTTTACTGATACTCCACCCTAATAAGGTTCCCGAATTCCTCCCAACGTATATATCCAACTTAGATATGCAGTTCAACAATATAGAATTATTTAATTGTTCCCTGTTGCTGAGGTAAGAATTATGGTGCCTATTACAGTAGCCAGATACCCTGGATGGAGTTTTGAGGAGTACCAGGGCCGAAATATGAATTTAATGCCCCTATTTATTTGATGGGATTGACATCAAATCGTATAAAGACACCAGCCTTTTTCCTTCGGACCTCTGTAATGGCTTGTGTGGAAGGAACCCCCACAGTCGTCAGGTTTTTGAATGGGTCTGCTTCTGGCTTGTTTTTGACACTATGCTACCGCTTTAAGGACAAGGGTAGGGAATTTCATGGAGGGACCCTATCTTCTACTTATCATTTTTGGTATCTTCATCCTTTCATCATCAGCGATAACCTCGGCAGTACTCTTCATGGACTAAAACTGTAGCAAAATTTAAAACGTTAAAAATTAATAGGAAACTCGAACTGGATATACCAATAAACAAAAAAATGCCCAGATAGCAAAAAATAAAAATCAAATTATTCCCAGTTGTACCTGCAATGAAAAAAACAGCATAATCAAATCACCACGCCTGTTTTGCAATTTTGAATAATAAGTGATCATAAAGGTGTCAAATGCCAAAATGCTAACAAACAAAAACCCTCGTTCACTTGCAAAAATGCACCTTAAGTATTCTTACTCAAAGTATAAATGTTATAGGCGAATGAGTTGCACAGTGAAGGCAATATACAGAGCCTCAAAAAAATGGTGTATGTTTTTTTGTGAACTTCAACACTTTTGAATTTGACATGTTGCTTGTTAATGGCAAGTAAAAAGCAAATACTACTATTCCCCGTGATTTCAGTCCCTTTTTAACCCCTTACGCTGAAGCCACTTTCACCTTCCTGACACGCCCAATTTCTTTTAACATCCTGACCTGTTCATTTAAGTGGTTATAACGTGGAACGCTTTAACACTAGCCAGTTGATTTGAGATTGTTGGTGGAGTCGTGACACATTTGTAACTTCATCGTTTACAAATTTAATTCAATTTTTGAGTATTTTATTTTGAATATGGTAAATTTGGGCAAAAATTTGCAGCAAACCCATGTGTTCCAAATTCAAAATGTGTCTCTTGTGGGGAAAGTTGTTCATATCACCTAAAAGAGTACGTGAGAACTAACAGTTTCCATAGGGCGGCTTTAACCGTGGCATCATGTTTCAAACATGCTGGGCCTTGATTGGATGGGATGTGGTGCGGAAACTGGGGGGGGCAATTGCTTGCAGATTGTTTCATCGCGCGCAAATCGTCAAAACCGACTTTTGGAGGGGCGGAATGTAGTGGAACATGACGGGAGAAGGCCGACTTGACAGAAAAACACCCACAATTACCCAGTTTAGAAACTACACAAACTACACCCCTCAAAAATGCAAAACAAGTCAACCTTTGGGAAGTTGGGTAACCCGGGGAGGCGTGTCATGATGGTGAAAGAGTAATGAAAGTGAAAGGAGGAAGGGGAAGTTTGGTTCTCACTAGAGAGTCATTGAACACTAAAGGTTTCACGCGGCAAAGGGGGGAAAAGGAACATGCAGTGGAACGATGTGGAGGGCAATTCCTCTGGGAGCATGGCACCGAACACCCATGTTGTCACGGGCCCTGCGGTAACTGTCAGAACTTGCAAATTGTACTGATGGGATCAGGTTTCAGGCTTCTTGCTGAAAAACCACACCCAGAGCTGCCTGTGACTGACAGCTCCATTTCTGATCCTGGCAAAGCTGAACTCATTTTGCCTGCAGCTGCGGTTTGAGTGATGGACGGCTGAGCCAGTCAGTGCTGGAGGTAGTGTCCATTACTGCCTTATATTCTGCCCAGCCCTTCATTGGGTGCTGGTTATTGCAGTCTATCTGTGTATCAAGTGCTCTTGCCATTGCGGTTCTTGCTATTGCGGAAGAGACAGAGACACAGATGATTCGTGTTGCTTAGTGCTCCATCTCGTTCCTTCACACCCCAGAGCATTCAAATAAACTTTAGTATTTATAGTGAAATCCTGGGACTGCCCCTCACAATCTACTTACACATGTGACTGATGACATAAGAGAACACATGATGCCATATATATCCTTTACATAAAGCTGATGATAAAGCTCGAATGTGCAACTAAATATAAATATAAATTCCAAAAAAACTAGACAAAAAGAGGGAAATCCATGCCAATAATGAACTTGTAAAATAGAGATAACAAATTAATTCTTTAAAATGTACTAAAAAATTCCAGGAGAGACAATGCATGAACAACCCAGGTAAGGGTACACAGCTGTATATAGAGTAGTGCAAAGGGAGCGCTGCTCCTAATGGCAGTAATGTGTACTGCACCACATAACAAAAACTCATGCCCAAACACAGAAGTTAAGCAGATAAATACTACAAATAAACATGCAGTTATTTGAAAAAATATCAGACCCAAACAAGGATGAAAATCTGTGAAAGGGAGATCCCGTGGACCACAGTACCTGGTGTTCAGCCCCCGACGCGCGTTTCAACCCGCTGGTCTTTCTCAAGGGGTCTGTTATTGTTAGTACTGTTAATCGTCGTTGTGTTGTTCTGTTATTTTAAGTATAAAGATAGTATATAGTGAGGGGGAAGTCTTGCAGAGTCCAGCTACAGCTGTCATTCAAAGAGCTGTACAATGTCTATTCTTGTCAGAGGTCAATGACCAAAGACAGCCAGCACATGGCAATAACTGTGTTCATATACACTTATTACATTTATTAATTAATTTGCATTCACACAGTGTAGTGCATGTGGTAAAGATGTACAAGTAGATAGCAGAAAATTGCTTGCACGACAAGTTGAGCAATATAGCGCATACTGTATACTAAATCTAATTTTTTTGTTTAATTTTTCCATGGAACAAATATGCCCATTAAGCACAGGCAGAAGTACAATTAGGTACATTAAATCACAATGCATAAACAGAGCCGCTTCTGCCATGGGATTGTGAACCCCTTTTAGGAGCAGTAGCACAGACTTGACAATGGCTGGCAAGTCCATGCTACCTGAAAAAAAAAATTACATAACCTAAAAAGTGCCAATGTAACTTATAGGCAGAGCTCTGTAGGACATGCGGCAGCCTGTGTTCCTTCACAAACATCGCAGCTGCCGAAGGGAGAACAGTGGGGAGCTGCAGGGAAGCGCCGGGGCTGGAGCCCGAAGGCGAGTACAAGGGTTTTTTCTGTGGCTAGAGGATGTGTAAGCAGGTGGGAAGAGGCTGTGTATACAGGGGGGAGATAGGCAATGTTTACAGGGGAGGCTGTGTATACAGGAGGGGAGAGACTATGTATATGGGGGAGGCTGTATATACAGAGGTGGGGAGAGAGGCTGTGTATACAGAAGAGGCTGTGTATACACGGGGACAGGCTGTGCATACAGGGGGGGGGGAGAAGGCTGTGTATACGGAGGTGGAGAGGCTGTGTAAACAGGGGGAAGAGGCTGTGTATACAGAGGGGAAGAGGCTGTGAATACAGAGGGGAAGAGGCTGTGAATACAGGGGAGAGAGGCTGTGTATACAGGTTGGAGGAGGCTGTATATACAGGGTGAAGGAGGCTGTGTATATGGGAGGATAGGCTGTGTATACGGGGAGAGGCTTTGTATACGGGGGGAAGAGACTTTATATACAGGGGAGAAGACGCTGTGTATACAAAAGGTGGGGCTGTTGATTACTGGGGGAGGCTGTGTGCTTCTGGGGAAGACTAAATTAGGAGACCTAATAAATTGTGGGTGCTGTATATACTATAATTCGGGTGACTATATAAAGGATGCTTATGTGGGGAATAGTTTGCTCAGTCATGTTGTGAGGATAATGTATGTTAGAAACACACTCCATTATACTGCAAGTGATTGTGGTAATTTTAAGGGCCCAGTGTGGAGTTGTGCTGCGTAGAGCTGAAGAATTTTGATTTGGTTGTAAATTCAGCAGAGAAAAACTATGGCCGGGAGAAATCATAAAGAAGTCATCTACCTGATGGAGAAGATCATCACCTGTAAGGTGCTAGATACTAGATTTCACTAATGTCTGTGTCTAATACTACCTTACAATACTACGGGTGTAGCCCCAGTGCACACCCGGTATCCTGGTATGGCAATGACTTTCTAGTATTGTTTTAGAGCTGTTCATGTAAGCAAGCTGAGGCTTGTATATAGCTGTCTTCTACCTCTAGTTACTAGGTCTCCTACTCCATACAGATTCATTTTATTCCCTATGGCACTTTGCTTATTCTATATGTGGCTATGCACTGTTTTTAATCATTTATTCCCATTGTACAACTACCATGCTATGTAAATTTGTTGTTATTAATAATTTTTTGTATAACTAATAAAATTTATTTAATATTTATAATTGCTTGTGAACATAGTACCAATTTGTATTTTTTGATATTCCCGATCATCTGCAGTACCCATCTGCAGTACCCATTTCCCTGTATGTGTGTAAGGGTTTGATACTATCCACACTGGATGTGCCAGAATTCTGACACTTCGACACGTGCCATATGACTAGGGTCTATTTATATAAGTATGTAGACATGATGCATATCCCAGCACCACCTGAGGAAGCAATATCCTCATGGTTTCAGCAGGCATGCGTAGTCACTATGAGTAAGTTGATCCTTACTACTGAACACCAATAAAGGGGTGACTTAAAAGGGTATTCTTGTCTGGGCATGTATATTCAATTTCATTACTCTGTTATATATAAATGTCTTCATTTAGATGTAAACAAGATCATGTCCTTGGATATGACCACCTCTGCTACATTGATTGCACAAAAAAACAAAACGTTTTTGGATATGAAATGTCTGGGAGTTACTGCATATTCTACAGCCGTCCTTGAGTAATGAGCACTAATGCCAGGTGGTTGGGCAGGGCTCAATAGTGCATGTCTGGCCACCGCTGCCAGAGTGCTGGGTGGTTATATCCGATGAAGCTATATTGTTTCTAAGGGACAACATGGCTTTATTTATGAGAAATTATCTTCACACAGAAACTTAATTTTTAATAATTGAAGAAACGTTTACATATGGCAAATGAATTAAATTAAACATGAATGCCCAGATTGGGAATACCCCTTTAATTAGGCTACCTTCACATGAGCGTATGGAATACGTATATGGCCGACGTATATACATGGCATATATACGTCCCCCACAGCACGCATACCGTTCCATAGCCGGGAGAAAGATAGGACATGTTGTATTTTTTGCCGGAATATGGCTCTGTGCGACATATATTACTGTGGAGAGGGGCGGGGGTGAGTGGCGCTCCTTCCCTCCTCCTCTCCCTGGCGCCGACACGTGCCCACTGCGCTATAATACGGCGGGCACACCTTAATGTGCATGTAGCCTAACAGTGAGGATTGTGATGTGGTTACTGCACTTTATGTGATGTAGTTATTGCACCTTATCTGACTTTCAACTTTACACTGTACTGTATGTTGCACCAACCCTATGGTGGACTTGGCACCTAATCTGGTAAACAAATGAAATGCAATTGATTGCTTATATGTGGTATATGTTAATGTGGATTTTTAAAGGAAAGTTAATAAATGTATATGTTTTAATATTTGGCAAGTACTGATATGATATTTGGAGATTTGAAAATTATTTGTTGGAGATAAACCTGGTAGGTCGAACCCCTTTGAAATGAGCTATAGGATTTGATTGTTAATTAAATTTATTATGGTGGTAAGTATTTAAAGGGTAACAGTAAAAGTCAATATTGACATTTTGGAAACCAAAGTTTGTTTTTACTTGCATCTTCTACTGGTGTTTTTTTTGGTTGCAATTCATGAACAATCACAACAAAATATACCTTGTGGTTCTATAATTTTGAAAGTATTTTTTGCCTTGATTTTGCATAACGCCTGTGTTTTGTCTGCAATTTAGCACAATTCTTAGCTTAATAGCCCCAGCATGTGCATACAGTATATTCTTGACAGAATAACTATAATTATCTACACATGAACATACCAGCCCACAGCAAAACAAATATTTAGAGAATATTTAAAGTATTTTTTTGGTAGAGAGGAAGAACTAATTTCATTCATAAGCCTGTGGTTCTCCTATAATGGTGGCCACTAGGTGCCAAGGCACTAGACGTCTAGGAGCAATGTTAACTTCTGTAGTCCAATATTCACTTTCCTGTAATATATAGATTATCTACCCTGCTACTTGGCATCTTTTACTGACAAAGCTTATTTCACATCTCACAACTGTTGAGGTTTATTGTTGTCCATTGCATAAAAAATTAGCTTAAGATAAGTTTTAGCACATAATTAAAAAAAAAGAACTAAATCTAAGTTATAGAAATGTTTGGATAGAAATATCTGGACTTCACATCCACAAATTATACAATACTCTATTGCCACAAGGCTAAATTTGATCAAATTGCATAAGCCCACTAATGGCTTTTGGTTGGTTCATACACTAGAGGGTGCAAGACAGAACCAGCAGAGTAAATACCTAGCAGCCCAGCAGTACCCATAATCACAGGCTATGCCCCAATGACTCTGGACTTGGGGACCCCTCTACACTGCAATAACAGCAAAAGTGAACACAAGGAAGCACTGCATCATGTGAACAAGTATTGAATCCTGACCAATCCATCTGATCTCAGAAAGTGACTAAAGAAAGGTTTAAGGAGGTGGTCATTTTATATAGTCTCCTGTGAATGAAAAAATATGTGGTCAAAATGCAGCTGACAAAATACAAATCTATTCCAACATTTTAGAGAGAAGGACCAACATTCTACACATTATACAGAAAAAAGAAGTCTGTCCAATTTTTTTCAAGTTTGTGGAACACAAACAACAATAGCAGTCTATTGGTCCGCACAAATAAATTGGTGACATTTGTGTTCTACTGATGATGCTATGGAGCCTTCTAATTAATGGAAACCTTTTTTTTTGTTTTTACTGAGGTGAAGAAAAACTGATGGACAATACAGACTGATACAGATTCATTACTGACACAAAACAGACTCACAAAACAGTCAGTATGCTGTCCTTGGACATCACTGATAGCAAAATGAGAATAAATATCACATGTGAAAAAGTCCTTAAGTACTGGGAGTGGTTGATTAGGTTAAGGTGAGAGGTCACCTTTAACCATGTATTGCTTATCACTTTTCCATGTTTGAGTTTCCATGTTTCACTTCCTGTATTCCCTGATCAATATATGACACTTACACAGCTGCATGAGGACTAGTTATGTGTGGGGCAAGCTGTACTTCATTTTGCCCCTATTTGAAATTTTGGGCTGAAAAAAATCCAATTGTGATGAAATTAAAACCTTAGTTTTGCCACTATGCTTCAAGATGTTGGGCATACTATATGTGTATCTTTGTTTTGGCTTTGTGCTTCTACCTTTTTTTCTGCTGGTCAGATGCATATTTTTTCCTTTTTCCTTTTTAATATATCTATAAGTTATGACATTTAGTAATTTTGCACCTTTTTTAACAAAAACAGCTTACCTGTACCTCACAACAGCAGGTATGGATTTGCAACTTTTTTTGATACTTTTTACAAAAAGTCACATCCAGAATCAGGTGACAATACAGGAAACACTGCAGAAAACTAGACACTAGCAAACTTTAAAGGGACCTTGTTAGAGTCACAAATAAGTCCCAAAATGTACTTGCCATGAAAAGGCACAAAAACAGAAGAAAAAGCCAAGCCAAAACAAAGGTACACTGTGCTATCCAAATAATGGAATTTACTTAGTTTTAATACTTTGTCTAATACTATGTCTTCACATACTCCAACACGCCATACATTTTTGAAACATAGGTCAATGGTGTAAGTTGTCACATTTTTTAAAGAAAAGCCAATGTTTTCACTGATTACATTTTGAGATGTGTATGATTTTATGATCACAATTTTTATTTAAATTTTCACTGGTGGCAAAACGTGTAAAAGCAGCCATTTGGACAGGTGGTCATTCTTTCTGTTCATCTCATGGGACGTGTGGATACATACCATGTTTATAATTTGAGGTATGGGTTATGGGTATGCCTGAAATCCCCTGCTAAAACCTCACTTCTGCCCGGTGATGTAACACAGATTTTATTCTTGGATTAAATAAAAATAACTTCTTTTAAGCGGTGAGTGCCGCACCTTTTTTCTTTTTGTTACTAAAGTGGATTTAAAGGACATCTACCAAAATTGCCAAATATCTCAAAATTGCCTTGATTTGAAGATAACAGGAGATTATTTGATAGAGCCCCCCCCCCATTTCATTCTATTGGACTTTGTAATTGGTGTGGGGTTATCATGGCACTTCTTATGGAGGATGGCACAGTGTTAACAGGAAGTGCCCTTCCAATGGAGCGTGGTAACTTAATTCAAACTTCTTCTTGGAATTCCATTCTCCATATCCTGATTAATAGGAAATACAAATAGATTCATACTTCAAAACCACCTCTTTCATAATTTGTAGACTTCAACAACTTGTCTATGCATTTATGATCAGGGTCCTTCAATATTTATATGCTCTTAAGTGTTATTAGTTTCAGTATGCCTAGGAGTTATGGTGGGGAATTTGTTAGATATATCTACAAGAGTCATCTGCATCAGTGATAATCTAAAGATTTTTCTAGATAAGAACACTAATGTTTAAATAGCCTTCTATGGAAAATTAAATTCTCAAAAAGGGTACACTGGTTCAGTATCTCCCAGTCACACCTTAAAGCAGATGATGCTCTTTAAGACCCTGCACATTGGTGAAATTCAAAAGTAGATTTTACTTTTTAGGAAAAGGATATAGGCTATATTTCTCTTGTGGTGGAGCACATGAAGAACTGACCTCCTCCTTTCAGATCTGCAGATTATATGTGATTTCATGTGATCCCAGAAGTGGAACACTCTGGATCAGCTTATTTTCCTTCTAAAATAGATGGGATGTTAAAAGTGGACATCCTCTTTGGATCCTTATTGATTGGTATCATAACTTTATTATTTTAAACAATTATTTTATTGTTTTGAGGAATTGAAAAAGCAGCCAGTCTTTCTACATTCACATGATGGAACTGTTATACGAAAAAAAAACTATTGTGAAACAGATGTGCACAGCAGTTTTCTGGAGAAAATAAGATGTATTGTTACAGAGCAAATTCTATTAAACGAAGACATTCAACATCCTAACCATTTCATAATAAAGAAATATTAATGTTCGCTTGCTATAATAATGATATTTACTCATTCTGTGCCACTTGAGGTACAACTATCTTTCCATTTCCTTCCCTTTATCCATTCTGCTTTTATGTTGGTGGAATGGTAATGTTCAAGTGGCGGAAAAGAGATTTCCTGTCACCTACAATTTATGACCAATCCTTTGTTGAACTTGAATGACTCTTTGGAGAAAGGTATTTATTAATAGACAATACTTGAGATAAGAATAATAATTAATAAGAAATTATTGGTGCATGGAGGCCCTCAATTTATATTTACTTTATTTATGGACTCAAACTAGTTACATGGTACATTAATGTTCATTAATGTACACTCTGCACCCCCGTCTTAAAAGAAAAAAACAGAAATGTAGATGTTTTATTTATTAAACTGAAATATTACATGGTCATAAGTGTGCAGACCCTTTGCTCAGTATTGAGAAGAAACACGTTTGAGCTGGTACAGCCATGAGTTTTCTTGGGAATGATGCAATGAGTTTTTCACACCTGGATTTGGCCACTGTGCTCTTGAGAATCTTGAATGCTGCATGAATGTCTTTGTAATTGTGGACAGTAGGTATATGGGGAAAAAGGTTAGAAAAGAAAACAGAGACGATAGTGCTACCTATCGCAAAGTTATCCTTTTTAGGAGATGGTTATTTAGGACACATAGAGGTATCAGACTAACCTCCAGGAGTTGTGCTGATCATCAGGCACAACTCTGGTTTTCGCTTATAATAGGTGTGTTGCCAGCAGCCCTGTCCTACCCCTGGCATAACCTATGGGCCCTGGGGTATATTGCACTGAACCAGATGTAAAGTGGTGCCTCTTGTTGCACATCGCTAATAGGAAAAAATGGACGTATATGAATGGCGCTGGCACGTTCTTTTTGCTCAAAGTAGGATCCGTTTATTTCCAGAAGACAAGTAAAAACAAGACAACGCATTTCACACCCTCTTTAGGTGCTTCCTCAGGTCTGTATCTGATGATGTGGGGTGGCTAGTATTCAGCCACTAGTATTCTACATTAATGAGAAATAAAGAACTTTTTTGATCTTGCCAATTGACTGCAATGAAACAAAAAAGTGAAAATTAAAGGTACCCACGCTAATGTAATGGCATATAACTATAATCAATACAATGCAGACTACCTGGTTAAACTAAAGTGTTGCATAAATGCGGAAAATCCACCTATTAAAGTGTTACCTACATAATATATTGGGTTGAAATATCTAAAAGCTAAAATTAAATTGGAAATATATTTGAAAAATACAAAGAGAGAGACACATACCCATGGAAAAATTATATTTAATTACTGATTACGGCCACAATTGCAAATGCAAACACAAATTCATCTTATCAAGTTTCTTGAAAAAAGGATATAAATACAATTTACATGGTTCTCTATGAAAACTACACAATTGTAAAATTTCATAACATAAAAAACCCCAACACAGTTCTGTATGTAGAAGGTTTTAATGGCAAAATATAAATAAAAATAAAACATAATTACTGTATACAATAAAAGAACTTTCATGATAGTAAAGATCTGTATTTTGTAATTTATGTAATTGATAATGAGTCCAAATACAACATAAGCAGCATTCTTACAGTGAATATATAAATAGCAAAAACACTAATTCAAGCATGAAGACAGTGAAATGAGGAAGAAATATGTAACATAGAATAATACAATCATAAGACAAAAAGTGCAGGAGTAAAAAATCCAAAAAATGTAAAAACACACAAAACCATAAAAAAAGATTGACACTTCAAAGACACAAAAAGAGACAAAGAAAAACAATTCATATATAGTGCCTACATACATGAACACTGGTGATGCAGGATTTTTTCCTCTATGGGCTCACCATGTCCTCTAGTTACAGAAAAGATAAAATGAAATAGTAAAACAAACAAAACAACCATTAAAATACTCCAAGGACAAACAAAAGATCTTATCTAAAAATGCTGAAAGCTAGTTTTCTCATTTAGACGTGAGAAGATGACCGTATGCAGGGAAACAATTCATTTTATGTAAGTACTCTTTTCATATCTCCTCCTCTTGAGACCAATGGATAGATCCTCAAATGGTTCTGCAAAACAGATTTGACAATAATTTGAATCAAGACCAACATCTATTACGAATTTCTATATGTAGTATTTAGTTTTCTCTTACTAGTTGGGTGTCATTTGTCATTTGTGAGTCTTTTTTTGCTTTTTCTGGGTTTTGGACCTGTTTCATTTATCTTAGAGGGTGTTATATCAGGCATGTGTGCCCGTTGGTTATTGGCATTTTTTTTCTAATAAGTCGCACAAAAGCCACAAATTCTTCTGCAACCTTCGTCTAAACTTTTGACTATGCCTGCTTGGGATTGGAGAGTATTTACACCAAAATGTAAACATTTTTACATCTACATCTGGATTTTAAAGATAGACATTGGGAATACTGAAAAATTCTTGCACGTCTAACTTTGCTAGATGAGCGGGAGAGTCATATATGCATATTTGCAATTAAGAATTAAGTCTTTATAACTTAAAGTCTTATGACTTTATGAAATCATACATATTAAGCAACTAAACCATATTTTTACATGCAACAATGGAAAACAGTAAATATCAACAATGTTATTGGTTCCAGCCACTATCACAATCAGATGGAAAAAGTTATCCAAAAGGATCAGTTGCAGCTCAAAGAAACTCATCTATAATGTGACTCCGGCTGTGCAAGTGAACAAGAGATGTTTTGTATTGGGAAGTTAGATGTTATCAATGAGAAATTTACTTAGGGTTTATTTATTTTCATCTAAAATGGAGCAGCATGTGGTGTATTTCCGGATTCAATTGTACAATCCAAACTACTTTAGACTTACATATAAATGTTAAGCAGTCCTGTGAAAATGCTACACCTTTTTTCTACTTTTGAAAGGGAAGATTTTCTCAGTTTGATCAAATAAATACAATGTTATAATATGTTATATAATATTTAAACCGGAATACAAGAAAATTGCTCTGTACTGAATTATTAATTACAGAATTAGTAAATACAGATTTACTATGTATTTACTATGTGTTTAGCTCTTATTTGGTTAAGGACTCCATTTTTTTTTAAACTTATTCAATATGATATGCTTATTTTATGATAGGATAGGCCCTTATTGACAACATTAGAATAGACATTAGAACCAAAGAGGTACAATGACCAATACCTACTTAGGTAGCATGTCAAATGTTGAAAGCCTCTGCTGTACAATTAGAAAGACTATACAATTAGGAAGTCTGGCTTTTAAAACAACTTAAAGGGGACCTACCACCACGATTCCACCTATAAAGGTAGATCGGGTGGATAGCCCTTTTTTGGAGGACTAATAACCAAAATCAATATTTTGGAGGACGTGAGGATAGCTCTCGTCCGAGTACCCGGCGTTCTGCGCATGTACAGTAGCGCCGGCCTCGGAGCTTTGGCCGCGCAATCGTAGGCCTGCATTCTACACATGTGCAGAACGCCGGGTACACGGACGAAGGCGCGCAGCTACGAGGAGCTGCGCACCGAAAATTACATGGTAGGCGGACCAACGAGTCTACTGGGGCGTGGAGTAGCTGCGACTTCTAGCCTCATGTCCGGCTACTCCACGCCCCAGCAGCTGCTTAAAAAAATTTACATACAGACTTATTAAAGTTTGCCAAAGGATAGCCGGGGCGTGAGGATTAACCCAAAAAAGGGCTATCCTCACATCCCATTCATCCACCTACCACCCGTTCTACCTTTATAGGTAGAATCATGGTGGTAGGTCCCCTTTAACTTTATCAGGACAAACCTTTAAAACAATATAAATTTGACAGACGGGACAAAACACAACATATCCGAACACCTCATGTCAATTTATTAATGTTTTTACTACCAATACAAGCCATGTTCAAAGGTTTGGGTCTCCTCATAACGTAGAATGAGAATGCTATTTAACACCCAAAAAAACTTCATAACATTGAGATTGCGAAATATGTTCCATATCTGGGGGGATTTTTAAAGATATATCGTGATATATGCTATGGTTTATGTTCTACCTTAGTTATAACTAGTCAATAAACTTAAACCATCTATCCAACGGCTAAAGCTTTCTATCCAACAGAAAGTCAATATCAAAAATAAAATAAAACTAGTTCTGCCATATTATTGCTGCTTAAAAAGAAGTTTCATATACCCATATGTGTCTGCAACTATGTTTTTACTTTTATTTCTTACAGATTTCTAGATAAACAGTCAACTATGGGGGTCATTTATTGTAGACTTTTGCCTTTTTTCTGTTACATTTCTCTTGCATTTGCACATCTGAGTCATTTTTTTTTTACTTTTTCACTTGACTAGCAAAGTCACATATTTGATATAGCTTTAAAATCCAGATGCGACGTATATAAAAAAAAAAGTTGAGATTGTGGTACTAAATTGCTTTAAAAACAATATGCAAATTTTTGTGCATAGAACCCAGTCCCGCGGGCGGATGTAGGTAAATTAGTTCCTTGACATAAAAAAAGACACCCTACGCTGATTATCACTCAGCATACATACAACTTTTGTCTAACCAATAAGGCTATTAAAAAAAACAAAGTCTGACTAGATGAGCGGCAATAAACATGACTCGGGAAAAGGGACTACCTGTACATCCCTTAAGGATGAGATGAAATAAGAAAGGTGAGTAAACCAGATGAAAAAAAACAGAAAGAAGAGAAAAGCCGGAGGACAAATGGTCCGGACTACGAGCACTGAGAAGCGCGCATAGCAAGAAAATGTGGGCAGTGAGAGGTGCTCGTTTACGTAGACGAACTTGTTCCAGATGCTCGAGTGCATCGTCCGAATATAACGAGCCCCATTGAAGTCAATGGGAGAACCGAGCATTTTCAAAGGGCCATGTCTAGGAATAAAATGTGTATTTACATAATTGAAAAAAGAAAATGTCTTCTGATAAAGTTTAGCAGATGTATGCAAATCATCTGGCAATCTATTCTCTCACTGTTGCCGCGCGTATATTATCTCCCGATAATTAGCAGTGTTAGAGAACAGTGACAGATAGAATAAATAAAAACAGTTGAACACAGGAACACAGGATCATTTAAGTGGAAAAACGCAGTGAAAAATACACAGTGAGAATGATTACAGATTTCGGCACATCTGCTTATTGTCGGAGTGATTGACCCTTGGTCCGCGGATCCGCTCCTCTTCTTTCCACTGAAGTCTCCCCGTGCTGCCCGATGTCCTCGTCGTGCCGTGCTCCGTTGCTGCCCGATGTTCTCCCCCGTGTGCCCGATGTCTCCCCCGTGCTGCCCGTTGCTCCCGTCTGCCGGATTCTCCGCCGATGTACCCCTCGTCCCGTTGGTGCCTGATGTCTTACCCTGTGCTGCCCGATGTCTCCCGTGCTGGCCCGATGTCCTCCCCCGTGCTGCCCCGATGTCTCCACCGTACGCGCCGCGATTGTTCCCGCGTTGTGCCCGATGGTCTCCCCGCACTGTGCCACATGTTCTCCCCCGTGCTGCCCGATGTCTCCCCGTGCTCGCCCGATGTCTCCCCCGTGCCTGCCCCGTTGTCTGCGTCCCCCGTGCTGCCCGATGGTCTCCACCCCGTGCTGCCCGATGTCTCCCCCGTGCCGGTCTGGCCTGCCCATGTCGCCCCCGTGCTGCCCAATGCTCCCCCGTTGCTGCCCGTTTTCTCCCGTGCCTGTATTCTCCCCGTGCTGACTTGATGTCTCCCTGCTGCCAGTTTCGCACGATACTTCCGACAAGTAAGCAATGTCCAAACATCGTAGATTATTCTTCACGGGTTCTGCCACTGTGTTTTCACTTAAATGAATCCTGTGGGTCACTGTGGTTCACTGGTTTTATTCTATGTCTCATTGTCTTCTCACGTGTGATTTTTAATTAAATTGCTCGATCTCGAGCAGGGGGAAATACTGTCCGAGCAACGGCCGTTTCGGTAACCTAATACTCGAACAGAGCATAAGTCGGACGAGATTATCCTCGCTTCATCTCTATTCCGTACTAAGGATAATGACCCACAATGTACACAAAACATAAAAATATAATCCAAAATGACCAAAATCAATATTGTGTAGCCATATTAGCTCTTGTTTCACTACTTAGTATTAGTTAATCTTATCAATTTGATTTTCCTCTATTCTCATCTCTTCATTTCAATATAACACTATCGTTATATTCGTATAACATAAAAATAATCATGCAACTTTTAACTGTTTGATAAATAAACCAGCTTGATGAAAGATAATATTCATACCAAGGAAAATACCATAACTAGTATAACCAAGTTATGCATATGATTCATTCCAATATATATCCTTACTATTTCTGTCCTTTAACTTCCAATGTTTTTCCAATAATTACCATATACTATGTATATTGTGAAGCATGGGTGCTGCTGGCAATTGGATACTAGTTATAAAAGATGAGCGTGTGAGAATGAGAAAAACCAAAAGCTTGAGAGAAAGAGTAAATAAGAGCTCATCACTGATGGTTTCCAAAAAACATCAAGGGAGAGGAGATTAATATTTTCTCGTTTCTAGTTTTCCCATTCTGTATGGTTCCTTTTGTATGGTGTATTAGTCTAATTTGTTCCATAGGTGGTGATTGTCCATTTGGTTAAATTGCACCTTACCAGTTCGTCTACAAGGTTTAGAGTGATGTGCAAGCGTGTGTCTGGTTTAGGAATGCAACTTTTTTAAGAACAAATCACAAAATTTTGTGCACAAAAGTTGGTGCTGTTCATCTTCTTTTTCTCTTTAGGCTGGGCTCCAGGTTGTCAGTAGGCCCCTGGGTTGACAGAGCCATCAGTAGGCCCCTTTGGCGGTGTGAAATAATTGTATGGGCTGGGATAAAAAGTTCAGGAAAAACAAGCATTCGTGTTCCCTAAAATAGGTACCTAGCTTTATTATGGCCAAGCAACCTTGCCTTCTCATTGGTTAATTGTTCATATAAAGCCCACTCACGCCCTTATGATTCATTTGATACGCACCTCATTCCATGGATTGCATTATTTGTACAGCATCTTAAGTGGGTCCGGCGTAGCACGATTTGGGCGCCCAACAGCTGGCGGGGGATGCCCGAGTGTGGCTTGTTGGCACCAGCCATCTTCTGTGTTGCGCCAGTTCGCTACTTGAACCAGCAAGCTTTGGCAGATTCTTTTTGCGATTTGTTTCAAAGGGTTGCAGATGCCAATACAACAAACTTTAGTTCTAACAGTTTGATACACGAGATATAATTAAAGTGAATCCACCAAGCTGTTGGGCGATCGATGAGTTATGGTGCAAATATGGAAAAGTCTCTGAAAGAAAAGAAAAAAAATAGTCAAAAACTGCTCAAAATGTGTGATCTTTTTTGCAAAATAAGAAAGAAAACGATAAAATCTCCTATTATCCAGGCTTACAGATTACCTATAGAACAGTTATAATGGGACAGGGAGGGGAACAAAAAGAGTTCATTTGCCACGAATGAAAGGGGGAGAGGACTTTGAAAGGGGACTTTGAAAGTGCGTGGACCAGAGCTTATTCAAACACAATTGCTTCAATTATCCACCATGCCTGTTATCCATCCATTAGACATAGCAAAGATTCTTAGAATGCTCATTGAAAGCAATAAACGCCAATACTTTGATTGTGGAATATTTGTGAACATTCAAAAAGGAAGAATTTCCCCGTGTTAAACATCTGAAAAGAGAGCATGAAACAAACTTGAAAGGACAAAGGACAATATCACGTTGTCTGTTACCTTACAACTTCTTATAACAGACCGGAGTGGTCATTTTATTGCTGGTCATTACAGCTGAATTGCAGGAGTGCTCTTTTTACTTTCTTCTTCTCCAGTAGATACCACAGATAGCTGACATAGTAATATTCCTTATGAGCAAAATGACATGAAAAGGGGAGTAAACTCTTACTATCTGTCGATGACACTACAGAGCTAATTAAGTAACATGATTACAAATGTGTTGCAAAATATAGCTTTCAGATGAGCACATACCTCAGGAGCCTTTAACACGACTTATTAAACAAAACTAGAGCAAAACTAAAAAACGTGTCAGGAATAATTTATTGCGATACAAAATCCCAATTCTACCGAGAATTCTGTTGTACGTATGGGTTATAAATCTTTGCCCTATTTGCACGAACAGTACAATAACCAACTCCATTGGTAACATTATTTGTAGCTGTGGGAAATAATAGGTTTTATTTAGTACGTATTATAAGCATCCATAATTTAATAGTAACAGAAATGTCATCCCCATTCACTTGTTAATTATATTAAAAGGTCGAAGACATATATGTTACAGTTTTTTTTTATAACTCTGCGTCCAACTCACTACAGACATGAATAAGACAAGTTAACGTACACTTTACAAAGCTAATTCATACTTTTTTAAATTGAAAATATTGTTAATTAGTCCTAAATGAGGGGGGGAGCATCCAGGAATTTGAAGCGTTTATGATGGGAAAGTCTTCAGAACAGACTAAGACTACACGTTTGTTGCCAAAAATTGTTGCAAAAAAATAACAGTGAAAGCAATTGTTTCTCCACTGATAGGGGACCAACCATGCATCTCAGTAATCAATTGTAGTCTAAGTCTTAGACCTCGCACATGCCATATGTTACGTATTCAGTCATGTTGACATTCCTGATATAAACCTTCAAGGAAGACTTAGTAGAAGTGACACACATTATGCATACATAAAAAATATAAAGTAAATGCCTGCATAAACCAAAAAGAATGTTTGGGGGGAACGAAACAAAAATTATAAAATGTTGCAAATGAATTTACTACGTTCTTTTAAACACCCTTTATGTGAAAGCTTAATCACAGCTGCAGTCTTAGAAAATATGCCAAATTCCTCTCGTACGTGAACATAACCGCTCTCCTTATGTCCTTAACCTTTCAGTACTGATTCATTGAAGGGGTGAACGACAACTCTGCGACTCTGTAAATCTATCATTGCATATCATTCCAATTACCCCCTTGTTGTAACATTGCAGTTGAAATTTCACAATCCAATATAATATTAGAGATGAGTGAACATAACTCGGTCGAGTCTTTCGACGAGTTTTTCCGCCAGCTCAAGAAATGGCATCTCCCGCCGTTGTGATTTTTTGCGGCCAGAAACAGAGGCCAATCACAAGACAGGAGACTCTGCACTCCACCCAGCATGAACGTGGTAACCCTTACACGTCGATAGCAGTGGTTGGCCTGGCCTGATCAGTGCCCTGGATATACTAGCCCTGCCCGCGCTGCTCTCGGATCATTCTCTGTCGGGATGCCGCTAGGGAGAGAGCTGCGGCTGGTCGGGAACGCTTTATGGTGTTTATTAGAAAGGTGTTAGGCATGAGCGCTTCTAACAAGAACCACAGCCCTTCTTAGGGCTACAATAAGGTTATATATTTACTTATTTTTTTGGTTTGCTTGTGGCTGGGCTTGCTGCCACTAGTAGTGCGTCTCGTACCATATTGTAAGGAATTTGCTGGGAGACTTGCGACCATGTGCTTAGCTCTTTAGTGACACACATATCCACCTCAAAACACCGAAGTGGGACAATTTCTTAGGGGTTTGAATTTGATGAATTAAGGCAAGGTCCTTCTGATTTTATTTTTTTTACGTTTATTTCTTTTCATAACTCAAAGTATCAGGACAGAGCACAAAATCCAGTGTGTGCTGTCAGTGTATGTTAGAAACTAGCCATAGCAATCGGAAGCATTGTTTGTTTAAAAAAAAAAACACAAAACAAAAACACAAAAAAAAAAAAAAATTTTAAGTTTACATACACTTATTTTGAAAATTTGGGTTTTTTAACCCGAGGGCTAGGGGATAGACAGGCCGTGGACGGGGGGGGTCAACTACTGTCCGGGTCAGAGGCTGTGGTTCCTTGCGGGGTGGACCACCACCTGCTGATGAGGGAGATAGAACCCCTGTTTATGCCAGAACAGTTGCGAAGAGGTGATTCGTGGATGTGCTGGACATCTGCTTCGCCATTGTCAACCAGTCAGATTTCCACACAGTCCACCCATTCACCGAAATCGCACTCTCCAGCTCTCCACCTCAGCCTCCTCCCCCCAGTCTGTCCCCCTCCCAGAAAATTTTGGCATTTGAAAACCGGCATACTCTGGGAACTGTTTTTCTGGACCTTCCCACAGTCACAAACCACTTGTCCGGTTGCTGCTGGCATTTTCCGATGCCCAGGTTTCCACCAGTCGCAGTCTTTGGGTGATGATGACATTCTTGACGTATTGGAAAAGTGGGTAAGAGGTGTCGGACTGAGGAGACACGGATGTTAGTCATAACATGTGGAAGTTGTTGTCAGGGCAGGAAGTCCAGGGGGAGCAGACTGAGATCGGAGGATGATGAGGTGACAGACCCAAGCTGGGTTGAAGCCGGGTGAACACAGTGCTTCGAGACGGAGGAGAGTCCTATACAAACAGTTCGGAAGAGGCAGTATGGGGCCAGACGGAGTGCAGGGCCAGAGCGGTGCATCAGTGCCAATGTTCACGTGTCCAGAGCTCCCGTGGCGAGGGGGCTAGATTTAGAAGCCTGGAGGTTCTTTAAGAAAACACGGATGACCGACGGACTGTGGGTGTGCACCTTTCCAACTAGGATCAGCAGGTTCCACCACTACTATCTTAACTACCACCAGTATAGCGCAGGATATATGATGCTAAACACCCCACTCATGGCACCAACCCGTGTCACCTCGCGCCGGGCACACCACTGCTCCTTCCCCTGTGTCACGCGGATAGTCAGCCCCTGCACGGACCCCGGCCACAAAAACCCCATCTTCGCCTCCAGATCCTCCACAGCATCCCACCGCGTTCACTCCTCTACCCCAACGCTGGAGCGAAAACGGAATATAGTGCAACCCACCCACCGCACAAGCCCAATCAAGTCCACATCCCCAGATGCTTAGCCTGGAGATGCTGCCCTATAGGCTGGTAGAGACGAGCTTTTGAAACCTCATGCGGCGGCCGCCCCCTGGTATTCGGTCCCCAGCCGCCACTACTTTTCCCGATGTGCTCGTCCAGCCCTGCACAGCACATGTCAGACCACTCATGCTGTCCCTACCAGCAGTTTCTGACAGTCCACCTACCACGGAACCGTGAGACGAGTGCTGCCGGCCAGGCCACTATATATCGCTGAACGGCACATTGGGTTAACTCTGGTGAGGCTGGGACGTCTGACCCTGGGGCTGGTCATATACTGCCGACGCCGAGGATTGCGGGGCCTACCTCGTCCAGTCTTTCAGGCCTCTATGGCCTCTCCTCCTCCCACCCCTCCTCACCTCCTCCTCCGATTACCATCCGTGGGCATGGCATCAGCGGTAGCTCTAGGCACCAGCAGTGCCTCGCTAAGCGACAGTCAGCGGTGCTCAACTGCTGACCCTAGGCGATAAAAGCACACGCCCAAGAACTATTACAGGGCATCACGGCGCAGACTGATCTGTGGCGGGCACGCTGCAAACCTGAGTCCAGGCATGTTTGTGTGTGACACCGTAACCTGGTGGCGGCTCTGCAACTCGGCAGACTGACAATGTGCATGCCTGGGCCCAGTGTGTTAAATCTAATAGTCACGGTTTCCTCAAGACAACTACCCATCTGCTGATTTGCTCACGAAGGTGCGCCGCATCTGTGCGCATTTCAGGAAGTCAGCACAGATGCTGCCACTCTCAGGGCAGCGCAGCGCGGCCTCCAACTGCCCGCTCAAACTGTTGTGCGACGTGCCCACAGGTGGAATTCAACATTAACCATGTTATCCAGAGTTTACCAGCAGCGCAGAGTGATTGTAGACTGCCAATGTCAACTCCACCAAACGGTATGACAGGGTCATCAGCTTCCCTAGCTCTACAATTAGAGTGGACGTGGATGTCTGATATCGTCAGGTGCGAGTACTTCGAGGAGTCAACACAGATGGTCAGTGGCGATGCCGCCATCATCCCTCACCATCCCGCTGCTTGGCCTGTTTGAAAATTTGCTCTGTCAGCATGAAGTCGGAAGTTGCTCGTCACAGAGACGGGGGAAGAAGATTCCCTTGTTGATAGCCAAGCACCCTTGAGTCTGTTTCTCAGCGCATATCGGAGGAGGGTGGATGCAGATGAGGAAGAAGAGGAGAATGTTGCGAACAAAGAGGGGACCATTGTTAGTCCTTCACTGTTCGCGTGTATGGGGCAGAAAGAGAGAGTTTGAGGAAGTTGGAGAGGAGGAAATGGCCGTCAGGCCAGTGAGGGGAGTGAATTCTTGCGCGTTGGTACTCTGGCGCATATGGCAGATTTCATGCTAGCTCCTATCCCGTGACCCTCGCGTTCAAAGAATTTATTCAGCCCCGATACGGGTATTCACTCTCCTGTCCCACGGTACAAGCAAAATCTTTCCACTCTCATCCCTGGAGCGAGGAAAGGGGTGAGAATGCATGAATACCACAGCCCTGGTCACAAGCTGAAACAGTATTTCCCTTCTGACTAGCGCTAGCGCAGAGTGCGTATTCTGCGGTACAAGTAGGTAGGGAGAGTAGGCGAGCAGGCAGCTTTCCCGCAACTGGCAGGGGGTAACCTTTACAAGGCCTTTTGCAGTTTTATGTCACCCCCCAAGCCACTGTCACTGTCCCCATCTCGGCAGAGTAGGGCTGATCTCTACAGAAGAATGGTGAGGGAGTATCGTACTGACCATACCATCGTCCTAAATAATCACACAGCTCCCTACAACTACTGGGTTTCAAAAGCTGGAACTGTGGCACGAACTGGCGCTGTACGCCTTGGAGGTTCTTGCCTGCCCTGCCTATCATGTTGTCCGAAGCGGTTTTCAGTGCAGCTGGTGTCATCTCACCGATAAGCTGTACACGCCTGTCGACTGACCGCGCGACAGGCTGACGCTTATAAGATGAATAAGCCGGGATTTCTCTTCCAGATTTCCTCAACTCACAACCAGGTAAGAAGCTCCACCTGATAATTATGGCACTCCCCCTCCTTATTGTGCCTCCTTCTCCTCCCTTGTACATCGAAAGCAGAGGAAATGGCTATTTTTTGCAGGCCAATGCTCTAGCTATATACTATGCTTTTCTGGACCACTCCCGGTCCTCTGTTTTAAAAAACAATTTTGGGAGTGCCACATACAGCACTACAATCTATTGCAATTTTTCTGGAGGCCCCCTACCTGTCCCTCTGGTTTGAAACTTTTTGTGAACTGCCACTACAGGCACTACCAATTGTCTCATAGCGTCCTCATGTCTTTTATCTGGAGCCCACCTACGTTCTCGGTTACTCCATTGCGCTAGCCCACACTGGGGGCCCTCCTATCGCTTACGTTGAGCACCACACCGGCATCAATCATTCATTTTAGGGCCAACTGCTCCTCTGGGTTGAAACCTTGGAGGCCATAAAAAAATCAACAGAAAAAAAATACAGCTTCCAATAAGTCTCCTCAGCACCAGTTCCATGCTTCAGTCTCCCTACGGTCCATACATCGTCCTACAAGAGGGTGCGGCAGAATTTTGGTTGTTTTCATGGATTCCACATCAAACTGTTAACTTTTGTCCGCCACCACTGCTGGTATTATCCACAAAATAATACTGCAACTGTTATCATTTACCGATATTATTCGAGCGCTTCTTGCGCAACTATTTACATTCCCCTCACCGCCATATCCCAAACTTATAAACGCTACTACACTGATTATACATTGTAGGTTTTGAACGATGCGATGGGGATGTAGTCCCCGCAGACAGGGCTGGTGGCCAAGCTCCCTCAGTCGACGCACTCAGTCTCAAGAGGCCTACTATACACTGCTCCTCCTACCACTTCCACCTCCTCGCCCCGATTACCATCCTTATGGCGCTCATCGTAGCTTAGCACTAGCAGCATGCCTTCATCCAACAGGTTCCTTTCAAACGCAGCTCGTGCAGATCAAATACCGCCAGATTTTTTATTACAGGGATTCCCCCCATCAAACTTGTTAACTTATGTCGCCACCCCCTCTGTCCGAAATCTCACAAAAATACTGGCAAACTTTTATCATTTACCAATATTATTTCAGCTCTTCTTCGATCTGTTTATCAGTCTCCACCCACCCGCCAATATCCCAAACTTATACGAACGCTACTAACCTTGATCTATACAAAGGTTCTTAGAAGTCTGTTTGGGGATACCGTAGAGACAGGGCTTGGATTGGCGAAAGCCGCCTAAGCATCGGCGCCAGCTCCATCCCAAGATATCCAACTAACATAGTTTTTATACTGCAGTCACCTTTAACTTACTACTAGTTTCACTGCCTCCATAAACATCGTCCCCTTATCAAATGAGGTGTGTCGGCAGAATTTTCGAGGTGTTTCACCAGATTACTAGTGGATACGCGCCCTCTGTCGCCGCATGCTGGAGACCTTAAGTTGCAATCATAGTCAGCGCATTATGGATGCCCCATACTGGTCTCTCTTAATCATGACCATTTCCGTAAAAACAATTAAATAGAACCACTACGCTAGTCCATTATTCCTAGGTGAAATATTCCAATGGACCCGGAGTCCTGATTTGAAATTAATAATTTTTTCAAAGTAAATGCTTCTGGCCCCAGCCATTTGGGTGGTGAGGGGCCGAAGACAGGGGCTTGGACAGCCTAAAGCTCGCTGTCAGTGACCGCCAGCTCCATCTCCCAAGATTAGGCAGCCTCAGAGGCATCCATGCAGCTGCCCCTGCTGTTTCCTGTCCTTTTGCCTCCAGCGATCCTCCACAGCGTCCAGCATGTCTCATTTTCAACTCGCTATACCCAGACGCTGGAGCAACGATAGGATATGCAGCACATCATCCCCTTATGTGGTCCGGCAGAATTTCGGTGTTTCACCAGATACATAGTGGAACTCGGCCCATCTTCTGTCGCCGCCATGCTGGAGACCTGCAAGTTGCAATCATAGCAGCGCAATAATGAATGCCCCCTACGTCCTCGTTAATCATGGAAGGTCGTCTCCATAGGCTGCCAAAATCACAAAACACAATAAAAATCGTCGCCCTTATCAAAAGAGCTGTGTCAGGCCTCATTTTTCGGGGTGTTTTCACCAATACGTTTATGGAACTTTGGGTCACTATGTCTCCACCATGCTGTGTTTCGACAAAATAATACCGTCAACCTTATTCCATAGAAATCATTTCACCTCCCTTTTGGTGAAACCTGATTCCATTTAGGGGTATAATCACCATGACACTCTCTATCCTGCCACTGCTGCCGCTGCCATCTGGCATGCCGTCCCCTATAGTGTCAGGGTCAATTATTGCAGCATGTTTTAAGATGCTATCTAGCCCCCATCCTAGCCTCAAATTCGGTCACTCTGTCATGGCCCTGCTGTTGCCCATATTTTTGGCATAAGGTGCTATTAGCAGCCATAGGCATCCATGCAATGCGCCGCCTCTGTTTGCCTTCCATTTCCGTGGTGTTGTCCATCCTTGTCTGATGTTTCCCAGGTGTTTGGCCAAGCCTTCCCGTGCGCAGAGCCTTGTCCCTTGTAAAGCATCGGGGAAAATTTCGCATCGAATAACGAGTACCCGAGCATTTTAGTGCTCGCTCATCTCTATGTGTATATATGTTATATATATAAGCTCATGCGATATTATTTTATATGTGACATATGTAATGCTGCAGTTTAGTGTGGCAGAATTGTATTCTCATCGTGTTGGTAGAAATTGATTCTCATCTTTGTTCACTTTATTAATATGACATTATTATTCAGTTCACCATGATGTACTGCTACAGATATCTGCCATCTGCCGGGATATTTTGTGGTTGTGGTCATTGGTATTCTGCTTGATAAAGGTGTTTGGGCAACGGGACCCCCCGCGATCCATACCACGATCGCGGGTGCACCCGGCTCCGTTGCGGGCACCCCCGCGATCCGTTCGCGGATCGCGGGTGCACCCGTGCTTCCCTCCTCCGCTGCCCCATGCCGCTCCGTGCCGCTCCGTTCACTCACTCACCCTCTCCTGGCTCCCGCTCCGTCCGGACTGGTCTCGTGCGCGGCCCCGCGCCCTAGTGCGCGCGCGCGCACTTTCTCAAATTTAAAGGGCCAGCGCACAGGTGGATGAGTAATTGTCATTTCCTGTTTGTATAGACTTTTGTTCCATCATTCCCTGCCGATCTTGTGCCTCTTCCCTTAAGAAGCTCCTACGAGTATTGCTGTGTTCCTGCCGTATCCTTCCTGTATTCCTCCTGCCGTTCCAGTGTATTCCTGTGTGTTCCCGTTCCTGATTTTTCCCCTCCCCCCCTGTGGGATTGGCTGTTACCTGTGTTCCCTCCCTGTTGCTGTGGCCTGGTGTTTCCCGCTCCCTCCTGCCTGTCACTCACTGTTCTGGTTGCTTACCCCGGACTTGACCATGACGTTGCACTCTCTGCCGCCGCTGCCCCTGACCCTGTGACCTGGCCCCACTAGACTGAGTTGTCATCCGTTAAGGTCCCTCGACCTCGGCTGCCACCGTGGGCCTATTCACTGGGAACGACCTAGTGGTTCCTGCCGCAGCAAGTCCAACCCGCTTTGCCGGCGGGCTCTGGTGAAAACCATGTGCCGCTATCTCCGTTCCGGGTGTTGGCTAAGTTTTACATCTCCCGCGTGTGGTCCAAGGATCCACTTGATCCTAACAGTGTTTACACAAAAAAGTTTGCTGCACATAATATAACTGCACCTAACTTTTTCATTAAATCCACAGCAAACAATTAGTCAGCTCACCTGGATTGCAGACTCCTTCCCCATGTGGATCGATCAGCAATGGTTTCTCCATCCTCTTTTGGTCGGTTAAAGCGCTATATACACCACATCCGGCTCTTAGAACGAACATTCCTTGTATATTATAAAAAATCTCTGTATTGAGCAGTATATTCACATGAGTAGTCACATAAGTCAAGGCTAACAGCCTACGCTGTGTTACGGGTAAACCCTTTACCCTTATCATGGCTAACTTCACCACAATGATCCTGACTTATAATAACAAATATACAACATCACGTGCCCGGATTCTGCCAACGGCTGACTCGGCCCAATGAAGTACAGCATTAACAATGCATGTAAATAACGCATCACTACACAGGAATACATCGTAACAAACGCAAAATGGAACATAGTGTAATATGACATTTGTAATGTATATCGACAATAAATACCCATGTCAGTATTGACAATAACATCCAAATCTCTAGTTTAACCCTTTTGCACACGTGTATCTAAGAACAATCCAGTAGTTGTCCCGTTAAATAGTTCTTTTTTGGGCATCCACCCCGTACGGGTCTAAAACACCCAAAAAGAAAAAAAAAAAAAAACAAAAAAAAAAAAAATCCCTTTTTCAATACCCATGCACTAAACGAAAGAAACTACAATTCCCATCATGCACAGTCCAAAAATGTCTTGAAGCCATAGAAATCTTTACGGCTTCTTATATTCTTGGCATCAGACAAATGATGGAAAATGTGAGCTTTCCAGTGGTCCACCATGCAGTCACATATTGGTGGGCATTTACTAATGGGCCCCGGCTCCGCGTTTCCAAACGAGTACCCGAGCATTTTAGTGTTCGCTCATCTCTACATATGACTTCATTCCATGTATATACTTATATTTCTGTCCTTAACTCTAATGTTTTTGCAATAATTACCATATACATATAGTAATATTGTGAAGCATGGGTGCTGCTGGCAATGATACTAGTTATAAGAAATAAGCGTGAGAATAAGAGAAAACAAATCTGAGAGAAAGAGTAAATAAGAGCTCATCCTTGATGGGTTTCCTAAAAAATCAAGGGAGGAGATTAATATTTTCTCTTTCTAGTTTTCCCTTCAGTATGGTTCCTTTTTGTCTTGTTTTCTAGTCTAATTTGTCATAGGTGGATTTTCCATGTGGTAAATTGCACCTGTACCAGTTAGTCTAACAAGGTTAGAGTGATGCAAGCGTCTGGTTTTAGGGATGCAACTTTTTAAGACAAAGTCACAAATTTTTGTGCACAAAAGTTGGTTGTCCTGCTTTTTCTTTAGGCTTGGCTCCAGGTTGCAGTAGGCCCCTGGGCGACAGAGCCTCAGTAGGCCCCTTTGCAGTGAACTCATGTGGTGGGATTAAAAATTCTGAAGCTTATTATGCCAAACAGCTCCCTCATGGTTATTTCATATAAAGCCCACTCACCCCTTATGGATTCATTAGATACAGCCCCCTCATATCCATGGATTGCATATGTACAGCCTTAAGTGGGTCCGCCTAGCAGATCTGGGCCCCAACACTGGCGGGGGATGCCCAGTGTGGGCACCAGCCCTCTTCTTGTTGCCAAGTTCGCTACTTGAACCCAGGCAAGCTTTGGCAGATTCTTTTGCGATTTTTCAAAGGTTGCAGATGGCCAATACAACAAACTTTAGTCTTAACAGTTGGATTCATGAGATAAAGTGAATCCATCCAAAAGCTGTGCATCACGAGTTATGGTGCAAATATGGAAAAGTCTCTGAAAAAATAGCAAACTGCTCAAAACTGTGACTTTTTTGCAAAATAAGAAAGATAAAACGATAAATCTCCCTTATATCCAGGCTTACAGATACCTTTAGAACGGTATAAGAGGACAAGGAGACCATAAAAAGTCATTTGCCACAAAAGAGAGTCTTTGACTGAGTCTGTTAGTTTTCCAGACACGTTTCAAACACAAATTTGCTTCATTATCCACCTGCCTGTTATCCATCCATTCTAGCCATAGCAATCTATTATAATGTTGTGTAGCGATAGCCATATACTTTGATTGTGATATTGCGGTGATTCCCACAGGAAGCAGCTGACCACAGTCTGAATACATGCAGAGCCCAGTAACAAGAGGCGCAAAAAGGTTTTGCATAGAGATGAGCGAGCACTGAAATGCTTGAGTGCTCGCTACTCAAGTCGAACTTTTTCCGATGCTCCAGTGCTCATTTCGAATAACGAACCCCATTGAAAGCAATGGGAGACTCGAGCACTTTTCTAGGGGACCAATAAAATGTGTCATTTTTTTGAGAAATAAGGAAGTCTGTCCTGTTTCTTCATTTTTTTTATTCAATGGAATATTTGTGGAACTTCAAAAAGGAGAATGACCCGTGTTAAACATCGGCAATGTGTTCTTCACACATATTGTTCTTCACATACTATTGTATTGTATGATAAGTTAGCAGATGTACAGAATCATCTGCAATATGTTCTTCACTGTGTTCTTCACTGTGTTCTTCACTTAATGATCCTTAAATGATCCTGTGTTCACTGAGTGAAAGCTCGTTCTTGAGCTGGCGAAATACTCGTCCAAGCAACGAGCCGCTTTGAATATGCTAATACTCGAACGAGCATCAAGCTTGGACGAGTATGCTCGCTCATCTCTAGTTTTGCGCATGCGCTTTTATATCTGTCAGAAGCTTAGAGCGGGGGATAAAAGAGAGCAGTGAAACAAACTTGAGGACAAAGGACAATATCACTTGTCTGTTACATTACAAGCTATATTATAACAGGACAGGAGTGGTCATTTTATTGCTGGTCATTACTGCTGGAAATTGCAGGAGTGCTCGTTTTACTTTCTTCTTCTCACAGATGACCACAGATAGCTACATAGAATATTTCCTTATGAGCAAAATGACATGAAAAGGGGAGACTTACTATCTGTCGTGACACATCAGAGCTTTACAGTAACATGATACAAAGCTTTCAAAATATATCTTGCAGATGAGCACACTAGGGAATCCTTTTAACATCTTATTAAAAAAAACTAGAGCAAAACTAAAATAACTGCAGTAGATTTATTGGATAACAAAATCCCATATCTACCAGATCTGTTGTACAGTATGTAATAAATCTTGCCCTATTTCCGTACACAGTACAATACCACTCCATGTAACATATTATTTTGTACTGTGGAAAATATATAGGTTTTCTATACATTAATAAGCAATCCATAACTTGAAAGTAAAAGAAATCATCCCATTCACTGTTATATATTAAAAGGTCGAAGACATATTGTTACAGTTTTTTTTATAACTCTGCGTCAACTCACTACAGACATGAATAAGACAAGTTACTAATACTTTACAAAGCTAATTCATACTTTTTTAAATTGAAAATATTGTTAATTAGTCTAAATGAGGGGAGAGATCCAGGAAATTTGAAGCGTTATTGCTGGGAAAGTCTTCATGAAAAGACTAATGAATACACGTTTGTTTGCCAAATTGGTCTAAAAAAATAACAGTGAGCAATTTGTTTCTCCATTGAATATCTGGGGAACCATGCAACTCAGTAATCAATTTGTAGCTAAGTCTTTCAGACCTGTCACATGCCATCTATGTTACAGTATTCAGTCATGTTGACATCCTGATATAAAGCCTTCAAGGAAGACATTAGTAGAAGTGACACAAAATATGCATACATAAAATATAAAGCAAATGCTGCATAAACACATAAAAGAATGTTTGGGGGGAACGAAACAAAAATTATAAAATGTTGCAGAATGAATTTACATAAGTTCTTTTAACTAATCCCTTTACTGTGAAAGCTTAATCACAGCTCTGCATGCTTAGAAAATATCCAAATCTCTCTCAGTAATGTGAAAATACCGCTCTCCTGTATGTCCATTAACCTTTCAGTTACTGGATTCATTAAGGGGTGAAACAGACAACTCTGCTACTCTGTAAATCTATCATTGCATATCATTCCAAATACCCCCTTGTTGTACATTGCAGGTTTGAAATGTTCACAAATCCAATAGTAAATATAGTGCCACATACAGGCACTCAATCTATTTTAATTTTTCTGGAGGACCACCTACCTGCTCCTCTGGTTTGAAAACTTTTTTGGACTGCCACATACAGGCACTATCCAAATTAAATTGTCTCCATAGCAGCCTCCACACGTCGTCTTTTTAGCTGCCTCCACACGTTGTCTCCATTGCTACCTCCACACGTCATTGCCATAGCTTCCTCCAAAAGTCGTCCATATAGCTGCCTCCATACATGGTCCCCTTATCAAACGAGCTGTTTACATCTCCCGCGGTGGTCCAGAGGATCCACTGATCCTAACAGTGTTGTACACAAAAAAGTTGCTGCACATAATATAAACTGCACCTAAACTTTTCATTAAGTCCACAGCAAACAATTAGTCAGCTCACCTGGATTGCAGACTCTTCCCCATGTGGATCGATCAAGCATGGTTTCTCCAGCCTCTTTTGGAGTTAAACATATATACACACATCCGGCTCTTAGATACGAACATTCACTTGTATATTAAAAAAATCTTTATTGAAGCAGGTATATTCACATGGAGTAGTCACATAAGTCAAGGCTAACAGCCTACGCATTACGGGTAAACACTTTACCCTTATTCATGGCTAACTTCACGCACAATGATCCTGAACTTATATAACAAATATACAACATCACGTGCCCGGATTCTGCCAAACGGCTGGACTCGGCCCAAGGAAGTACACATTAAAACAAATGCATGTAAATAACGCATCACTGACACAGGAATACATCGTAAAAAGAACAGCAAAAATGGACATAGTGTCATAGACATTTAGTAATGTATATAGAGCAATAAATACCCATGTCAGTATTGACAAATAACATCCAATCTCTAGTTTAACCCTTTTGGCACACGTGTATCTAAAGAAAAAATCCAGTATGTTTCCCGGTTAAATAGTTTCCTTTTTTGGTCACCACCCCGTACTGGTCTAAACACCTTTTCAATACCCATGCAACTAAACGAACTACAATTCCCATCATGCACAGTCCAAAAATGTCTTGAAGCCATAGAAATATTTACGGCTTCTATATTCTTGGCATCAGACAAATGATGGAAAATGTGAGCTTTCAGTGGTCCACCAGTGCAGTCAACATATTGGGGGTCATTTACTAAGGGCCCGATTCGCGTTTTCCCAACGTGTTACCCGAATATTTCCGATTTGCCTGAATTGCCCCGGGATTTTGGCGCACGCGATTGGATTGTGGCGCATCGGCGCCAGCTTGCGCGCAACGGAAATCGGGGGCGTGGCCGAACGAAAACCCGACGTATTCGGAAAAACCGCCGCATTTAAAAACCGAAAAAGTGTCGCTTAGGAAGCGCTTACCTTCACCTGGTCCGAGGTGGTGCATTTAGGCGTGTTGAGATGATTTTCAGCGCAGCAGCGCCACCTGGTGGACGGCGGAGGAACTACCTTCATAGATCTCGGCCGGACCCGAATCCTGTGCAGAGAACGCGCCGCTGGATCGCGAATGGGCCGGGTAAGTAAATCTGCCCCATGTGTTTAGGGAGGACAAAGAAGCCAAAGAATAACAGAGTGTGGGGAGAAGAAAGAAGGGGGAATGGCAGGAAAGAGGAGTAGGGAGAATAGTGGTAGAGAAGCGGAAAAAAAGGACGAGGTTGAAGGAGTACGGGGTAATCGAGTATGGGAGAAGAGAGGGAAAAGGGAGAACGGAGGAGAAGGAAAGGGGGACAGAAGAGGACAAAGGGTTGGAATATAAGAGGGAGCAAAAATATCGAAAGAGGGATGAGAATGGTCAAAGAAATGAGTAAACACGCGGGCTAGCGAGGAAGGAGGAATGGTGTGCGACGGGCGGGGGGGTAGGGGTGGAGAAGAGAAAAAAAGATGGATTAGGATAAGGCAGAGAAACTGGGGCGGAGAAAGAGAGACGGGGGGGGGAACGCCTCATACGAAGAATAGCCAGCTTGACGAGAAGAGAAATAAATTTGTGTAAAATCGAGTGGGGTCGAAAAGGAGCGAATTGACCGAAAAGTGGGGAAAGATTTTCACACTTCAGTTTATTCGCAAATCTATCCGCACCCCTTTCTTCCCGCTTCCTAAATTGAACCAACCTTAATTGTTGTCCTGTACAACTTGATACAATGTTCTAGATGGGATTCATGTATCGGTCAGGCACATACACACCTACTATGCCACATTTGAAGAAGCCAATAGTAGATACCATGTGGTGCTTTTTTCTTCTCAGATGAGGCTGAAAAGACTACGGAGACAATATACTCAACCAGGTGGGTTGCCTTCTGACCACAATCTCAACTTCCCTGCATTACTTTGAAATAGATCTTCATTAAACAACATGGTTAGTATTTCTTATAATTAAAAAAAATTCAAATATCTTTAAACTATAAGGCCGTTGATAAAGGTAATAGGACAGTCTTACTCATACCTTTAGTAGGACCTCTTACTGTTGACTATCTTCACTAGTAAGTTTGTTCTCGGTATATTGTTAATAGGCCATGAATAAGGGTAAGTTAATACTTGAAAACGTCTAGCGTTAGCCTTGACTTGTGACTACAACCACTGTGAATCTAACCTGTACTGAAGAAATGCTGCAATAAAGATATTTTAATTTTTAATATCATTGGATGTTCGTATCTAAGAGCTGATCGTGTGTGAAGTTAAACTTTTCACTGGCGTTAAGGAGCATCCTGCCTTTCTTCAAGTCTCTACAAATGCCTGCAAGCACTGCACCCCAGTCAGGAGCCTTAACACTGTGCTGTCTATCTATCTACAAACCAGAAAAAAAAACTGCAGCAAACAGCAGGTGATGGTCCTAAGGGCCAAGTGATGGCGAACCTATGGCACTTGTCCAAGGTGGCAACTCAGAGCATTTCTGTGGGCACTCAGGCACTAACCAACAGAGTTCCCCAAATAAGACCAAATCCACTAATCGTCCTGCTGTCCCATGCCACTTAAGAGATGCTACTCTACAAGCGCTATTTTAAAGTGACACTTTATATTGGTCCTGTTTGGAACTAGGCGGCCAAAGTGAGAAGGTTTTGACAGAAATGCAATACTTTTGAGGTCCCTCATTCTGGACCCACCATTCCTCCTCTACAGAGAGACCCGGAGAGAGAGCTACAACCGAGGCGAATTGCCCTCCTTCTTCAACTGTTTGATTGGCCTCGGTGCTGAATACATTGAAAGATGTGGAAGAACAGGGTGCAAAAAGTTTACTGCCTTAAAATTCCATGTTGGGACTTCTACAGTAAATAAGTCGATATTTGGTTGTATTTGGGCACAGTTCCTCCAAAAGGTTTGCCATCACGTGGTCTAAGGCGTATCCAAGAAGTAAATCCAGAGTTTTCTCTTATTATACAGGCAGCACCCCAATTGGATGTGTGTGAAACCACAGTGGTCTCATTGACCTGTGTCAGCTACTGTATGTTTGGCGATCATACGTTTTATTAGCCTTTATCTACCATCTATTGATCTTTTATAGACGCCTCAATATAATGCCAAAAAATGGCAGCACTCTTCAGTCCGATTGTGCAAAAGTGAAACCAGTGATCCAAAAAAAATCACCGTTTTCACTTTTTTTGATTTTTGGGTGCTGTACAATTTTTGTGATTAATCACTGTCTACAGTGACAGACGATACTTCAAGATCCCTTTAAAATTCTGTTTCATTGCAACAATAGGTAAATAAATTAAAAAAGTTACTTTTTTGAGACGCACATTAATGTACACCTAGACAGAAAAAACATAAAATGTAGATATTTTTGTAAATCTATTAAACAAGAAAAACTAAAATAGTATAACTGGTGTATAAGTATTCAGCCGCTTTGCTCAGTATCAAGCAAATCACCCTTCGAGCTAGTAACATCCATGAGACTTTTTTGGGGAATATGCAACAAGCTTTCCACTCCTGATCTGGGGATCACTGCCATCTTGCTTCATTCTTTCTCTCAGATCTTCCCGTCCTCAGGTTGCAGAGGTGTTGAGGTGTGGGTTCTTCAACATAGACAAAAACAAATGCTGTAAATTCAGGGGGTCATGTTGAAAGCTACCTTTGAGAAACAGCTCCCCTTTTGGTCCGCTCAGAACACTCTGAACATACCACTCTATTATACACTGTCATTAAGATAAGAAAACTACTCTAAAGCCACTAGGGGAAGGGGCTTTTCATGGTAAGAATGAAAACTGCCATGTTTTTTTTTTCCTTCTTTCACCCCCTCTTGTACCTCTGAATTTATGTAAGTCTTGGCACCACAATATGTGGTATTTTTTCTGACATATTAGACTTTTCTATTGTTTGGGCACAAAATTTTGGCTCCAGCCCTGTGAATCCAATTCCTATTTGTTGATGCAAAAAGAGCGCTGTGTTTAGGGAATTCTCAAAATCTTTTAGTTCCCGCACCAATTCATGAACCCCTTGCGTCAACAAACTTACAGCCCACTGAAAAATATAGCACGGCTCTAGCGCCACCCTGGCGCCAAAAGTAATCCATGCTGCTGGACTTTATTCCTGGCCAATTGGCCTTGCTCGGCTCGTACTTCTGTATTTCTCCAAGCGTGCCTTGCTTGGACCCCAGTTTCCTACCAAGCATGGCTTGCTTGGACTCCTGTATCCTGCCAAGCAGCCTTCTTGGACCCTGTATCTTGTCAATGTGTGCCTTGCTGAAGATTATGGAGGCCCCTGTGCTCTCAGAAACCTTAGGTGCTTCAGAAATTCTTTTGTAACCTTGGTCAGATATGTTTGCCTTGTTACAAATTTGCCTCTGTGGTCCTTGGCAGTTCCTTGGACCTCATGAATTCCTCATGTGCTTGACTGCACCAGAGCTGTGAGTTTTCCTATAAGTTCAAATCCGAACCATCTCAAGGAGGATAAGAAATATGGACAGCATTGTGACTTAATATGAGTGTCACAGCAAGGATCCTGAATGACTTTATGACATTGTGATATTTCACTTTTTAACTTAATACATTAGCAAAAATATTCACATTTCTCTGTTTTTTCTGTCCGAGTATGGTGTGCATACTGTACATTAATGGGTAAAAAAATAACTTTTTTGACTTATCATATTGCTGCAATCAAACAGATGAAAAATATTAAATGCATCTTAAGCTTTTAACCCAATGTTTCTCGTATCTATTAGTGTTTCTTTTAAATTTTTTTATGTTTATCTATCATTATGCATTAATATACTGGACTGTGCTGTTTGCTGTGACTGTTAGCTCAGTCATATGGGTTTCAAATGTTCCAAAGAGAGGACTGATGAAAGAGGGCAAGCCACATATATGTATTTTTTAATAAATACTAAAGCACTAATACACATTTTTCAGGCAGTTTTTTTTTTTTTTTTTCCCATCAATTTATAATATTTTGTTCAATTGAAGTTTTTATAAATTAGGGAATATCTGGATAATCGCTAACGTTAAGTACAAGACTGCTCAATCTCATTAAAAAAATGGTTTTCACACAGAGCAGATACAAACGCAGTAACCTGCAGTAAAGAAATCTTTTATTACACAGGTTGGTCTAGTTAAAAGAAATATGATTGGCAAAAAACTAGGGAAAAAAGCTTACAAACAAGTTTTCCTAAATTTTCTGTTTTTACAGCTCCTTCTGATGTCAAAGTAATTACACATACGCTGGCCCTCATTTCAATTACTATGGTCATGGAACCTTAATTATTGGGCTCATTAAATTCCAAAGTACCTTAATAATCCTCTCAACAGCTCTCACTCTAAAGGATGGCATTTTCTGGAGACTGAATGATCAGTTATTCTGAACAAGTTGTACCATGAGTGAACTTAAAACTTGAGTTTCTGATCAGGGCAAGCACAAGTTAAGATAATCCTCTCTTTTTGACATTTTGCTCTTTCCGTCATTTTCTGTTAACGAAGCAATCCAATGTCAAGGAAGGAATGAATGAAACACAATGTAAACAGTATTCCTTAAAACACTAAGTTAATGAACAACAATAGAGGGAACTGTCATTACCGTGCCCTAATTTTATAGCCTATTTTATCAATTAACCATGAGCCTTTATGCACGCCAACATGGCCTTCTCCTTTCCACTTTGTCTTTTCATTTACGTTGCATGGCTCGTGGACCTATTTTAAATAATACCTGGAAATAAAGTGATAATAGATCTGCTCTGCTTTAGTTAAGGAATATCAATGCACAAAATGAGACAATATTTTCCAACTAATATAAAGTTCACAAGAGTGACCTCTCTAGCACTAGATCTAAGATGCAATATATCTATCCATTTAAATATTAGATGTTTCTTTTTTTCTCCCTTACTCATTTTGACAAACTGTTAGTCCCTCATGATCATTTATCTTCAGGAAATGGCCTCCTCTCCCCCTGTATCGTGGACATGAATAAAATAACTATATTTACAAGGAATCTAACACACCAGGAACCAGGATTGCACACCAAGCATCCACGTGTTCTGGTCGTGTGTGCCCCCTCAGCAGATCTACTTTCTTTTAGCCCTCTTATGCCCTGTTTTTATTTTACAAAAAAAGGCATTTAAATTATGCAAATAGGACTCCATCCCCACAGTGTTAATGGTGCTTGGAGCCCCTCAGGCTCATTTGATAATATTATACGAGGCCATTTTTTTTTTTTTCTAAAAAACAGGCATAAGAACTAAAAGAATAGCAGATCCTGTCAGAGGCGGACCAATTTGTCCTGTGCTTGGTTTATCACATCCTTCATCCTGGGGTGGTAGAATGTTCTTTTAAACCCCACAAAACCACTTGGCATTGTCAAAACGTAATTATTCGTGTGCAAACAAACCATGAATGCCTCACTTTTTGCCAATAATGGTGGAGATATCCTCATAATCCCATTTCTCTATTAGGTATTTGGTTTGTCTGCCATGCCAGGCTTCTAACCATATTCCATCTGTTCCCTTTAATATGTGCCATTTCCATTGAAGAGGAAAAACACACAAGAAAACCACAGAAAAAAAAGTCAAAACATAGATGACGATAACCCAATTCAAAGGTGGTGTTAGGTATAATCCCACCTGATGAGATGTGTAGTACTAGACTTGAGAAGACCACCACTGTATTTGAATCTTGTGAGCAAAGAAGAATACAACCTACATCTTCATAGTACTTACAGCGTGTCTCTTTTCTATTCTACATTTCCCCTACAGTTGTCTTTTCCCTAAGCTCTTTCCGGTTACACAATTAAAGCTATTAGAGTGAGCAAATAAAACAGCGCAAAAAGGGATTTATTTGAAATATCACACATTTAAGAGGTCCCATGACGATTCCTACTACGGAGAGGATGCCTACAAATTCCATGCCACCATATGAAATTAGTTTTCCAATTATTGGGTGTATCACACATCTGCACAGAAAGCAGCAACATTTTGTAACTTGAAAATTGCAAACCTTTCTAAATTTGACATATCACCCAAATTATTTAACTAACATGAAGCACTTGTGGTGACAAGAAAACAATCTCCAAAATAACCTACAATTTTGAAGCATTTCCAAATTTATAACCAATTATATGTGTAGGTTGATTAGATTGTGAGCCCTTGGGACAGGTGACTGCTTGGCAACGTCATGTGCAGCGCTGTGTAATCTGTGTGCCTGACATATAAATAAGAATTATTATTTTATTAGACTCACTGTCAGATTTAAAAATAGGGCGCTATCAGGGAGCTGGGACAGGTTACAGTGTAACAATGGGAAGATATTAATTTATCTTTCTAGTTTCTAATCTTCTCCTGTTTTCAATGGTACCTGTTACCTTTTAGTCTAACATTGCTCCCTGGTTGTGAGGATGCAATTTTAGTTTTTTTTAATGTCGCAAAATTTTTGTCCAAAAAAAGTATCACAGCCAAGCTGTCCATAGATCCTCCCCCCTGTCTTTAAATAATGCTTACTTCTTAATATTGCTTCATCCCCCAATCCGCCACCTTCACGCCAGTGGGCATGAAGGGGGGGGATTTCGGCCGGCACGGAATCTGGCTAGTGTTACTGTCCCCATGTCCCTGTACACTAGCTGCAGGCCGCTTTCACAGAAGTCCCACTGCGTTTATTTTCTACGCCAGGCATGGCTGTGTTAGAGAAACGCTGCATGCACGGGGCACCCCCCAGCCCCCCCCATAGAAAAAAAAAAGATTCCATAACCACGGATCGCGGGTCACCCGCCCTTCCCTTGCGGGCACCCTCCGCGATTCCATATCGTCGGATTGCTGGTGCAACCTTGCCTCTCCTCCGCTGCCCCTCTGCTGCTGTCTCCGTTGCACTCACCTCTCCTGGCTCACCCCGCTCCCGTGCCGTACTGGTTCGTCAGCGCGCGGCCCCAGCTCCCAAGGGGCGTTGCTCGCACTCCCTCTCCAATATTTAAAGGCCGCGCCAGGTATTAGTATGTCATATGCCTGTTTTGTATATACCCTTTGTTTCCATCATTCCCTGCCGGATCTTTGTCCTCTTAGCCTTAGAGAAAGCTTTCTACGAGTATTGCTGTGTCCGTTCCTGCGTATCCCTGTATCCGGCTTCAGTGTACTTCGCTGTGTGTTCCCGTTCCTGAGTCCTGTTGTTGCCGTGTTCCTGGTTCCCTGTACCTCCTGCCTGGACCTCCTGTTGCTGACACCCGGACTGTGAAACACGGACGTTGCATCTCTGCTCCTTCCCTGACCCGTGCCCTGGACCCGACTACGAGTTTTGTCATCCCGTAAGGTACCTCTACCTCGGCTGCCACCTGGGGCATAGTCACACCCTGGGAACGACCTAATTTGGTTTCCTGCCGCATGCACAGTCTCAAACCCGCTTTGCGGCGGGCTCTGGTGGAAAACCAGGTTGCCGCTAGGCTCCGGTTCCGGGTGTTGGCTAGTAACATCTTCCCGCGGTGGTCCAGATGGAATCCACTGATACTAACGTAGATCCGGCCATGGATCCGCCCGATGGCTCCTTCTCCATTCACCTGATCTCGCCACCATCGTTACCACCATTCCCTGCAGATTGGCAGGCACACGGCCGGAATCAGCTATAGAGCAAGTTCAACCGCCATGCTCCAAACAACACTGACTACCCAGTACCAATCAGCACATCGTCTCCTGAAGCGTCGCTGCGCCCCTGCTGCCCCGCCGCAATCTTCCTGCTGCTGAACCCAGGCTCCGCCTCTCTCTTTGCCCGGCAAGTATTATGGAGATCCAAAGATGTGCAGGGCTTCATACCCAGTCTCCTTGCCATAGAACTGATGCCGTCGCATTTTGCCACAGAGCGTCCAAGGTGGCAATTTGTCCTCACGCCTTCTTTCCTCGGGAAAGCCCTTTCCTGGGCTACCTCCTTCGGGACAGAGATGACACGGTTTGGTCTAACCTCACGCGTTTCTGTCCTGAGTTTCCGGTCCTGTCTTCGAGGAACCAGCACGAGCCTCCTCTGCGGAGATCTGCCATTTTGAACCCTTGCGTGCAGGCAACTCATCGGTTGGAGAGTACGCAGTCATTCCGCACCCTTGCTTCTGAACTTGCGTGGAAACGTGCAGCCCTCACCGCTACCTTAGATACAGGGCTCCCTGGCGCAGTCAAGGACGCACTGGCACTCGGGATCTTCACTTCTACTCTGAGTGACCTCATCACCTTTGCCACTCGAAATTGATGTTCGTTTAAGGAAGCGAGCTGAGGACTACCTCCGAGTATCCCAAGGCCGTGTTAAGAAGACGCATCCTCCTCGCCTGGCGCCATCTTCCAAAGGCCGCTCCAGGTCCGCCTGAATCTTTGCTTATGAACCCATGCAGGTTTTGAACCGACCCGGCTCAACTCCTAGAAGCGTAATGACTGCCCGACTGAGAACCTATTCTTTGTACTGTGCCAGCCCTGAGCATTCACTCATCGGTTCCTGTCCTGTCCGTCCTCAACGTCCGTGAACTCCCAGCAC
This sequence comes from Engystomops pustulosus, assembly GCA_019512145.1. Lineage (NCBI taxonomy): Eukaryota > Metazoa > Chordata > Amphibia > Anura > Leptodactylidae > Engystomops > Engystomops pustulosus. Next base: position 198,598,183 of record CM033641.1, read on the forward strand.
CCTAGGCTTCTTGGGAGAAGCGTCCCTAGGTGTAATACAACGCTTCTCCACGTCTGACTCTTCCCCGTGCTTCCTCAGCGTTGGCACCGGTACCACACGATCCAGGTTTACTGCCTTCCTTGACTCGGGCTCTACGCGAACTCGTGGATGCCCTCCTTGGTCTCCGGCATCACTCTTCCTCCCGGTGGTTCGTCTCGAGAAGCCTTGTCTATTGCCTCGGTCAAGGTTCATTCTCTCTCGACCTCACATCTGGTTTCGACACGTGCCCCTGCTTCTGCAAGTTTGGTGTCCCTACATCAGAGACTTTCGTTTTTTGTGCTGCCCAACGCACATCTGCGCTACTGCTGGGTCTCCCCTGTTGCAGGCTTCATGCCCTCTGTACTGGACTTGGTCTCCGGGCATTCCTCCGTTGGGGTCCGAACTGTGTCTTCACAGTTGTATGCAGATTATCCGTCCGCTTCCTGTGAGGACTTCGGACTCTGGCTCCCAATTTGTCGCTGGAGGGTCTGCCAGCTGTATCGGGACTTTTTCGGAGTTTTTCTCTCCAGAAGCATCGGCGGAGATTTCACTCACCAACAATCGTCCCCTATGATTGGCCCTGGGATCTTCTCCTTTCTTTCCCTGGCGCCATCTCCTCCCAGAGGTCGTGGTCTACCCCTTTCTGTACCGGAGTCTCTGCCATGTCCGACTACTGCAGGAGAATCTGCAGAGGGGTTTTATAACGCAAGTCCTCCTCTCCAGCTGGCGCAGGGTTTTTTCTTCTTTCTTCGTACCAAGAAGGACGGCTCCCTACGTCCCGTATAGACTATCGTGGCTGAATAAGATCAGTGTAAAAAACCGTTACCCTCGCTGCCGTTGATTACATAACTCTTTGATCCCTACGTGGTTCCCGGTGTTTTCAAGCTGGACCTCCGTGGTGCTTTACAATCTCCATCCGGATCCTCAAAGGTGATGAGTGGATAGACGGCGTTTAACACACCCGTGAACGGGCCTTTGAGTACCTAGTGATCCCTTTGGACTGTTAATGCCCCGCGTTTTTTTTTTTCAGGAGTTTGTGAACGCATTTTTCGGGACCTTCTTTATACTTGGTCGTGGGCTACCTCGATACATCTGGTGTACTCTCCAGACCTTGAGTCCCACCAGAGCACACGTACGACAAGTCTAGGTCGACTTCGTTCCAATCACTCTATGCCAAGTTACAAAATGCCTGTTTCACTCACCACATGCCTTCCCTTCCGTGTTACATAATTTCCACGAGGCCTTCAGATGGACCCCGCGAAGCTGGTACTGCAGTCTTCAGTGGCCACGTCCGACAGGGTCTCCGAGCCATACAGAGTTCCTGGGTTTGCGAACTATTACGCGTCATTTAATTCCCATTTCTCTCACTCTGTGTGTCCCCGATCGTGGCGCTCACCAAGAAGGGTGCCATCCCGTGGCCTGTTCTCCAGCTGCTGAATGGCCTTCTCCAAGTTAAGTCTTGCTTTCTCCTCGGCTGCCCGTACTCCTCTAGGGCCAATACGGACAAACCCTTTTTCTGAGGTTGGGACGCATCCTTCCCATAGAGCTGAGCGGTGCCACTCAAACGGGCCCAAGGGCCGAACCTGACTTGCGGTTTTTTCCAAGACCTTTTCTCACAGCTGGAGCAATTATTCCCATGGACAGAGACTATTAGTCCATCAAACTTTGCTCTTGAAGACATGCGACTACTCTTCTGGTTGTGAGCGTCTACCCATGCCTTTTTGTTGTATTTTCACCTGCCACAAGACAGTCTTCTGTACTCCAACCGGAGCCCATCGCGGTGAATCCCTCAAGCCCGACGTGGATCCTTTGGCTCTCGTCTTCCCTGTAAAGCGCTGTACGTTTGTATCTGTGCTGATTCTTTTCGATTCTCGGCCGGAGACAAGAATGGTCAAGGCCTGATGCTCTCCCGTCCGCCGTTCGTCGATGTTGTTGGAGATGAACCATTTTCCTCGCACATGTATTTTCTCCTGACCAGCTTGTTGTTGCAGCTCCGGGGAACCTTCGCAGCTGCCTCCCTGGCAAGATGTCTGTGTAGACCCTGCCTCAGGAGAGGATTCTTGTCTTGGGGACATTCTTCTCGGTCTGGTCTGGGCACCCCGGGGTGCCTCGCTCCTTGGCTACTCATCTCCCGCTATTACTGTTGGCCAGACCTGGCCAAGATGTTGCGGGAGTTTGTGGGATCCTGCTCCTCCTGTGCCCGCAATAAAGCCTCTCGTCTCAAACCCGTCTGGACTGGTTACTTTCCCGTTGGCCGATACCACAGTCTCGCCCGTGGTCTCACGTGGCAATGGCTTTGTTACTGGATCTTGCCGTCTCCTCGGCAATACTTTCACCTGGTGGTGACGGACCGGTTTTCCAAATGTCCCATTTTGTTTCCCCTTCCCTGTCTTTTTTCCGTCTCTCTCCACAGCTTGCCAGTTTGGTCTTGCAAACATATCGTTTCCGTCTGGCATGGCCTTCGCTTCACATTGTGTCCGATCGAGGAGTCCAGTTTGCTCTAAATTCTGCGTTTCTTTCTTACTGTAACCAACTACGGTCATCCTTGACTTTTCTTCTCTGCTTACCACCCTCATCTGAATGGTCAAGTAAGAGGGTGAACCAGACTTTGGGCTGCTACTTGTCCACTATCGTCTCATCCCGTCAAGAAATTGGACTGACCTTCTAACCTTGGGCTTGAGTTCTCTTACACATTCTCTGGACTTCGGGATCTAACTGGTTCGGCTCCGTCTTCGTGGTCTATGACGATTCCTCGCCACACCTCTCACCGCGCGTCCTACTCCCTCGTTGTCCCTGCGGTGGAGTACTGGTGCAGGATCCTAAGGCCTGTTGGACCAGAACCCGCCAGTCCCTTTACGACTTCTGACCGTACCAAGACCCGTCTGAATAAAAGACGTCGAGCTCCTCCTGTCTTTCTCTCCGGTGGACAACGTATGGCTATCCTCCAGATACGTCCGGCTTAAGATACCCAGCTATAAACTTGGGGCCCGTGTCCTTTCCCGCTTTGAGGTAATCAAGGTCGCATTAATCAAGGGCATACAGCTCCGCCTTCCTTCCTCATCTAATCGCTCCCGAACTCCTTTCATGTTCACATCCTCCTGAAGCCAGTCTTTTACCGCTTCTCTTTCCCCAGCAAATCCCCCTCCTCCGGCTCCTGAGGCGATTCTCCAGATTATATGAATCAATGGATGTTCTGGACATGAGTTTCGTAAGGGTAAAGCGGTTTCTTCCCTTGTAGCTTGGAAGGGTTTCGGGCCTGAGGAGATATCCTGGGGCCTGAAAGAATATTTTTTGATGCGACTCTCCTCCAGAGGTTCGTCTGGGACCAATAGAAGAGGGGGAGGCCAATGGGTGGGTGGTACTGGTCACGGGCACCCCCCCGCTGATCCATACCACGGATCGCGGTGCACACCCGTGCCTCCGTTGCTGGGCACCCCCTCGATCCATATCGCTGGATCTGCTGGTGCAGAGCCCTGTGTTCCTCCCTCACTCTGCCCGCCCTGCTGCTCCCGTGTGCACTCACCATCTCCTGGCTACCCTCTCCCGTCCTGGAGCTTGGTTTACATCTGCGTCTGCTGGCTCCCCGCTCACCTATATGGCGCGCCCGCGCACTGCCTCAAGATTTAAAGGGCCATCGCACAGGTGCTTAGTTATTGGGTCCATTTCCTGTTTTGTATATACCCTTTGGTTCCCCATCATTCACTGCCGGATATTTTGTGCCTCTTAGCCTTATAAGAAAGTCTTTCTAGCGAGTTATTGCTGTGATTCCTCTACCCGCGTATCCTGCGTATCCCGTGTATCCTTGTATGTCCTGTTGTTCCCGTCCTGATCCTGTGTTCCGTGTTAATACCTTGTTCCCTTTACCTCCTGCGGAACCTCCTGTTCTGGACCCCGGAGCTTGAACCTGACGTGTGCATCTCTGCTCGCCTGCCCTGACCCTGTGATGGAGTTTATACCTGGAACCCGACTACAGTTTTGTCATCCGTTAAGTTACCTCGACCTCGGCTGCCACCGTGGGCTTTCACACCTGGGAACACCTGTTTTGTTTCCTGCCCGCATCTCCAACCGCTTTTGCTTGGCGGGCTCCTGTGAAAACCAGGTTCCGATAGCTCCGTTCCGGGTTTTGCTATTACATCCCCGCGTTGTCCAGGAATCCCACTGATCCCTAACACTGCATAGACCTGCCTAACATCAAAGCCGGAGCCTCTTGAATGTTCGATCTGCCGCCAAGATGCCGTATATGATAACATCCCCCATTTCTGCATGTTGCAGCTGAAAGACACGTTCACCGTGCCTTTTTTTCTGTTTAAAATAAATATTAATAAAAAAATAAATATGTCTTCAAAACAAAATGAGTTTTCTCTCATTTGTTGGACTATTTTTTTAAATGTATTTTAACATTGCTGTGCTGAAATGTCACTTTTTACTTTTTTTTTTTAATCTGAATATTTTTCAAGGTCATAAAGTTTAGACATGTCCGTGCTGTCTAGGCATCAGCAACTTTTGTGACGTTTTTAAAAAGTCCCAGTTAGTTAATACATCTAAGTTTAGTCTAAACCCTTTTATCACAGCATACATTCCTGAAACAGATGTACAAAGCAAGGATTTAAGTTGCCAATTAATGCACATCCGAGAAATGTGACTCCTAGTCCAATTTGCCAGGTGGGCAGGGAGCAGGGCAGTTGTGCCTTGGCGAGAGTGCAATTGCTCTAGCCTGTGGCCCATGCTCTGTGCTGGCCCAGAGGCCACCGAGAAATCCAGTGCACTGGTGGCATCAATCATACACTGAACGCACTTAGACCCAACATATGATAAAGATGCCCCATTCCTTTTTACTTATACTTAAAGGGGTTGTCCGAAGTTTTTGAAAAAAAAGCTAAAAGTGGCCGGGACAGGGCTCTTCTAAAAATAAACTGTACTTTACGCTCCCGGTGCCCTCCGCGATCCAGCGCTGTCCTAGCTCACTCCGGTCCGGAGCGCATGTAAAACAAACAGGCTCGAACACGCTGGCTCAGTTTCGCGCAGACCGCTACAACCTTCCGGGCCCCCATACACAATGTCTGTGTATAGGGACGGATAGGCGTGCCCAGGCTCACTTGCCTTGGCCGGAAGCTGAATCCAGCCGCTGACCACGGGAGGGCACCGGGAGGTAGTACATCTTTTATTTTTTTTAAAAGTTCATCCCTGTCCGCCACTTTTATCTCTTTTTTTCAAAACTCGGACACCCCTTTAAAAACACTGTCAACAGGCTAGGTTTGTCATATAGAAAAACATCAATTTTGGGAGATTTACATAAAGCTATAAAAAATATATTTTGGCAGTCTTAAACCTACATGAAAACTATTTTATACACTCTAAGGTAGCCGGCTTTTATATCAATATTTATAAAGACATAAATATTACAATTATATAGTAAATATCATTTCTTAACCTTTACTAGCTACTTATAAAGACAGTTTATTTTCTCAGAATCTGTACTTTAATAACTCATTGATACCAATTTCTGATTTCCAGGCCTTTGGGACCTAGAGAAGATGCCTATACCTAATAGAATGTATACATCCTACATGACCGCATCTTGTGCTAACAAAGTATACTTTAAATTGTGATGCTCAAATATACTGATCATAGTATTAGATCTTCATGTCCACATAAATAAGAAATTAATAGGCCACAGTATCCCCAAATTGAGTTTAGTTCTATGATCAAATTACAATTAGGCTTTCATGTTATGGTTCTTGTAAAAATAAATTTGTGAACTAGGAGTATTATTTGTAATTAGTGTCAGAGAATATTTAAATATGTGTTTATTTAATACTATTTTTAAAACGACTAGATTATTAATAAAAAACACCACTCGGGGCAAGGGAGGTCAATACTTAAAGCTTTACATAACATCCATGGGTGAAAAAACATGAGTATACAGACAGAACAAAGCGGAAGGAAGCGGAAAAGGTGAGAGACGGCCCATTCTCCTCCCCATCTTAATATAGTTAAATGCCGGTGTATTATTTCCTGCTATTACAGCTTTATGTTCACACATTATAATTGTAAGGTCTTCGATGTGTCCATCCTTCAGGCAAATTTTTCTCTTAGCATGACTGTCATTCCATTCAACTGAGGGCTTCAAACATCTGTTTGGGATTTCATATTATGACCGCAAACCAATTTCAAAAAGGCAGAGATAACTCTCTTTTACTGAAAACCCCACTGAAGAGAGCATAATGGGTAAATTTTTGATTTTTTTTGATGTTTATTGATGTCGTTTCAGCAGCTACCTCAGAACTCCCATGCACTTGATAAAGGTTTCCTGCTCTTCTTTTGTGACACGACTCCGATATGAAAAGAAGACTCTTAATCTTTTGATGATTTTGTCAAACTGGTAGCTAAGCCTGAAACCACAAGACCATGTGTCATTACTGGTTCTTCTTCATTTTGATTTCAATATGAGTCTCCTTGGCAAACCCTCTGCAAAAGAGGGATTTTGCTTCAGTGAGCACTGTAATACGTACAAAACAGGCAAGCAGCAGAATGTTTTATTTGCCGTTTAATCTTAACACCTCTGTTATTTTGTATTTGTTATAACTAAATATTACAGGGAAATCTACATAATCGAGGTGGTGAGATAAAACCGTTTCATAACCCTGCAAAGTCCAAACCACTCCGTTAATTATTTGCACAAGTTTACAAAATGGACACTGAGAAAAAAATGACCAGTGCATCATAGTAATAAGTTTACCTCTGTTGTTTTTGCCTCTTTGTGCAATACATTTTTCAAATTAAAGAGTTTGTCCCATTACTAATTAATATTTATCCCTATCCATTGGATGGATAATACATTTACATGGCAAGGGAGAATGTGGTGGGGGTTGTTCTGCTGTTGGACCTTCTAACAACAATCAAACAGAAATGGGGATCACAAGTTCTCCTAATCGGCTTTGGAACTTCCAGTATTCAATTGTTCTTCAATGCAATCTGCCAAATCCAATTGAAGTCAATTGGAGAACTGGACAGGCTTAATCTTTGCTCCATTACTTCATAGGGAATCCAGATTGGCGTTCAGTAAAACTGAACCTCGAAGTCATAAAGGAGATCGGAAACTTTCTGTTTGTGATTTAATAGACCCCCCTCTGAATCAAATTCTATCCAGAGGAAAAATATTATTAAAAACACACCTCCTTTTAGGTATTTCCTTTAAAACGCACTTGTGACCTTCGGGGGGAGCTGTGATTCACTCAATAACTCTTTTATTACATTACAGCTGTGTAGTTATTTTGCATTTAAAAAGAAACGAAAATGTCCAACACAATCTAAAAAGAAAATATAAGAAAACTACTAGTGAAGTTACTGTTGTTTTATTTGTGAGGTCTCAACAAAAACAAATCTGGTCTGGGTCCTATGTGTAAAACACGTTAGATATGGATTTGGGGCCTATTTTTCTATCTTTTTGGCCATGCTAAAAGAGATATTTATAAGAATATTGCTTAATTTTGCCCATATTCCAGTGTATCGGGCACTAATTTAATCAAAACATCTATATTTCTGTCCAGAAAAAACTGGAAAGATTCCAAAGTACTTCTAGATTCATCTCTTCATGATGCTATACCATCTCATGAATATTTCTGTCTCATACACATACAAGAACAATAGAGTTATAGTGTTTAATATTTAGTGATCCACTATTTTCTTTAAAAATTTGTTATAACAAACAAGCATTTCTATTCTAATGTAGGCTTTATGATCTTGAACCTACAAGTGTTCTTTTATGTTTTGGGGTTTTTTCTCTAGATTTTGCTTTTATGGTAAACATGCCATCTTTTATTTACTGTTTTTTTTTGTTGGGTTTTTTTCCGGCTGTAAATTCCCTGGACATATTTTTAAACTGAGCTGCAAAGTGATTGAAATTGTCCATCAACTGGAGCCTCTTGGGTCCACTATGAATTGGCAACACTCTAAAATTCCCTATTGGCATGGTTAAGAACTATTCCCCATGTTTTCCTGGAGCTCCGCTTGTTTAAGGCATTACATTTCCCATTAGACAGTGCTTTTTGAGACTATTACTAAAGAGATTGGCACAACTAGCATGTTCTTAGAGTCTACAGAAATGCAATATTGAATAAGTTAATGAATTTTACTTACAGGTATTTGTTTGGTAAAGGTTTTGCTACGCCCAACTTATTTACATACTCCTCGATATTCTGACTAACAGTTTGAATGTTATTCTCTCCTTAGATAAAATGTTAATACTGTATATTTCAGAAGTGCACCATGTTAACTTTTAAAGTCATTTTCTTATGCTAATATGACAACTATGACAGGACCAACTATGGCAGGACAGATCGACTTTGACTCTTTGAAATCATTGGTATCTTGTGTACATATACTGTACAAAACAGCCATGTGCTGCAAGAGCAACTTTCCAAACAGGAATTATATTTTTTGGTTCTAGCACATGAATTCATAACATCACAAGGATCTGTTTTTTATATTGCCATTAAGCCCATATTAGCATGCGTAAAGGATAACAGAATGTATCATATATCCACAGGGATCCAAGTGTTAATATTTTGTAAGTTTGACTACTATTCTTTTTATGTAGAGATATCCTTTCACACAAAAGCATGCAAGTTTTTTGTTATTGGTAAACACAAGTAAAATCATTAGCTGAACAGCTAAAAAATTCCTTCTAGTTTTTAGACTTTCTATAAATAAGGGGTTTTACAAATGATAAACTGACATGGATTTTAGGCATTGGTGTAAGTGGCAAACTGTACCCTCCGTATAAACTTAGCACTTAAACAACCAGGGGGACCTTGTATCCTTATTTCCTGCTGGTTTTTTCTTTTCTTTCATTTATTTTTAACCCCTTACCGCATGTGACGTGTATTACGTCACATGCCAGGTCGGGTGCATGGAGAGGCTCACTGTTGAACCGAAGGGCGTACTACAGTGGTATCAGCCATAGCAACTGCTATGGGGCCCTGGTGTCAGGGGGCCACATCATCCAACCTGACCACAATAAGAATGGAGGATGTGCACCATTATATCTATATTGTACTGCACATTTCCGCATTAATATGTATATTAACATATACTGTGATGTTTTATGCATAATCTGTAATGTGTATTGATTGTATTACTGTACTGTATGTTAAGTATGGTTGCTATGGCACTGTAATGTATGTGTATATTGCATATGGACGTGTATTTATATTCGTTAGTATACTAAAAATATTTATCTTTTTTTAAAGTGGGAGGGAGGCCCCTGCAGTAGCCTGCTAGAGGCCCTTTCCTTTCCTAGTTAAGCCACTGGCTGTATCCTCTCCATATAGCCTGAAAGTCCTTTATGGCTGCATATCGCCGCTGGCGCTTCAAAAAGATGGCGATTGCAAATGGGCGCCACCACCTTTCCGAGATTGAACGCTTCCCAACACTTCATTAGGGAGTGCGATTCGTGGTTAACACCCATGCATTTACATTTGCTATCAGCACATTGTAATTTATGAGGAGTTAAAATCCCCCTATCTATACTGCCATACGTCGTATGGCAGTATATGATAGGATCAATAACAGAGAACCCTATGTTAAGTCCAGGACTACTCTATTCGTTGAAAATATTCCAAAATAAAAATTAAAAAAAATTTTAAAAAACAATTATTAATAAAAACCTAAAAACTCAAATCATCCCCCTTTCCCTAGAACTGATATAATTAAAAAATAACAGTAAGAAATCTGAACAGTACATAATTAGGTATCGCCGCTCTGAAAATGCCCAACATTGTAAATGTTTCAATATCGTAAATCCATCCACAAAAATCCCAAAGCTTCCATGCACCAAAGTTTAAAAAAGTATTAGGGGCCAGAAAAGTTCAAAATCCCCCCAAAATTAATTTTTTTAGGCAGGAGGTTTAATTTTTTTAAATGTATGAAAACATTTAATGATATAAAACCTTTACAAATGTTGGGTATCCCCGTAATCTACCAGCCCAAAGAATAAAGTAGACCTGTCATTTGGGGTGTACACTGAAATCTGTAAATATAATCCACACAAGATACGCACAAATGCAATTTTTTTTTACCATTACACTGCATTTTTTTTCCCTGCTTCCCAATAATGGAATGGATATTATACCACCATTTTGAAGTGTAATTTGTTACGCAAAAATGAGGTATAACGTAGCTTTGTACATGGAAAAATAAAAAAGGTATAGATTTTTTGAATGTGGGGAGTGAAAAATTAAAACGGCAAATAAAAAGAAAAAAGGGCTGCGGCGTTTAATGGTTAAGACTTTTCTCAAATCACATGCACTGGTCCAGGGAGGGTGCAAGGAGGATTGTGTCCCACTATTGAAGCAAAGCACACAAATACTTGCCACACAGGGATTATACTGTGTATGGCAGGGTAGGACTGTTTTTTTTCTCCTTTAACCTTTTAAACATTTGTAATCATCATTTTAATTGTTAGATTGTTTTAAATGTTTACAATTTTGGCACATGAACCTGTTGAACTTGAAAGTTGTGCTTCTTGTTTAATTGATACATTTTTTGCATTCACAGTTTATATTTGTTTTGTGGCCCAAGATTACATTAAGTTTTTAATTTTCAGGTTCAGTCCATGTGGCAATTGCGATGTGTTTTTAAAGCCAATTGCCAAAGGTATTCTCTTTGGTATGTTACTCATGCGTTGGGCTGGTTTGAAAGCATTTTTCTTCTTGCTGAAGTGTGAACAGCTGTGAAGATGATAACACACATGTGCTTCTGAAGAAAATCGCTTTCAAACAATCCAAAACGCTGTTATCCTTCCCTGTGGTGGCTAGGTGCAGGTGAATGAACTGAAATTACATTTACAGTAGTGCCCAACTCCTGTGCATACCCATCTCACATGGCTTGTGTCCCATTGTGGATTGTGAGACATTTACACAAAAAGTCTTAAAAAAATCCAAAAGTTGCACCTGCAAGAACAGGAAACACAGACTAGTAAAAAAGACATTACACATACAATAAAGGCGCAAAGACCACCCAAAAGTCCATCACTATAAACCAAGAGAAAAAGTGTCGCTTAGGAAGCGCTTACCTTCACCTGGTCCGAGGTGGTGCATTTAGGCGTGTTGAGATGATTTTCAGCGCAGCAGCGCCACCTGGTGGACGGCGGAGGAACTACCTTCATAGATCTCGGCCGGACCCGAATCCTGTGCAGAGAACGCGCCGCTGGATCGCGAATGGGCCGGGTAAGTAAATCTGCCCCATTGTATTAGTTGGTAACTGCATGTTATAACATAGATAACAAACAAGGTATGCAATTAATAAATTGACCAACCTTAAATTGGTGTCCTGTACAACTGGATACAATGTTCCTAGATGGGGATTCATGATCGCAGCACATACACCTACTATGGCCACATTTGAAGAAGCCAATAGTAGATAGCCATGTGGTGCTTTTTTCTCAGATGAGCTGAAAAGACTAGGAGACAATATACTCACCAGGGTGGGTGCCTTTCTGGACACAAATCTAACTTTCCCTTGCATGTACTTTGAAATAGAATCTTCAGTAAACAACAATGGTTAGTATTTCTTAATAATTAAAAAAAATTCAAAATATTTTAAACTATAGGCCGTTGAGAAGGTAATAGGACAGTCTCCAGACCTATTAGAGGACCTCTTACTGTTACTATCTTCACTAGTAAGTTTTGTTCTCGGTATATTGTTAATAGCCATGAATAAGGGTAAAGTGTATACTTGAAACGTCTAGGCAGTTAGCCTTGACTTGTGACTACACCGTGTGAATCTACCTGTACTGAAGAATGCTGCAATAAAGAATTTTTAATTTTTAATATACAAGTGGATGTTCGTATCTAAGAGCTGGTAGTAGATTAAAGGTGCTGCAGTTAAAACTATGTTAGTTGGATCTTGAGATGGAGCTGGCGCTCCGCTGCCAGGCGAGCTTTCGCCAATCCAAGCCCCTGTCTCTAGGCTACTCCCCAAACAGCACTTCTAAGAACCTTTTGTATAAGATCAAGTGTAGTAGCGTTCTTATAAGTTTGGGTTCTGGCGGGTGAGGGGAATGTAAACAGATGCGCAAGAAGCGCTGAAATACCAGTATATTTTGTGGATTACACAGCAGGGTGGCGACAAAGTTAACAAGTTTGATGTGGAAGCCATGAAAACAACCCAAAATTCTGCCTGACACAGCTCGTTTGATAAGGGGACCATATATGGAGGCAGTGAACTAGTAGTAGATTAAAGGTGCTGCAGTTAAAACTATGTTAGTTGGATCTTGGGATGGAGCTGGCGCTCCGCTGCCAGGCGAGCTTTCGCCAATCCAAGCCTTAAGGGGGCAGGCTGGGCTGGCTGTATACTTAAGGGGGCAGGCTGTATACTACTGGGGGCAGGCTGGGCTGGCTATATACTACTGGGGGCTGGCTGGCTATATACTGGGAGGCTGTGACCAATGCATTTCCCACCCTCGGCTTATACTCGAGTCAATAGGTTTTCCCAGTTTTTGGTGGTAAAATTAGGTGGCTCGGCGTATACTCGGGTCGTCTTATACTCGAGTATATACGGTACATTTTTGTTATCAAATTGCGTACAAAAAATGTTCTAAAAAGTGATCCAAAAAAGTAACAAGCACCAGAATGGTAACAATGAAAATAACAACTTGTCACACAAAAAATAAGCTCACAACCAGCTCCGTCAACCATAAAATACTAAAGTTATGGCGATACTAAAAGAAATGCAACTTTTTCTATTCTGGTTTTTCTTCAATAAAATTGGACAAATATAAAGAAAACTATATAAATGAGGTATCACCATAATCGTAGTGATCCGTAGAATAAAGATGATATATTATTTTTATGCTACAGTGAACACCTCCCCCAAAAAATGCTAAAAATCCAAAACAAGAATTGATAATTTCCACACAAGTGTTAATAAAATTGCACCAATAAGCTAAAGACCCACTAAAAAATTTGCCTTTATTTGTCAAATTGCTAAAAAAAAGAAGATTTTATAGCCTATAACTAGAGATGAGCGAGCACTTAAATGCTCGGGTGCTCGTTATTCGAGACAAACTTTACCTGATGCATTTTTCAAGGGGAACCTCAGAAAAGGATGGAAACACCACGGAAATGGACAGAAAACAGCAGGGGCAGCATGCATGGATGCCTCTGAGGCTGCTTAATCGCACCATTATGCCAAAATTATGGGCAACAGCATGACCATGACAGAGTGACCGAATGAGGCTAGATAGCATCTAAAACATCCAATAATTGACCCTGACACTATAGAAGACGGCATGCAGCGGCAGGCTAGAGAGTGTCTTGGCAACATACCCCAAATGCACTCAGACTTCAAACCAATTAAAAAAATTCCTTTTGGCGAGGATAACGTGTAGCACTGTATGTATCAGTATTTTGCCTGGTTAAGGCGGCAGAGAGGAACCAAAGGAGGTGAGCAAGAAACGCTGAAATGATTTCCTATGTGAACAAAAGGTTGACGGTATATTTAGTCGATAACACAGCGTGGTGGCGACATAGTGACCAAGTTCCATAACGTATCTGGTGAAACACCCGAAAAATGAGCCTGACACAGCTCGTTTGATAAGGGGACGACATGTGGAGGCAGCCATGAAGACGACTTCCATGATTAAGAGCGACAGTATGGGGCATTCATATTGTTATGATTGCAACTTCAGGTCTCCAGCATGGCGGCGACAGATGGGCCGAGTTCCATTATGTATCTGGTGAAACACCCGAAAATTCTGCCTGACACAGCTCGTTTGATAAGGGGACCATGTATGGAGGCAGTGAACTAGTAGTAGATTAAAGGTGCTGCAGTTAAAACTATGTTGGTTGGATCTTGGGTTGGAGCTGGCGCTCCGCTGCCAGGCGAGCTTTCGCCGGTCCAAGCCCCTGCCTCTCAGCTCCTCCCTACCCAAAATGGGCCTGGGGGCCAGAAGCGTTTACTTTGAAAAAATTATAATTTTCAAAGCAAACAGCACTTCTTAGAACCTTTTGTATAAGATCAAGTGTAGTAGTGTTCTTATAAGTAATTGGACTGGTTATGGTGGGTGACGGGAATGTAAACAGATGCGCAAGAAGCGCTGAAATAATATCGGTAAATGATAAAAGTTTGGCAGTATATTTTGTGGATAACACAGCAGGGTGGCGACAAAGTTAACAAGTTTGATGTGGAAGCCGTTAAAATAACCCAAAATTCTGCCTGACACAGCTCGTTAGATAAGAGGACGATGTATGGAGGCAGCTATAAAGACGACGTGTGGAGGCTGCTATGGAGACAATTAAATTTGGATAGTGCCCGTATGTGGCAGTCCAAAAAAGTTTTCAAACCAGAGGAGCAGGTAGGTGGTCCTCCAGTAAAATTCAATAGATTGAGTGCCTGTATGTGGCAGTCCAAAAAAGTTTTCAAACCAGAGGACCAGGTAGGTGGCCCTCCAGAAAAATTAAATACATAGAGTGCTATAGCTAGAGCCAGTTGGCCCTGGCAAAAAATAGCCAGTTTCCTCTGCTTTAGTGTACAAAGAGGAGGAGAAGGAGGACAATGAGGAGGAGGAGTGCATACATTATTCAGGTTGAGCTTCTTTCACCTGGTGGAGAATGGAAATCCTGAGAAATCCAGGCTTTATTCATCTTGATAAGCGTCAGCCTGTCAGCGCTGTCAGTCGACAGGCGTGTACGCTTATCGGTGATGATGCCACCAGCTGCACTGAAAACCCGCTCGGACAACACGCTAGCAGCAGGGCAGGCAAGAACCTCCAAGGCGTACAGCGCCAGTTCGTGCCACATGTCCAGCTTTGAAACCCAGTAGTTGTAGGGAGCTGTGTGATCATTTAGGACGATGGTATGGTCAGCTACGTACTCTCTCACCATCTTTCTGTAAAGATCAGCCCTACTCTGCCGAGACTGGGGACAGGTGACAGTGTCTTGCTGGGGTGACATAAAACTGGCAAAGGCCTTGTAAAGCGTACCCCTGCCAGTGCTGGACAAGCTGCCTGCTCGCCTACTCTCCCTCGCTACTTGTCCCGCAGAAGTACGCCCTCTGCCGCTAGCGCTGTCAGAAGGGAAATACTGTTTCAGCTTGTGCACCAGGGCCTGCTGGTATTCATGCATTTTCACACTCCTTTCCTCTCCAGGGATGAGAGTGGAAAGATTTTGCTTGTACCGTGGGTCCAGGAGAGTGAATACCCAGTAATCGGTGCTGGAATAAATTCTTTGAACGCGAGGGTCACGGGATAGGCAGCCTAGCATGAAATCTGCCATATGTGCAAGAGTCCCAACGCGCAAGAATTCACTCCCCTCACTGGCCTGACTGTCCATTTCCTCCTCCTCACACTCCTTCAACTCCTCTTCTTCTGCCCATACACACTGAACAGTGAAGGACTGAGCAATGCTCTCCTCTTCTGTCTCACCAACATTCTCCTCCTCTTCCTCCTCATCCTCCTCCACCTCCTCCCATATGCACTGAGAAACAGACCGGAGGGTGCTTTGGCTATCAACAAGGGAATCTTCTTCCCCCGTCTCTTGTGACGAGCGCAAAGCTTCCGACTTCATGCTGACCAGAGAGTTTTTCAACAGGCCAAGCAGCGGGATGGTGAGGCTGATGATGGCGGCATCGCCACTGACCATCTGTGTTGACCGGCACTCTGGATAACATGGTTAATGTTGAATTCCACCTCGTGGGCACGTCGCACAACAGTCGGTGAGCGGGCAGTTGGAGGCGGCGCTGCACTGCCCTGAGAGTGGCAACATCTGTGCTGGACTTCCTGAAATGCGCACAGATGCGGCGCACCTTCGTGAGCAAATCAGACAGATTGGGGTATGTCTTGAGGAACCGCTGAACTATGAGATTTAACACATGGGCCAGGCATGGCACGTGTGTCAGTCTGCCGAGTTGCAGAGCCGCCACCAGGTTACGGCCGGTGTCACACACAACCATGCCTGGCTTCAGGTTCAGCGGTGCCAGCCACAGATCAGTCTGCACCGTGATGCCCTGTAATAGCTCTTGGCCGGTGTGCCTTTTATCGCCTAGGTTCAGCAGTTTGAGCACCACCTGCTCTCGCTTAGCGACAGGGTCAGACTCGGTCCCAGCCTCCACCAAGTTAACCCAATGTGCCGTCAGCGATATATAGTGGCCCTGCCTGGCAGCACTCGTCCACGTGTCCGTGGTTAGGTGGAGCTTGTCAGAAACGGCGTTGGTCAGGGCAGAGATGATGCTGTCTGACACGTGCTGGTGCAGGGCTGGGACGGCACATCGGGAAAAGTAGTGGCGGCTGGGGACCGAATACCAAGGGGCGGCCGCCGCCATGAGGTTTCGAAAGGCCTCGGTCTCTACCAGCCTATGGGGCAGCATCTCCAGGCTCAATAATTTGGAGATGTGGACGTTGAGGGCTTGGGCGTGTTGGTGGGTGGAACTGTATTTCCTCTTGCGCTCCAGCGTCTGGGGTATGGAGAGCTGAACGCTGCGCATGGAGACATTGGTGGATGCTGTGGAGGATCGTGGAGGCGATGGTGTGGTTTTCGAGTGGGAGGTGTTTGTGCCGGGGTCCTGGGCAGGGGGCTGACTAGCAGAGGCAGTCCGTCGGTCATCCGGTGTTTCTTTGAAGAACCTCCAGACTTCCGAAAATCTAGCCCTCGCCACGGGAGCTTCACTACGTGAAACATTTGATGCACCTGCTCTGGCCCTGCCTCTCTGTCTGGCCCCACTGCCTCTTCCAACCTGTTCTCGTCGAGGACTCGCCTCCGTCTCAGAAGCACTGTCTTCACCCGGCCTATCAACCCAGCTTGGGTCTGTCACCTCATCATTCTCCGATCCCGCAGTCTGCTCCCCTCTTGGACTTCCTGCCCTGACAACAACTTCACCACTGTCTGACAACCGTGTCTCCTCATCGTCCGACACCTCTTTACACACTTCTTCCACTACGTCAACAATGTCATCATCACCCACAGACTGCGACCTGTGGAAAACCTGGGCATCGGAAAAGAGCTCAGCAGCAACCGGACAAGTGGTCTGTGACTCTGGGAAGGGTCCACAAAACAGTTCCTAAGAGTATGCCGGTTCAAATGCCAAATTTTCCTGGAAGGGGGCAGAGTGGGGGGAAGGAGGCTGAGGTGGAGGAGCTGGAGGAGTGCTGATTTCGGCGACATGGGTGGACTGCGTGGAAGACTGACTGGTGGACAGATGGCTAGAAGCATTGTCCGCAATCCACGACATCACCTGTTGTGGCCTCAACAGTGCTCTACCACGAGTCCCAGTAACTTGAGAGATGAACCTAGGGAGTGTAGCTCTGCGGCGTTCCCCTGCTCCCTCATCAGCAGGTGGTCTTTCACCCCGCCCAGGACCAGGGCCTCTGATCCCTGCAGTAGTTGGACGCCCACACCCACGCCCTCGTCCTCTACCCCTAGCCCTCGGGTTCAACAGTTTCAAAATTAAAGTCTATTATATAGACAAAACAGAAATATAGACTTTAAAAATTTTTTGTGTTTTTTTTGTGTTTTTTTATTTTTTGTGTTTTATTTTTATTTTTTTATAGAACAAAACGATCAGAAGAAATCACACAGCAACCACAGAAGATGATGATTGTTATGGCTAGTTTCAAACCTACACTGACACCACACAACAGGATTTTGTGCCGTGCCTGTGACTTTCAGTTTTGAAAAAAAAAAGAAATAAATAAAAAATCGTCAGACTGTGCCTAATTCAATCAAACCCCTAATAAATTGTCCCACTTAGGTGTTTGAGATGGATATGTGTGTCACTAAGAGCTAAATAGAACTTTCGCAAGTCTCCCTGCAAATTCGTCACAATATGGTACTAGCTGCACTACTAGTGCCAGCAAGCCCAGCCACAAGCAAACAAAAAAAAATAAAATATAACGCTATTGTAGCCCTAAGAAGGGCTGTTGGGTTCTTGTTGAATCACTCCTGCCTAACACTATTCTAATAGAACACCCTAACGCTTTCCCTGACCAGCAGCAGCTCTCTCCCTAGCGGCATCCAGACAGAGAATGATCCGAGCAGCGCGGGCAGGGGCTAGTCTACTCCGGGGTCACCTGATCAGGCCAGCCAACCACTGCTATCGACGTGTAAGGGTACCACGTCATGCTGGGTGGAGTGCAGAGTCTCCTGGCTTGTGATTGGCTCTGTTTCTGGCCGCCAAAAATCAAAACGGCGGGAGATGCCCTTTTTCTCGAACGAGCATCAAGCTCGGACGAGTATGTTCGCTCATCTCTACCTATAAACCCTTTCCTGTAACATAACGTTGCAGTGGGAAGTGACTTGCCAACACTATTTAGAAACGGTGATCGGGGCAAGATGGCGGCTGTTCCAGATGCCCATTCATCCTGCCCCATGGACCAGAGTGGTCTCGTCGCCTCCCCCCCAGTTCCTGATCGCTGCTATTGGCTCATCAATGCTGACCAGTCAATAGCAGCCATTTTACTTATGACGCCGGTAATACTGATCACCATGTCTGTAGACACGGTGATCAGGGCAAGAGGGTGGCTGTTCCTAACAGCCACCAATTTTTCTTTGCGGTGCAGAGGGACTTCACTGCCCCCTCTGTTCATGATCGACCAGCCAATAGCAGCAATATTTGTTACAATGGGCATTGCTGGGGTAAATAAGAGCAATACTTGGCCATAATTGTTGCTGTTTAGGACCATGTCTGGTGGCATCATGCCATCTTCCAGAGAGCCCCGATTGACCGATCTGTGCACCCACTGCTGGATAAGGGTCACCACTTGTATGTGGATAACTTTTATCCCTGCATTCCACTATAACAATCCCTCAATTCCAGAGGTTCTGTGTCGTGTGGAACTGTACGCAAAAGCCAGAGAGGTCCCCTGGAACCCGTGTTAGGCAACCGCTTAGAAAGGGGGACATGAAGGCACTCGGCTATCAGAACACGGTGTTGGTCATATATAAGGACAAAAGCAATGTCCTTGTTCTGACCACAATTCATGAGGACTCCAGCACCCTCATCCCTGTACGAGGCACCACCATTGCTGCACCAAAGCCAGACGGGATCCTGGCTTACAGAAAATACAGGGGTGGGTTTGATATATGAGATCAGGTGCTGAGACCCTACAGCGCCCTCCAAAAAACGAAGATATGGTACAAAAGTGTTGGCCGTGTACATTGTACAGATTGCGCTGTACAACTCTTATGTTCTGTTCCAATGTGCAGGTCAGGCCGTATCATTTCAAGTGGAGAATATATTAGGGAACTAATATTTGGACAAGAAGGACGGGGCCCCAGCACCTCTGGATTAGATGTTCCCGTGTTTTGTCAGGACATCATATTCCTGGTGAATTCTGCTGCTTCTAAAGGAAGGACTCAGAAAAGAGTTTGTTCCAAAACAGGAGTTAGGAAGGACACTACATACTACTACGAGACCTGTGAGGACTCCAGAGCGACAACATTTTAGTTGGTCCCCTGGCAGGGTCGGACTGGAGTGTCTGGGGCCCACCAGAGAAAATTACATTTGGGGCCCACCCATTATAAATAAAGAATGCAAGACTATGCGTAAATAAATGGTAAAACCTGCTATATTTGTTTGTGCCTAAACCCCATCTGTGTGCATTAGGAAAACCTGAGTCCGTCTTGTTTTAACCCTTTAATTACAATGTGCGATGAGCACATTGTAATGAATGAGGAGTAAAATCCCCATATACTGCCATACTGTGGTATGGCAGTACATGATAGGATCGATCAGACAACCTAAGGTTAAAGTACCCTAGGGGTCTAAAAAATAGTAAAAATTTAAAAAAGGAAAAAACAATATTAAAATAAACCTAAAAATTCAAATCACCCCCCCTTTCCCTAGAACTGATATAAATATAAATAAAAAGTAAAAATCATAAACACATTAGGTGTCGACGCATCCGAAAATGCCCGATCTATCAGAATATAATAATGGTCTTTTACTACGTTTAACCCCGTAACAGAAAATAGCGCCCAAAGTCAAAACGTCACTGAAAGTCACCAAAAATGGCAACACCCACAGCTCCGTACACCAAAGTATGAAAAAGTTATTAGTGCCAGAAGATGGCAAAAAACATTTTTTTCTACAGGAGGTTTTAATTTTTGTTAATGTATGAAAACATAAAACCTATACTAATTTGTTATCCCCATGATTGTACCGATTGTGTTGTTAAGGGGTTAAAGTCACAGGGCTCCCTTCCTCCCACAACTGCCATTACGGGTCTCTCCATCTCCTCCCAGAGTTGCCACTACAGGGGACCTACCTCCACCCATAGTAGCCATTACAGCAGCCTCCCTCCAACCAGAGCTGCCATTACAGGGCGCCCCCACAGCTTCCATTACAGCCTCTCGTCAGAGGTGCCGTTGCATGGCCCCCCTCTCACCAGAGCTGTCATTAAAGGTGCCCCTCTCCCACCCAGACCTGGAATCACAGGGACCCCTCTCTCCCCAAAGATGAAATCACAAGGGCCCCTCTCCCCCCCAAAGCCGCCAGGCAGTCATCAGAGCGTGGACTCGCAGAGGAAGTGTGCGGCGCGGCTGTGCCGGCCCTGCTGTCAGGTGTCCCGGGTGAGATCGGGTGCTGGTGGAAACAGCGTCCGTCAGCGCCCGATCATTGTGAAATTAGGCATAGGTGGCCTAAGACCTTCAAATATAATAAGGGTGGGGACTCAGGACCTGTTAAGGAGATTGCACTGGTTTCGGATGCCATTTTGACTACTGTCCGCCATTTTAAGTATTAGCCTGGGGTCATGCCGGGGGTCAAGAACTGTCCAGTTAATGTCTTGATTCAAACTTCATTTTATGTAACCGGTTTGCTCGCCTGCCACCTGATTCCCTTTGACATTTAATGGGAATCCAGTCTGTCCTTCATCTTAAGTTCCATATCTGGGTTCTGGAGCCAGCTTATCTTTGTCTTCTCAGGGAAATTAGTATAAATATGTCTGTGAACAAGGCCTGTTGACCTTTTCGGAGAATGTGCTGGTGGATTCATTGTGGCCAATAGCATTGCAGTATTCTATTTACGCCTCTTTGATGATTCTCTGTCTTTTGATATATGCGCTTGTGTGTGAAATAAACTGGGAGAAGATCTTTACATACACGAAGAGACTGATGTGTGTCTTGGTTTTGTGTAAGTCCCGGTACTGGGGCAGCCATGAAATATTTAATTTGAAAGTCACCTGTACAACTGAAGTAAGGACTGTTTTGAGTCCTAGATAAAAACCTCTAACAGGGCCCACCGGAGGTTTCTCTGGTAATCCGGTGGGCTAGTCCAAGGCTGTCCCCCGGTATATTCCACCTCCTTATACGCAACACATTCACAATGCACGTCCAACCTTTAGTGTGAATTCCTTTTGGTAAAAGCAATTATTGTAACAACTGTTAGGTCACATTGATCACTTTTCGCCTCGATTATTTCACTGCGGGATGTAGTTTGCAAACTAGGGGCACTTGTTGGTTTGATGTTTTTTTAGGTTTTCTATTCCCCTCCCCCAGACCTTCCTTCCTCCTTTCCTTCCCTTTCCTTCCCCCTGCTGGATTTTCTGGCTAGTGTTTAGGATCACATGTAGGGTCTTTCTCGCATCAGGCAATGACAATTCACAGTGGCATCACATAATTGGAATCACATAACGGGCGCCACATAAGGGGAATCACATAATAAGTACCACATAACGGGCGCCACATAACGGGCGCCACATAACGGGAATCACATAACGGGCGCCACATAACGGGAATCACATAACGGGCGCCACATAACGGGAATCACATAATGGGCGCCACATAACGGGAATCACATAATGGGCGCCACATAACGGGAATCACATAATAAGCACCACATAACGGGAATCCATAATAAGCAACCACATAACGGGCCGTCACATAAACGGGAATCCACATAATAAGCACCATTTAAATGGTGCTCACATAACGGGAATTCAAATAAAAGCACCAACATAACGGGAATCACATAATAAGCACCACATAACGGGCGTCACATAATGGGCAACTTTCCAGAAATAATTGCAATTTCCATCTTGGAATCCATTGCACATCGTATTTGGAAACCACCTATATGTTCAAAATGCTCATTTCACCACGTGTCTTACACTACACCACATATTACACCTTGCTATATTCCCCAAGGGGTGTACATTCAACAATGAGGGTCACTTTTCAGGTTCCCCTCTGTTTTATACCACTAGGGCTCTCCAAATGTATCCTGACACATGTGAAGTATTTCTATCTAATTTGGCTTCTAAAAGGCAAACATCCCTCTTTTCCTCTACTGTGCGCCCATAAAGCATTTTATATGCACATGTTGGGGACTTCAAGAAATAGTTTTACACATTTTTTGGGGGTTATTTTGTCTTTTATCCATTGTGGCTATAGAAAAATTAGGGGTAAAATTGACCTTTATAGGGAAATTTTCACCTTTTTTAATTTTTAGGGGCTAATTGGATCATCCACCTGTAGGGGCAAATACACATATTACACCTTGCTAAATTCTCTAAGGGGTGTGTGTTCAAAAATTAGGGTCACCTTTTTGGATTCTTCTCAGTTTTATACCACTAGGGTTTTCCAAATGCATGTAAAAGATTGCTGTCGAATTTGGCTTCTAAAAGGCAAACATCCCCCTTTCCTTCTAATGTGCGCCCATACAACATTTTATGTACACATGTGGGGTACTTCTACACTCGAGAGAAATGGGTGTACACATTTTGGGGGGTTAGTACATTTTTTATCCCTTGTGGCTATTAAAGATTAGCCGTAAAAGTGACCTTTATAGGAAAATTTTCACATTTTTCCTTTTAGGGCCTAATCGAATCAAACACCTTTACGGGCAAATACAAATATTACAACTTTCTAAATTCTCCAAGGGGTGCGCTTTCCAAAATGGTGACATTTGTTAGGATTCCCCTCTGTTTTGGTACCACTAGGGCTTTCCAAATGCATCCTGACACATGTAAAGGACGTCTGTCAAATCTGACTTCTAAAAGGCCAAAGTCCCTCTTTCCCTTCTGCACACGTGGGGCAATTCTACGCTTAGGAGAAATAGTTTTACACATTTATGGGGGTTGTTTCATCTTTTAACCCTTGTGGCTTACAGAAATTTGGGGTTAAAATGACTTTTTTGAAAAAATTTCCACCTTTTCCATGTCGGGACCTAATTGAATCAAACACCTGTTGGGGCAAATACACAAATTATACCTTGCTAAACTCTCCAAGGGGTGTACTTTCCAAAATGGTGTCTCTTGTTGGGGTTATCCTCTGTTTTGGTACCACTAGGGCTCGCCAAATGCATCCTGACACATGAAATCTTTGTCAGCCATATTTGTTCTCCAAAACCTAAACAACGCTCTTTCCCTTCCAAAATTTTAGTGTTCAATGAATCTATTGTAAAATTACATTTCGGTAATTTCACTTCCATATATTTTTCACCCTCATGAAACGCTCATAGGGTTAACAAACTTCCCAGAGGTTGTTTTGAATATTTTGAGCGTAGTTTCTAAAATAGTGTCATTTGTGGGGGTTTCTGCCTTATAAAGTGACTTCTAACTAAATTAACCCCCCAAAAATAGGTTTTGATGATTTTTGTGAAAATCGGAAAAATCCCACTTAAAGTTATAAGCCTCCTAACATCCTAAAAAAAGGAAAGGATGTTTGAAAAATTATGCCAAGCTAAAGCAGACATATGGAAAATGTTTGTTATCAAGTTATTTTGGTGATATGACCAACTTTCCAAAAAGCAGAACATTCTGAATTTGTAAAACATAGTTTTTTTTCAAAATTTTCACCAAATTTCCGTTAATTTCATAAATACTATAAATACATACTAAACATATTGCTTACATTTCTCAAACAAAATGAAGTACAATGTGTCATGAAAAAACAATCTCAAAATCATCTGAATATGTTAAAGAAATTCCAAACTTATGACCGCAGTATGAGGAGGATGGAGGACAGGGGACACAATATGAGGAGGACGGAGGACAGGGGCCACAATATGAGGAGGACGGAGGATGGAGGACAGGAGGCCACAATATGAGGAGGATGGAGGACAGGAGGCCACAGTATGAAGGAAGTGGAGGACATGGGGCCAGAATATGCAGGGATGGAGGACATGGGACCAGAATATGCAGGGGTGGAGGACAGGGGCCACAATATGAGGAGGATGGAGGACAGGGAAAGCTCGCCTGTCCAAGCCCCTGCCTCTCGGCTCCTCCCCACCCAAAATGGGCGTGGGGGCTAGAAGCGTTTACATTGAAAAAATTATAATTTTCAAAGCAGACGGGGGCTACAAACAGCACTTCTAAGAACTTTTGGATAAGATCAAGTGTAGTACTGTTCTTATAAGTAATTAGCTTGGTTATGGCAGGTGAGGGGAAGTTAAACATATGCGCAAGAAGCGCTGAAATAATTTCGGTAAATGATAAAAGTGCCAGTATATTTTGTGGATAACACAGCAGGGTGGCGACAAAGTTAACAAGTTTGATGCGAAAGCCATGAAAAATACCCAAAATTCTGCCTGACACAGCTCGTTAGATAAGGGGACGATGTATGGAGGCAGCTATATGGACGACTTTTGGAGGCAGCTATGGAGATGACGTGTGGAGGTAGCAATGGAGATAACGTGTGGAGGCAGCTAAAAAGATGACATATGGAGGCTGCTATGGAGACAATTAAATTTGGATTGTGCTTGTATGTGGCAGTCCAAAAAAGTTTTCAAACCAGAGGAGAAGGTAGGTGGTCCTCCAGAAAAATTAAATAGATTGAGTGCCTGTATGTGGCAGTCCAAAAGAGTTTTCAACCCAGAGGAGCAGGTAGGTGGTCCTCCAGAAAAATTAAATAGATTGAGTGCCTGTATGTAGCAGTCCAAAAAAGTTTTCAAACCAGAGGAGCAGGTAGGTTGTCCTCCAGAAAAATTAAATACATAGAGTACTATAGCTAGAGCCAGTTGGCCCTGGTAAAAAATAGCCAGTTTCCTCTGCATTAGTGTACAAAGAGGAGGAGAAGGAGTAAAATGAGGGGGAGGAGTGCATACATTATTCAGGTTGAGCTTCTTTCACCTGCTGGAGAATGGAAATCCTGAGAAATCCAGGCTTTATTCATCTTGATAAGCATCAGCCTGTCAGCGCTGTCAGTCGACAGGCGCGTACGCTTATCGTATGC
The DNA here is from genome assembly GCA_019512145.1 of Engystomops pustulosus. Classification (NCBI taxonomy): domain Eukaryota; kingdom Metazoa; phylum Chordata; class Amphibia; order Anura; family Leptodactylidae; genus Engystomops; species Engystomops pustulosus. The sequence continues at coordinate 198,623,367 of CM033641.1, forward strand.
TTATCGGTGATGATGCCACCAGCTGCACTGAAAACCCGCTCAGACAACACGCTAGTGACAGGGCAGGCAAGAACCTCCAAGGCGTACAGCGCCAGTTCGTGCCACATGTCCAGCTTTGAAACCCAGTAGTTGTAGGGAGCTGTGTGATCATTTAGGATGATGGTATGGTCAGCTACGTACTCCCTCACCAACTTTCTGTTAAGATCAGCCCTACTCTGCCGAGACTGGGGACAGGTGACAGTGTCTTGCTGGGGTGACATAAAACTGGCAAAGGCCTTGTAAAGCGTACCCCTGCCAGTGCTGGACAAGCTGCCTGCTCGCCTACTCTCCCTCGCTACTTGTCCCGCAGAAGTACGCCCTCTGCCGCTAGCGCTGTCAGAAGGGAAATACTGTTTCAGCTTGTGCACCAGGGCCTGCTGGTATTCATGCATTTTCACAATCCTTTCCTCTCCAGGGATGAGAGTGGAAAGATTTTGCTTGTACCGTGGGTCCAGGAGAGTGAACACCCAGTAATCGGTGCTGGAATAAGTTCTTTGAACGCGAGGGTCACGGGATAGGCAGCCTAGCATGAAATCTGCCATATGCCCCAGAGTACCAATGAGCTAGAATTCACTCCCCTCACTGGCCTGACTGTCCATTTCCTCCTCCTCCAATTCCTCTTCTTCTGCCCATACACGCTGAACAGAAAGGACTGAACAATGCTCCGCTTTTCTGTCTCGCCAACATTCTCCTCCTCTTCCTCCTCATCCTCCTCCACCTCCTCCGATATGCGCTGAGAAACAGACCTGAGGGTGCTTTGGCTATCAAAAAGGGAATCTTCTTCCCTCGTCTCTTGTGATGAGCGCAAAGCTTTCGACTTTATGCTGACCAGAGAGTTTTTCAACAGGCCAAGCAGCGGGATGGGGAGGCTGATAATGGCGGCATCGCCACTGACCATCTGTCACACACAACCATGCCTGGCTTCAGGTTCAGCGGTGCCAGCCACAGATCAGTCTGCGCCGTGATGCCCTGTAATAGCTCTTGGGCGGTGTGCCTTTTATCGCCTAGGCTCAGCAGTTTGAGCACCGCCTGCTGTCGCTTAGCGACGGCACTGCTGCTGTGCCTAGAGCTACCGACTGATGGCGCCATGCCCATGGATGGTAATTCGGAGGAGGAGGTGGAAGAGGAGTGGGAGGAGGAGGAGGCATAGTAGGCCTGAGAGACCTGCACTGAGGTAGGCCCCGCAATCCTCGGCGTCAGCAGTATATGACCAGCCCCAGGGTCAGACTCGGTCCCAGCCTCCACCAAGTTAACCCAATGTGCCGTCAGCGACATATAGCGGCCCTGCCCGGCAGCACACGTCCATGTGTCCGTGGTCAGGTGGACCTTGTCAAAAACGGCGTTGTTCAGGGCAAGGTTGATGTTGTCTGACACGTGCTGGTGCAGGGCTGGGACGGCACATCGAGAAAAGTAGTGGCGGCTGGGGACCGATTACCGAGGGGCGGCCGCGGCCATGAGGTTGCGAAAGGCCTCAGTCTCTACCAGCCTATAGGGCAGCATCTCCAGGCTGAGAAATTTGGAGATTTGGGCGTTGAGGGCTTGGGCATGTGGGTGGGTTGCACTGTATTTCCTCTTGCGCTCCAACATCTGGGGTATGGAGAGCGGAACGCTGCGCATGGAGACATTGGTGGATGCTGTGGAGGATCGTGGAGGCGAAGGTGTGGTTTTCGCACAAGAGGTGTTTGGGCATGGGGCTAACTAGCAGAGGCAGCAGATGACACAGGGGAAGGAGCAGTGTTGTGCCAGGCCGCAGGTGAACGGCCTTGGTGCGATTGAGTGGGGTGTTTAGCATTCATATGCCTGCGCATTCTGAAAATCTAGCCCTCGCCACGGGAGCTTGACTACGTGAAACATTTGGCACTGATGCACCAGCTCTGGCCCTGCCTCTCCGTCTGGCCCCACCACTGCCTCTTCCAACCTGTTGGAGGACTCACCTCCGTCTCAGAAGCACTGTGTTCACCCGGCCTATCAACCCAGCTTGGGTCTGTCACCTCATCATCCTCCGATCCCTCAGTCTGCTCCCCCCTCGGACTACCTGCCCTGACAACAACTTCACCACTGTCTGACAACCGTGTCTCCTCATCATCCGACAGATCTTTACACACTTCTTCCACTACGTCAACAATGTCATCATCACCCACAGACTGCGACCGGTGGAAAACCTGGGCATGGGAAAAGAGCTCAGCAGCAACCGGACAAGTGGTTTGTGACTCTGGGAAGGGTCCAGAAAACAGTTCCTCAGAGTATGCCGGTTCAAATGCCAAATTTTCCTGGGAGGGGGCAGACTGGGGGGAAGGAGGCTGAGGTGGAGGAGCTGGAGGAGTGCTGATTTCGGTGACATGGGTGGACTGCGTGGAAGACTGACTGGTGGACAAATGGCTAGAAGCATTGTCCGCAATCCACAACATCACCTGTTCGCACTGTTCTGGCCTCAACAGTGCTCTGCCACGAGTCCCAGTAACTTGAGACATGAACCTAGGGAGTGTAGCTCTGCGGCGTTACCCTGCTCCCTCATCAGCAGGTGGTGTCTCACCCCGCCCAGGACCACGGCCTCTGACCCCTGCAGTAGTTGGACGCCCACGCCCTCTACCCCTAGCCCTCGGGTTCAACATTTTCAAAATTAAAGTGTAAACTGGAAAAAAAAATTGTGTTTTTTTGTGTTTTTTTATTTTTTGTGTTTTTTTGTGGGGTTTTTTTGTGTTTTTTTTTTAACAAAACGGTCAAAGAAATCACACGGCAACCACAGAAGATGATGATGATTGCTATGGATAGTTTCTGACCTACACTGACAGCACACAACAGGATTTTGTGCTGTGCCTGTGATGACTTTTAGTTTAGAAAAAAAAAAATAGGCAGACTGTGCCTAATTCAATCAAACCCCTTATAAATTGTCCCACTTAGGTGTTTGAGATGGATATGTGTGTCACTAAGAGCTAAACAGAACGTTCGCAAGTCTCCCTGCAAAGTCGTCACAATATGGTACCAGCTGCACTACTAGTGCCAGCAAGGCCAGCCACAAGCAAATAAAAAAAAATAAAATATATAACGCTATTGTAGCCCTAAGAAGGCCTGTTGGGTTCTTGTATGGCTAGATGTGCTGAGAAACAGACCTAAGGGTGCTTTGGCTATCAACAAGGGAATCTTCTTCTCCCGTCTCTTGTGACGAGCGCAAAGTTTCCGACTTCATGCTGACCAAAGAGTTTTTCAACAGGCCAAGCAGCGGGATGGTGAGGCTGATAATGGCGGCATCACCACTGACCATCTGTGTTGACTCCTCGAAGTTACTCAGCACTTGACAGATATCAGGCATCCATGTCCACTCCTCATTGTAGACTTGAGGAAGCTGACTGACCTGACTACCAGTTCTGGTGGAAGTTGACATCTGGCAGTCTACAATCGCTCTGTGCTGCTGGTAAACTCTGGATGACATGGTTAATGTTGAATTCCACCTTGTGGCCACGTCGCACAACAGACGGTGAGCGGGCAGTTGGAGGCGGCGCTGCGCTGCCCTGAGAGTAGCAGCATCTGTGCTGGACTTCCTGAAATGCGCACAGATGCGGCGCACCTTCGTGAGCAAATCAGACAGATTGGGGTATGTCTTGAGGGACCGCTGAACTATCAGATTTAACACATGGGCCAGTCTGCCGAGTTTCAGAGCCGCCACCAGGTTACGGCCGTTGTCACACACAACCATGCCTGGCTTTAGGTTCAGCGGTGCCAGCCACAGATCAGTCTGAGCCGTGATGCCCTGTAATAGCTCTTGGGCAGTGTGCCTTTTATCGCCTAGGCTCAGCAGCTTGTGCAGCGCCTGCTGTCACTCAGTGACGGCACTGCTGCTGCGCCTAGAGCTACCGACTGATGGCGCCATGTCCACGGATGGTAATTCAGAGGAGGAGGTGGAGAAGGGGTGGGAAGAGGAGGAGGCAGCATAGTAGGCCTGAGAGACCGTGACCAAGGTAGGCCCCGCAATCCTCGGCGTCGGCAGTATATGAGCGGCCTCAGGGTCAGACTCGGTCCCAGCCTCCACCAAGTTAACCCAATGTGCCGTCAGCAATATATAGTGGCCCTGCCTGGCAGCACTCGTCCACGTATCAGGTTATGTGGACCTTGTCAGAAACGGCGTTGGTCAGGGCACAGATGATTTTGTCTGACACGTGCTGGTGCAGGGCTGGGATGGCACATAGGGAAAAGTAGTGGCGGCTGGGGATCGAATACCAAGAGGCAGCCGCAGCCTTGAGGTTGCGAAAGGCCTCGGTCTCTACCAGCCTATAGGGCAGCATCTCCAGGATGAGTAATTTGTAAAGGTGAACGTTGAGGGCTTGTTGGTGGGTGGAACTGTATTTACTCTTGTGCTCCAGCGTCTGGCGTATACACAGCTGAACGCTGCGCATGGAGACATTGGTGGATTCTGTGGAGGATCGTGGAGGTGAAGGTGTAGTTTTCGTGCGGGAGGTGTTTGTGCCAGGGTCCTGGGCAGGGGGCTGACTAGCAGAGGCAGCAAATGTCACAGGGGAAGGAGCAGCGGTGGACCCGGCCGGAGGTGAACGGCCTTGGTTCCATTGAGTGGGCAGTTTAGCACTAATATGCTTGCGCATACTGGTGGTAGATAAGCTAGTAGTGGTGGAACCCCTGCTGATCCTGGTGTGGCACAGGTTGCACACCACAGTCCGTCGTCATCCGGTGTTTCTTTAAAGAACCTCCAGACTTCAGAAAATCTAGCCCTCGCCACGGGAGCTTGATTACGTGAAACATTTAGCGCTGATGCACCAGCTCTGGCCCTGCCTCTCTGTCTGGCCCCACCACTGCCTCTTCCAACCTGTTCTGCTATAGGACTCGCCTCCGTCTCAGAAGCACTGTGTTCAACCGGCCTATCAACCCAGCTTGGGTCTGTCACCTCATCATCCTCCGATCCCTCAGTCTGCTCCCCCCTCGGACTTCCTGCCCTGACAACAACTTCACCAATGTCTGACAACCGTGTCTCCTCATCGGCCGACACCTCTTTACACACTTCTTCCACTACATCAAGAAGGTCATAATGACCCACAGACTGCGACCAGTGGAAAACCTGGGCATCGGGAAAGAGCTCAGCAGCAACCTGACAAGTGGTTTGAGACTCTGGGAAGGGTCCAGAAAACAGTTCCTCAGAGTATGCTGGCTCAAATGCCAAATTTTCCTGGGAGGGGGCAGACTGGGGGGAAGGAGGTTGAGGTGGAGGAGCTGGAAGAGTGCTCACTTGGGTAACATGGGTGGACTGCGTGAAAGAGGGTCCGCAATCCACAACATCACCTGTTCGCACTGTTCTGGCCTCAACAGTGCTCTACCACGAGTCCCAGTAACTTGAGACATGAAGCTAGAGAGTGTAGCTCTGCGGCGTCCCCCTGCTCCCTCATCAGCAGGTGGTGTCTCACCCTGCCCAGGACCACGCACTGATCCCTGCGGTAATTGGACGCCCACGCCCTCGTCCTCCACCCCTAGCCTATATAGACAAAACAGAAATATAAACTGTAAGTTTTTTTTTTATAGAGCAAAACGTGCAGAAGAAATCAGACAGCAACCACAGAAGACGATTGCTATGGCTAGTTTCTAACCTACACTGACAGCACACAAAAGAATTTTGTGCTGTGACTGAGTGTGTCACTTTAACTTTTGAAAAACGCTAATGTAGCCCTAACAAGGGCTGTTGGGTTCTTTTAGAATCCCTCCTGCCTAACAGTAAGGTTCTTGGAGAATCCCTCCTGCCTAACAGTAAGGTTCTTGGAGAATCCCTCCTGCCTAACAGTAAGGTTCTTGGAGAATCCCTCCTGCCTAACAGTAAGGTTCTTGGAGAATCCCTCCTGCCTAACAGTAAAGTTCTTGGAGAATCACTCCTGCCTAACAGTAAGGTTCTTGGAGAATCACTCCTGCCTAACAGTAAGGTTCTTGGAGAATCCCTCCTGCCTAATAGTAAGGTTCTTGGAGAATCACTCCTGCCTAACAGTAAGGTTCTTGGAGAATCCCTCCTGCCTAACAGTAAGGTTCTTGGAGAATCCCTCCTGCCTAACAGTAAGGTTCTTGGTAATAATAATAATTTCATAATTTCTTTATTCATTTCTTTATTCACAGATTACATAGCGCTGCACAGAGCTTGCCAGATCAGTCATTGTATCTGTTTATTTATTTTATTTTAGATTTATATTGACCACAACCAATCATTTGATCAATTGTAAAATGATTATGGTACATTCTTTAATACAGAGTGAAGATTCACTCTAATAATTGAAATGTAATATGAAAAAAGGCTTTAGATTTATAATGATAACTGAAATGCAGCTTATACTGAATGGGAAAAACAGCAAAATCTAATCCCCTTTAAAACTCTGTATAAAAGGCTTAAAAACATTGAAGTTTTGCATTTACTAAAATAAAAACAAGCAAGTCAGGCAAAACTAGAGGAAAATGAATAAATAGAATCACTATTGTGAAGAATGTGAATTCTACTGGCAATAGGCCAAGTTAAAAAATTAAATGGCAATATAATCCTCTGGGGAAGATGCACTTAGATTTTTTTTTAATAGAAACTTTGTTTTGCAGACAGAGAGCACCTTACTGAGGCAAACACCAACAACATCTGCTCCTGTTGGTAACAACTGACCTCTTAATCATCATCTCCTCATTTCAGAATAACTGCAGGCTGTTAGTACAACGTTCAGCTTCTGAAGGAGTCCCTCTGCAACTCCATCTTACAGATTGACGGCTAAAATAATAATTTACCTCTTTTCAAGCTACCAATGCACATTCACAAAGCTGAACAAGTGTTGCATATATATAAGAAGTCTACTGTTAAATGCTATGTTTTTACATGATTCAAAAAAAATCATTGCATTATTTCAGATGAATTATGTAGCTAATAATAATAATAATAATTATTATTATTATAAAAATATTAAAACACATTAAAAAACAAAACGGAAATCATTTATAAAGGGAGTACAAAAAATAAAACTATAATTCTGTGTCTAAGTTTGAATATAAGGTGGATGTGGCTGTGTTCAGAATGACCAAATCAGTAGACAGTTGCCATTATTTAAAGGAAATATTTCATCACGATCAAACATTGGTAAACCAGGAACATTTACTCATAGATCAAGGCACAGTGACAATCTTCTTAAATTTGCTATTCATGGTCTTTAAAATTAACTTTTAAAATGATGCTGAGCCCTATGCAGCCTGTGCTGCAGATGGATAGGATGTGAAAGTGTGCTGGAGCACTTCCCCCTCCCACTGTGTGCTGAAACTTACTGTGCTGAGGGAGAGGGTAGTGCCAAGCAGGAGCAGAGGGGGGAGACAATCTATCAGCCCCAGTAGCCCTCAGTCCTTTGGGTGCAATCAGACTTTCAGCTTGCAATGTGTTTTGAAATGCAATGCAACTGGAATGGGGAGGGGCTCGTGGCAATACAGTTATTGGTAAACATTGCATGTAAACAGTGCAAAACTCATAGAAACATAAGCCACAATAAGGAACGGCACAGCAATAGGTAAATACAAAGGCCAAAATGTATCAAAAGTCACAATTTCACAACAAAAAGAAGAAAGCGATGCAGATATACAGCCAAATACAAAAAAATTTTTTATTCAAGATAACAGATGACAAAAAATTAGACACATACAATATAAAAACTGTTAAAAATGTGCCACAGTCCAGCACAATACTCCCAATGGGAGGGGACAAAGTCCCATACCCAGGGATAACCCACAACACTATCTTTCAATCCCTCTAGTAACTCCTAATAGTTGTCATAAGGTGCTAGTAGATATTGAAAGGGTATATAATACCTCAATGAAAAACAAGTGTGAAAAACCAAATGGACCTATTTAAATCAGAATGAATGAGGTAGATTAGGCGGGGGAGGGAAGGAAGGTAGGAGGTGGGTGCAGGACCCCACGCGTTACATCACGCCTCCATGACTTCCTCCGGGGTAATAAAGAATCTCATGCCCTGTCCCACCTATATGAGAGAAAAGTACCCCAAATTACCTTAGTATCAGATGTGTAAAGTGCCGCGTCAGTGCAGTGCCATGTGAGGTGTAACCTATGAAACGGAAGTGTACCTTATTCATTGGATGGAACTACTGCTACCCATGCTAGAGACTTATATTTGTTGTGCAAATAGTACATTTTCTAGAGTATATAGCTTCTAATAATTATAACAATGCTTTAATCATTTTATATGTGCCCCTCAGAATGTCTTACTAAATTGCTGTTTTTTTTTATAAAAAAGTTTCAAGATTTAGTTAGAAAGCCTAATTACAAAAAAAGCAAAAAAAAAATCCACATCATTTTCTTTAACTAATGATAGTTTGAAGCAGTCTCAAGCATCAATAAACTAGGTTCATGTAAGGTGAAACTAAGATTTTTCATCCTTCAGAAAACAAAACAATGCATATTTTAATTGACAACCTTTGCAACTTTGGGCTTCCTCTTTTTACTTTGATAAAAAAAACTGCTTGCAGTGGCAGATGGTAGACTGCTATTTATATTCCACAAGTCATGTTAAATAAATTCCATATGCACTGCAAGATTTTTTTAGAGGCATTCTCTCAAAGATTACAATAAATGCATGCAAGAAAAATATGTATAGTATCCATATCATACAGTAAAGGAAATCTATCATCAACATCCAGCATGATAAACCAGGGACACTTATTTAAATGTCCAGGCATCATGACTGTGGTTATCTTCTTATATTTGTTATGGCCTCCTTCCTTCTTAAATCAACTTTTAGAATTTTGCTAATTAACCTGAAGGTCTTTGGTGGGTGTTTCGAGGACCCCTCTGTGTCATAGCTTTACAGGTTTTTTACAAGGAGTAGAGCAGGTCTCCTCTCTCCCTGCAGTTCCTGTTGCTGCTAGATTTCACAGGCAGAGGGAAGAAGGAGAGAGCAGAGGGTTCTGCTCACTGTAGCAACCTGTGAATCTGCAGCACTGAGGTGCTCTGGTAACCCTTCTGGCTAACTAGCATATGGTAGGAGGCAATGGATGACAAATATAAGAATATTATCACTGTCACAGTGCCTGGATTTATGAGTAAGTGTGTCTGGTTTATCATGCTCAATTTTGATGATTTCAAAATGATTTTGTTTAAATTATATAACTTATATGAATCTGTATTACATTTTTTTCTAATTATAACTGCATCATTGTATTTTAACTCTAAAAACTATCTTTATGGTTGCATTATGCAGCAAACACCTACTGCTAACAGCTGTGATAGGTGGTGGCAGGTGAGCAAAAAAATCTAGAACCCAAAAAAGAAGAAGGACATTGGTGGAAAGGGGATATATGTGAGTAAAAAATTCTGAGCAGCACTGCAAAATAATACATCCTTAGTGTGGTGAGCCAACAGGGTAGGGCTATGCTCTATGTATGTAAAATTAGAAAAAGGCAGCACTCTGACCGCAAGTAAAGTGAAAAACAAGGTTTATTCCAGGGCTACTTAACACTGAAGCCTTTATCAAGTTCATATGACGAACTTCAATAGGGAAGGAGGTAGATGGGGGGGGGCACGATGGGCTGGAATAAAAAAAAAAACAAAAACAAAAAAAAAGAAAACAAAAAAAAAAAACAAAACAAAAAAAAAAATAAAAAAAAAAATAAACAAAAAACAAAAAAAAAAAAAAAAAAAAAAAAAAAAAAAAACAAAAAAGGGGGGGGGGGGGGGGGGGGGGGGGAGGGAGGGGGGGGTGTGGGGGGGTGGGAAGGTTGGGGGGGGGGGTTGGGGGGGGGGGGGGGGGGGGGGTGGGTGGGGGGGGTAGGGTGGTGGGGGGGGGGGTGGGGGGAGGGGGGGTGGGGGGGTGGGGGGCGGGGGGGGGGGAGGGGGGGTGGGGTGGGGGGGGGCGGGGGGGGGGGAGGGGGGGGTGGGGGGGGGGGGGGGGGGGGCGGGTGGAGGGGGTGGGGAACCCAAAAAAAAAAAACAAAACAAAAAGCAGGATGGTAGATTCGACAATTTGGTCATAAACTATGTTCTAGCTGGAGGGGTACGTTTTGGAAGCAGTTGGTACATGAGCCACACAAACATGAAAGACCATCAGTAGAGTGGATACACCCAAACAACTCTTAAAGTATTGTTGTCCATGATCCAAGTACAGACCTGTCTCGGCATCTGTCGTAACATCTATACTATAACTAATACTTTTTTCTCCTTATTGTCAAGGCCTGAAAAGGCTTAATAATGGGGTTAATGAAGGCCAATGTTTGTGTTTCTCTTCCATAACATTTTTGTTGTTGTTCTACCTTAGAAATATTTGTCATGTTGCTTCGTCACACAAATAGCTAGTCAAAAATTAACAATGGTTTTATTTGGGGGTAAAGTTACAAAAAGTGGGTAATAAAGGTTTTTTTTGTAATGTATACTTCATTTTTTTAAAAATGCTTTACATTTTTTAATTTAATTATTTGCCTTTTGTAAGACGGTAGTTTTGATATATAATATTTATAGTCTTGGATTATCACCATTATTTCACACTGATGATTAGCACCACTTCACCAATTCATACAATATGTGGCTGTAGAAGCTGGGAATATTTACTTAATGCCAATTAGTAAGATTTTCAGTTTAGTGTTACAATTTTTCCAAGCATAGGAAAACCCCCTCTCAAGGACAATTACTTCACAGAAATCAAACTAACTACAGTACATACTTGGCCGGTTTGAACAGAAAAGGCAAAGATGCCAAGCTTATTACTTTTAACAGCTACATCATGAGGCAATATATGTTAATTGCTCTTTAAGTCCTAGAGAATCTCATTTTAGCCTGTAAATCTACTTGGTATTTTTTTGATAATTGCATCCATCCCAATTCTTCCTTTTAGTAGTAGAGAAATTTACTCCTTGACTTGACTCTTTTTTAAAGGGGTATTCCAAAAACATGAACATCTGTTAGAAAACCCATAATGCTATAAATAAATGGTTACAACAAAACTCAATGTCATTATTCATTAAACTGAGCTTAAATAGTTTGCTTATAGTTGGGCTTTCTAGAGTATGCATAATTAACCCCAAGATGGCCACCACACTACAAGTCCCATGATCCTTTAGTTGTCAGTATCTCCTCCTCCCTCCTATGCTCTGCTCCTAGTGATGATATAACAGACTGTCCTGCTCTGTTATCATAGTAATGATGCGTAACTGCCATCACTGCACATTGTCTCACTGAGATGACGTCTCACCACAACACTGGCCATACTGGATGCACTGCAACCAACTGAGTGCAGCCAAGTGATTCAGTGTATGTTGTTGTATTTTTTTTCTATTATTGTTTGTCTCATAATACTGGGTTTTTTTTTGCGTTTGTTGCAAAATGTTCCTTTTTTTAAGCAATTTGTCTTGATAAATTTGGTAGTGTTTTTTTTCCCCCTATTTCTATACCAGTGGAGGACTAGAGTCATTTTGCGCCAAAACATGCACCTAAATGAAATTTGTGCCAAATCGCAAATCACAAATTCAGTTCAGCATTGTGAAAACTAGTATATGCAAATAATGAATGTGGCACTTTTTTAAAGTGACTTTGCACTGTCCTATTTTCATTTGGTGCAAAGGAAAGTTGCGAAACAGCACAACTGCACCAAAACAATGCCAAACATAGACAAAAAAAGACAATGATAAATCCATTGTGTCTGATGCTGGATGATTAATCTGGTGCAGCATAACACTGGCAAGTCCTACCTTTGCACCTCCTATTAGTTGGTCTAAATTGCTGTATCACAGTATTTAATTTTCTGGTGCAGATACTATTTTCTGTCTAGTCACTCCTCCTCATTACAGAGGAAATACCTCTTTTTTCAGAAGAGTCTGGAAAACTGCCTAAAAATGATCTAAAACTATCAATAAATGTGGAACGCAGCATGTTATATGCAAATTACTCCAGTTTTTTGGCATAGACAGATTGATACATCACACCTACTGTGCGGTGCATGCACTGTGCCTCACTGCATCATGCACATTGACTGTGCTGCCAGTCTCTTTCAATTGACATGAGCAAGGTGAGCAGCTCCCAAAGTTGACACATCTTACTCTAGCACACTTCTCAAAGACCTGCAAGTACTATAAAATTCTTCTGCAGCTACAAATTACTTGTTCCCATGGAGGATGTTGAACACTTTGATGTTTAGAAACCAAGGAATGCATTTCTCTTCTAAAAAAAAAAGTATACTGAACATGAGTAGCAGAATTTTAAAAATTAGTTTTAGCTATCTACATAGAAACAACAGGCTGGGAGATAGGCTGAAGAACACCTGGGATTTTCCAGGCTGGTATCCAGCTACAATTGATTAGCCTGCTGCAGCTGGACAGACAGAAAGTCCAGACCAGATCTGTCTTATTGTGCTTGAGAAGGGTAATGATTAACATACCATACAATTCTATTGCATTTAGGACTATTTATTAGCTACACCAAATATATTAAAAAAATATTCATCTCTCACCTTGCTGACATGACAAGATACAGCAGAGGAACATGATGTCTCTATGCACAAGATTACATGAGTGAATTTCCACCTTAAATAAAGATGTGATAAGCATTTGACTCCATGAATGCACAACAGTCAATATCATATCCTTAAATATTGCACACTTCAAAAATCAATTAGAGGAGCCATAATAGATATTGTTCAGCTGAGTGTATAGTATTTAAGATCAAGTATTTTCAGTGATAACAATAAAGTCATTATTCATCGGAGACTCTTTAGAGACATTTCAATACAGGAAAACAATGCACAATGAAATTAGAGATGCAAGTTATTTAAATAATGTCATCTAGTAGCGGAACATGTTTTATGATACAAAGTCATTTTTAATGTAATGAATAATTTCCTTTAAACTGAGTCTTCTGGAGTGTGCTAATTCTAGAGGCACTAACTCATCTCCAAACACCATCATTATGAGCCAAGATAAATAATCATTGTGGTGGTATAGCACTGAGAAACCCTGAGATTCCTTTTTTAAAGCACTCATTAATTCAGTGTTCAGGGCTACAGCTCCTGCAGCAGGTGAAGTATTTTATCCTTTCATCTCATTAATCACTTTAATGTGGCTGAGAAGTAGTCTATTAATACCTGGTCAGGAGACCAGGCCATTCTGATCCATAACAACTCCAGTAACAGCACAGCCAGCTGGAGGTTAATACACTGCAATTTAATCCTTCCCAAATTACTGTAAAATCTGTAAAATATGACATCTAATAATAGAAATATTCTAGAACATTTCACATTTGGTATATTTTTATGTAATATTGCACTTGTGATATATTTTCCATTGTTTTTATTTAAAATGTAGCTATATTTTTAATATTTAATGTTATTGTTTTTAAAAATATGAGCAAAATAACATTTAAAATGTTTGATTTCAGTAATATATATCTAAAAAATGTATTTATGTATTTCTAAGGCAAAGCCAAAAAAAGAAATCTTTAAAAATAATGCAAAGTATTTCTTCAGAAACTGGATGAAAGCAGTTTCTTTATTTCTATCTTTATTGTCTGACCATATACATAGCTTAAGACATAACTTTGGTCAGCTTCCAAACTAGAGGAAGAAGAACAGTATTCAAATAAAATATTATATAAAATAAAATATCAAGTTTTTTTAGGATCTAAATAAAAATACTGTACGGATGTTTTATTTTATACAGATTGATATGTTTATTATTTTCATTTTCCATTGGTCTCTAAGGTTAACCTCACTGCAAATATGGAGAAAGGTATCTGAACAACACAAAGTGATCTGGGGAGTATATTGCATGTGTTAACGGTATTGGGAAATGCTGCTGATGACTTTGCCAGTGACAATTAGAGGGGGAAACAAGATTCTTAAATATACTTAGCATAACAAAATAACACATTCTCCAATTCACACTTATTTAAAAAATACAGCATTTCATAGATATAATCCAACCTGTCTCTATCATTCTTGGTGTATAACATTTTGGTTTCCCCATGATCTGACCATAAACTTTCTGACTATGGTCAGATTATTTTCATGAATAGCTTCTCTTGTCTGCACACTACAGTGCTCTCTGCCTCCCCCCCTGCATTATAAGACCAGCTCAGACACAGGCACTTCCTGCCAGCAAGCAGCAGTGTGCAGAGACTTACTCTTCAAGCTGCAGACAGATAGCATCTTTATCCAGGAAGTCTGTGTGTTATAGGTGATTTAGCAGAGCCTAGAGAGTCATTGGGGTAGATTTACTTACCCGGTCCATTCGCAATCCAGAGGTGCGTTCTCTGCGCTGGATTCAGGTCCGGCCGGGATTTATTAAGGCAGTTCCTCTGACATTTACCAGGTGGCGCTGCTGCGCTGAACTTCCCCACAACCGACTGGAATACACCGAGCCGGGCTGAGTGGAGGTAAGTGCAAGCTCCGCGACATTTTTTTTTAAATGCGCCGGTTTTTCGGAATCCATCGGGTTTTTGTTCAGCCACGCCCCCGATTTCCGTCGCGTGCATGCCAGCGCCTATAAGCCACAATCCGATCGCGTGCGCCAAAATCAGGGCAATTCAGGGGAAATCGGAGTAAATCGGAAATATTCGGGACACGCGGGCTAACACGATCGAGGGGAAAAGCACTTAGTAATGACCCTTGTGTTTTATCAGCTATGGATCTCATCATCTCTCAGTAGAACCTGGACCTTTACCCAAACTGAGGCCTTTATTTATATGAAGTTTCAAGCTAAAGAAGAAGCCCAAAGTACAATCCCAAAGTTTGCATTCCCCGCTCATCACTATTTAAGATCAAAACAGGGGCACCTTGGTCCAGAAAATTTACTGTAAGCTTCTCCAAAAAAAAACTAATCCTGGATATAGTTTTTATCCCTACCAGGCTATGTCTGGCTGGCATAGATTTAAATTTTGGCACAAGGGATGTACAACAAATGTTAAAAAGACAGAGTTGTGATCTTGTGTGCCAGGATTAAAATATTGTGCAGTCCTTTATATATTTTGTCCCATTTTGTCAGTAAAGTTATCTATTGGGCATAAGGATACTTTAGACTTTTTACATCAATATTTGTTAATTTATTTGCACTATAATTACCCCAATACATTATGTAAAGCTGGAGAAAACTAACAAAAACAATAGGAACAATGATAAAAAGATGTTTCCTTGAAATTTGGATAGAATCCATGAAAACAGTGTGAGACGAGAAATACATTGTTGTCCTCTTGTTAAACGTGAATAATGTAAATCCTGCTGTCATTGGAAATTGTTTGAAGACTGTTTCTCTCCAGCATTTTTGTTTCCATTTACAGTGTAGTTTATTTGGCAACTTTGTATCACCTTTTCATTTACCTGTTTATTTATGTATTAAAGTTACATGCTGCTCAGACAGCAGGTATTTTATTTCAATTTATTTTAATATAGTTTCTTCTTATCATTATTGTTGGAAGAAACATTAACTGCTTGCATTGTGTTGATTGCTATAATCTGCATAGTATATAATGTTAAATATGTAAGTATATGGCTATCTATCTAGCTGTATATTAAAATATGCAGTGTATAACCTTATTTCAGTTAAGTTATAACAACATCCCCTTACATAACATCTACTGCTAGATTTTAATTGATGGGGAATATTGGGTTTCAACCTTGTAATTATATTAGAAACATATGTAAAGGCTACAAAATATTACATCACCTAATTATACCCACTACATCTATACAGAAGCACATAAAGTCCTTGCTGCTCTGTAGATAAGTGTACTGCCATATGCTATATAAAGCAAGCTTTATAAAAATATCACTGCGGCATCTCAAGGAACATGGCACAACCTTACCTATATGCAGCATCCAAAATTGAAGGCATAAGGGCAATATGGTCTTTTAGACTTTTATGGGTGACATATAATATAATATGAAGTATTTGATCCACAAAGGATCCAATATAATTGATCCACAATAGATGTATTACTGTATACAAATATTCACTAATTTACTATTCCACCAATAAAATATCCCTTTTGTATAACAATATCTAACTTTAGAATAGTAATTTATAATCAAAATAATAATCATTACCAAAATATGTATTTCATTCTACCCATTCATTGTTTTTAAAGGGAACTTTTTATCAAGAAGGTAATTTTGATGACAGGTTCCAAAAACCTCTGGCATGTTAAAAAATGCCTTTGTTGTGCATCTTAATAATGCCAATGCCTTCTAATAGTTACTTTAACATTACCTGGCTCCCTGCTAGAGGCAAGTGGTGAGTCCTGGGTGGGGGTGGGGGGATATGGCACAAGTAGCCTTCTTCTACATTTTTCCTACCCTCATCAACTTTCCCCTTTCCTCAGCCTCCCCGTGCTCTCTACTCCTGCTTATATCAGCTCACTGCCACAAGCAATATTCATTTGGATCCCCCCGAGACTCACCACTTGCTGCTGGCAGGGAGCCAGGTAATGTTAAAGAAACAATTAAAAAGCAGTGTAATTATTCAGATGAACCAGAAAGGCATCAACATGCCAGAGGTTATTGGAACCTGTCAGCAAGTAAAATTTCCCTTCTGATAATAGGTTCCCTTTAAAACATATGGAAAAAAAATAAATCAAATAAAAAAATGAGCAATGATTGCATATTAATCTCCACATATGGAAAGGGGGATACAATCTTTATTTTTGACAAATTAAATCCTAACTAAAACGTATTCTTTTATCCTAATCTGTATTATAGTAATTGTGACTTTATGTATGCAATTCTGAATTTAACAGATTCTCTTCATAATCTGCTGTGTTACCATCAATTTAGATTTTCACTTAACAGTAGCCCAAGCTATGTGGTTTACTTTTCTCCAATTTTTTTTAAATTATGTTTCAATAAACCTTATATATAAATCACTGGAACAAATAAACATAAGAAACATTTAACGTGTATTTGTGGAAAATGTATCTTTCTTTACTTTTGAGGTTCTATTTATGCTCTTTCAATCCATGGTAAACCAAAATTTTCTCAGAAACTTATCCTAAACACTTCTAAATCTTATAGAGGTTTTGTATTGCAAAGAAGCCTTTGGAAGGGGTGGAGGAACAGTGAGCAGGAGCTGACTAAATGCACTTAGAGGTTCAAAGGGAATGACAGAATACAAATGTAATATGGGTCCCGAGTATAACCCTGCTATATTTTTAGTTATTTTTCTCACGATACTTGAGTTTATTGCACAGAATGAATTGTTTATGAGTAATATTGCCTTCAACTGAATTATTTGTGCCTACTGCAAATAGCTCTAAAATATATTTCCATATGTCCACAAAGTTTAATCTTTTAAAACCTAACTTTTGTGTCTAGGAAACTGGAGAATCCAGTTATGTCTTATTTTGGCTCATAGTAGAAAATACTCCCAACATAGAGTGAAGTATAGAGATAGTATACCTAGATGTTAGTTTACCATGAGGCCAGTCGTTGCCCTCAATGTGCAGCACACATTAAAACTTAGGGGATGTATAAGGTTAGTCCTGCTCACTAAGGTATCCTGTACTTTTTAACTTGGGCTGTTATGTGCATATAGATATATATGCATGTACATACCCATATACATATATACAGATGTAATATAATGAAATCATGTTGTTTTTTGAAACCTGGTTTGGATGCATTTAAAAAAACAACATGTGACTTGTCTGTGCTGCAGACTCCTCAGCTCTTGGCTCCCACCTTTGTGCTCCTGTACAGCTCCTCCCTCTCCTACTGATGTCAGCTCACCAGGCTGTGACCTCTGTGAAGGAGAAAGAGGGACAGGTGGACAAAGGTGGGGGCCAAGAGCTGAGCAGTCTGCAGCACAGATAAGCCACATCTTGTTTTTTGAAATGCATCCAAAACAAAGCCCAAACCCTGGGACTGCATAGAGGACTCTGTCAGGGTGCAAGGCAAGTTATAACACACTATTATATTGTAATGCAAATGCATAGAGAAGACAAAAAGAAATATGTGCAATGAAGCTGTGATGGTCTTCTTTAACCTGTCTTTAGTGAAAATTAGGTCCCTGGTGACAGGTTCCCTTTAAAGAAGTAACCTGGTAATTACAGGTTATCCTTTGGATGGGAGAAACTACTAGATTGGTGGGGGTCCAACCTCCAATTTCTCCCCTCAGTTATGGACATCTGTTAATCAATGATTTGATAACACCCAAAATTACTATTAATCTTGTCTTAAAACATCCATCATGATCCATTATTCAGAGTTTAGCCTGCATGTTATTATCTTGTCACCATAATGATATTGTAAAGAAAGTTTATAAAACATTGCTCTAATTTTCTAAAACTGTTTTATCGTACTTTGCGTGGGGCCATATTATTAAGAAAATGCACAGCTAAGTAAATAAAACTTTCCTTCTTATTTCTATCTAATTTAAGAAAATATAAGTTTCTAACAGGTCTAGATTCATTGTTAGACTTCTGTGGACAATTGATTGCATTGAATTCACCAGCAGAGAGAAGATACAATTGTGTGCAGGTGGTCTTGAGTGAACCGGTACATTGTTTGTACACAAGTGATGTCCTGCTTCCTCTTTTTGTTGTCCCAAAGAAATAGAAGACACATTTAAATGTAATTGTCTGCTGAGGCTTTGTGGCTAGTGCTCCTGCTACTCAAAATTACACTGTTTACAAAGCATGCTTTGCAAGTTGGCACAGATTCATTCATATTGGATGCATCCAGTAACTTTGTGATCTTTCTCATAGATAAAAGAGAGATGTGAATGGAAATATGAATACAGTCAATCAGAGCACACATAATGCAAGAGGAGAATGACAAGTAAAAAAAAAAGCAATGAAGTGTAGCAAAGTCACAGTTTCTTTCCTCCATTAGAACGATCTTTAAATTATACCTTTAACGTACACTACATGCAGAAACTGTTCTACAAGTTTCTTCACTTTTTTATTATTTCATTGTTACTTTCCTTCTGTCTTCTGACCTATATAATTTGTAGTTTGACCGTTTACGGTCAACATTACAGACCGTTAAAGTTACTCAACTTAAAAATATAAGATATATTTCTTTATATGATTTTAACTAATAAATTCATCATTCATGGAATATATTGTATTATATTAAATAACATAAATTATTGGGGTTGCATTGATCAAATTCTAGTCAAATCCATCTTCAGCATTTTCAAGGAGAGACAGGATGACAACCATTCATGTCCTTCTACAGCAATTACTTAGATGAGTAAAATTCTACTAAATGACAAGGTCTGTTTACAGAAGTTAGTTCAGGGCATGGCCTAATTGGCCTCTTCTAGTGTCTCCTATGGTTTACAGGGACACCTATAAAGTAGAATGAAATAGGTACCAGTAATGTAGTTGTGATTAAGCAGGAAGAACTACATAATGATGATCCATCCAATAACCTACAGGAAGATATTGTGTACAACCAATGTTCCGTTTGGGCACAAGCCCCCAAAAACATGCTGAAGGCACAGAACAACATTTACCATAAAGCAGTTGAGGGTCCTAAAGGGGGGTTGGGGTACTTTCAGAACCCTCTGAATGGGATCAGGTTTCAGGCTTCTGTGCTTGAAAATCCCTCCCACAGCTGCTTTTGATTGACATCAGTCTTTTAGGATCTTTTCTTTGGGGAAACCTGTGTGTTTCATTTTGAGTTCAGTTTGTGTTCAGCTGTGGTTTCAGTGATGGATGGCTAAAACAGTCAGCTGCTGGGAGTGGCATCCAGGAACTACTTTATATATTAGCCATGTTCTGATTACAGGCTGCTGGCTACTTAAGTCACTTGAATTTTGTTATTGCTCTGCTATACTGTGTATCTGACCCTTGCTATGTGTCTATTCTCTTGCTATTCGATCCTTTACCTCATTGGCATCTTGGATTTCACATGATTTGTCATACCTCATTTGTCTGAGTATTATCTGTTCTCTGTCCCTCTGTGTTTTGTCATCTTTTCTATACACTCATACAGTGTAGGAATTGTCAACCAGAAATCTCTGACTACTAGGGTTTGCAAGGCTTTTAAGGTCGGTCCTGCAATTCTCTCAGTTGTGACAAACGATCTACAGTATTTAAAAGTGATCTATTTACTGGACCCTTCACATAATTTTTTTTACAAATATGTTTACATAATCAGGTAGTCATATTTCAACTTAGGCCACCATAGTCCCTCTTGCCTAGATATGTCAACATATTGAATATATTCTTGGATATGTCAATATATTATTTTATATATAATAAAATAATTAGCTTTTTATAATAAATTATTACAAATCAACATGATCGTATACAGTGATCGTCACATTTATTAGACTGGATATGCCAGTTTTCTGCCACAGGTTGCATATAAATACATATTCACAGATCTTTCACATGTATTTATGAAGTGTTTGCGCCAGTTGTGTGTTGCGGCTGCACTGCATATGCTGTGACACAAAACTCTGTTCTGGTTCCTATTTGCACTATGCACCACGTTGCTATCAACAGAAATGTAGCGTATGCCCATTAAACTGAGTGCACCAATGAAAAATAGTGTACTCAGTTTAAGCACGATTGGCACATGCAAGGTGCTTCAGCTGATTGAAGACTGTCGATAATCTGGCACACTCTGCACATTAGTATTGATAAATGTGGCCAATACTGTATGTGTATAGCGACTCAGTCTTCATGTTGTTATTTGCATTCTTTAGTCTGGGACTCACAGAGGGTTATTGATGTGGGTTGTCTGCAGCAGAATAGCTAGTGCTATAAACATGCAGCTGAAAAGAATTCTACTGCAGGTTCAAATCTGTAGTATGTATTGCTACAGATTCTGGCTTGCTAAATGCTTGCAATGCAAAGTTTGAGATTTGCAGTAAAATTTAAATGAAAGGGGAGTTGGTGGTGCTAGTTGACAGACTGGAGGCAGATTGTAATAGATGATATTCAAGTACACTGCAATACATTTATATTGGAGTATATTGTATGAGTGATCAAACCCCCAAGTGCTGAAGCACTCTATGTGGTACATACAGGCGGTCCCCTACTTAAGGACACCCGAGTTACAGACAACCCATAGTTACAGACGGACCCCTCTGCCCAGTGTGGCCTCTGGTGAAGCTCTCTGGATGCTTTACTATAGTCCCAGGCTGCAATGATCAGCTGTAAAGTGTCTGTAGTGAAGCTTTATTGATAATCTTTGGTCCAATTACAGCAAAAACTTCAATTATGAAATATACAGTTTCGACTTACATACAAATTCAACTTAAGAACAAACCTCCAGACCCTATCTTGTATGTAACCTGGGGACTGCCTGTATATCATAAATTTGGCTTTGTCCATCTGTTTTCTGAGACATTTCTTGGCTTTTCTGCTGGATAGATGTATTTTAGCGGTTTTTCCTTATTAAAAAATGTGGTGCTTGGTCTTTAGTGGCTTGAGAAAGCATGCTTGCACGCGAAACGGCCCGTCGCCTTGGCGAGGCAGCTCCTCATTCTGCTCTATACCTCTACAATAATAAAGGAAGCATTTTCACATCATTCCTGGGAGTGCTTCATTTCACTCTTTTGTTTTGCCTTGGTCTTTAGTGAATTTGCAACTTTTTTGAACAAAAGTAAAAAAAAGTCTTCAAAAGTCGCAATCTAATTTTTACACCTGCCTTAGATTTGCGCCAAAATGTATGACTTTTTTGAGACTTTTTTAAAAAAGTTGCAACTTTCACATCTGGATTTAGGTGATAACTCAGGTAACACTGCAGAAAACTAGACAATGGCAAACTTTGAAGGAACTGTTTTAGGCTAAAAAAAAATCCTCTATATACACGAGTGATTCGAACTTTTATTTAGGACTGGAATATCCAAAGGTTACCTGCCACAGGTTGCATATAAAACATATTCACAATCTTTCAACATGTTTTATGAAGTGTTTGCGCAGTTGTGTGCGGCTGCATGCATAATGCAACTGTGACACAAAAAACTCTGTTCTGGTTCCTATTTGCGACATGTGCACAACGTTGCTATCAACAGAAATGTAGCGTATTGCCTATTGTAAACTGAGTGCACCAATGTAAAAATGTGACCAGTTTAAGCACGATTTGCACATGCAAGGTGCTCGCTGATTGAAGACTGTCGATAATCTGGCACATCTGCGCACATTAGTATTGATAAATGTGGCCAATACTATATGTGTATAAGCGGCTCAGTTACATTTGTTATTTGCATTTCTTAGTCGGACTCACAGAGGGTTATTGATGTGGGTTGTCTTGCAGCAGAATAGCTAGTGCTATAAAACATGCAGCTGAAAAGAATTTCTACTGCAGGTTCAAAATCAGTATGTATAGCTACAGATTATGGCTTGCTAATGCTGCAATGCAAAGTTGAGATTTGCAGTAAAATTGAACAATGAAAGGGGAGTGGTGGTGCTAGTTGACACTGGAGGCAGATTGTATAGATGGTAATAAAGTAAAACTGCAATACATTATATTGGAGTATATTGTATGAGATGATCAAACCCCAAGTGATCAAGCACTCTATGTGGGACATATATCATAAATTTGGCTGTCATCTGTTTTATGAGACATTCTTGGACTTTTCTGCTGGATGAGGTATTTTAGCGGTTTTTCCTATTAAAAAAATGTGGTGCTTGGTCTTAGTGGCTTGAGAAAGCATGCTTGCACGCGAAACGGCCCGTCGTCTTGGCGAGGCAGCTCCTCATATTCTGCTCTATACCTCTACAATAAATAAAGGAAGCATTTTCCACATCATCCAGTGAGTGCTTCATTTCACCTCTTTTGTTTTGCCTTGGTCTTTAGTTTGGAATTGCAACTTTTGAACAAAAGTAAAAAAAAGTCTTCAAAAGTCGCAATCTAATTTACACCTGCCTTAGATTTGCGCCAAAATGTATGACTTTTTGGAGACTTTTTTAAAAAAGTTGCAACTTTCACATCTGGATTTAGGTGATAAACTCTAGGTAACACTGCAAAGAAAACTAGACAATGGCAAACTTTGAAGGAACTGTTTTAGGCTAAAAAAAAAGTCGCAAATGAGCACAAACACTGTGAAAAGTCTTAAAAATTAAAGAAAAAGGAAGGCCAAAAATTTGATACATGTGCCCCTATTTGGCCTTTTCAAACACTAAAAAAAGTTCAAATTGTTTGAAAAATGAAAGAAATGAAAAAGCACCCTCTTTCCATGGAAGGCCTATATATAAATAAATACAAATAAAATACATAAACTCATATTCCCTCATCCCAAATTGCTATCAACACACCATAACTAAAAATGTCCAAATTGCCACTTTTGCCATTTTGCCACCAATAAAAATTTTTAATAAAAAGTGCTTTTGCAAACCTTTGGTCATAAAAAATGACACCTAAAATTATGAGAAGTTATGCAAAAAGTAAATGAATGGAAACAGAATAGGGGAATTCCTGAAAGGTTTAAAAACTTTTTTCTGTTCTAAAAGTGTTAATTTGATGTGGCCAGTGTGGGGGGAGGGGAGGGGTGCAAAACAAGGCTTCAAAGTCCAGGTACAAGACTGCTTACATACATATCCAACAAAATGAGGCAGCACTCCGGGTAGTTGTAAAAGGAGGGTGTTATGTATTCCCAAAGAAGGCGATGTTTCGGCGGGTGTCACCAATTTTTGCTAGACAGGTGTACACCGCACCAAAGTTGCTTGTCTTGGCATAAATCACACCTCCTTTACAGCCAACTACCCGGCTGATGCTTATTTTTGTTGGATACTAACCTATCCATCTATTATCATATGTATCAGTATCTACCAACTACAGTACTGTAGATAATGATGCACTTTTAAGTTTGCTCAACCTTTCAACAATCTTTTCATTTCAGTAGTCAAGGCTGTATATGAAAAGTTTCACACCTATTTCTGACCATTAATGTGATTTGTATTATTCATTCTTTTGTTATGATATACAGTTTCTTTCTGTGTCTTTTTCTTTCTTTGACTATGCATTTGCAACCCTCTTTGTGCTTCTGCTGTGTTCTTATTTTACTATTCCACAGTTATGTCCTATTTCTTTTTTCAGTTGAATTGTGAACATGTGATTTCATTATTCGTACAGTTGAGTCTGTATTCTCAGATAATAATCACCCATTTATTTATCTTATCCCACCCTAGTATTCTAGTGAGCACTTCATTTTACCTGAATCATTAACTTTATTCAGGCTCAGAAATGGGTTTGATGGATTTGCATTGTACCCAAGTCTTGGGTTTTTAATGTCTTTATTGGGTGCATCTAATAAAGATTATTTTCTTCTATACGCATCTTCCTTTTTGTCTTATTATACTATTATACATTTTGACTGCCTATATAGACCTCTTTTGCTTTACCAAACCCATAATTGCATATGTAATCTATATAAAGACCATCAATATATAATTTGTAGGAATCTGACTACCACAATCTGTGTTGATTAGATACGAATTAGCTTTCTTCAGACCTAAGTTAACATACATGTTTTATTCTTTTCATATAATAAAGTTTTTACCACCTCTTGGTTCAGCTGCCTTTCTTTGCACTCTACCTATCCACTTTACCTATCCAATCTATCTCTCTATCTCTCTATCTATCTATCTTTCTATCTATCTACCTACCTACCTATCCATAAAAGGGAAAAAAAAGTCTTTTTGCAGCACAGTGTGAACAAGCCCCAGTGTGTGTGTGTGTGTGTGGGGGGGGGGGGGAGGGCAAAAGCAAGGCTTCAAAGTCCAGTGACAGGAGGCTTACATACATATCAAGAAAAATGAGGCACACTCGGTAGTTGTGTAAAACGGAGTGGTTGATTATTCCAAGAGAAAAGCAATGTTTCGGTTCGGTGTCCAACTTTTGCCTGTGAGAAAGGGTGCACACCGCCACTGAAAACGTCGCTGTCTGGGAATAAAATCACACCTCCTTTTACACCAACTACCCAGGGTGCTGCTTGCATTTTTGTGGAATACCTGTAACTATACACTCTATCTATCGAGTATTCTATCATCTAGGTATCATCCAACTACAACTGTTCGAAAGATATTTTTATTAGACTTGGTAATTTGTTCTCATTGAGGATTCCTTTACAGAAGGGGGGAGAAGAATACATTTGTTTGACATGCATATCTTCGTGATTTTTCTTTTTAGAGTCACAAATGATAGAATGTAACAGTTATATTCTACACTTCCTGTGTCCGGTACAGCCTTTGTAACACAATCTAACCCGTTGGATTTTTCTCTGCAAGTCAGAGCTTCATCACCTGCTCACGGAGAAGCACAATACAGATGATTGTGAATTGCTAATATCTGCAGGTTTATGCATTTGCTGATACGAATCACATCCACAGTCACATAATAGTTGAATTCAATTTTAATTAGGGAGATGTCTTGACTTTTGTTTAGGGAAAAACTTTGAAACAATGAAAATTAGCTGTTGTGTTGAATAAGAAACTGCTTATTTTGTTGTTTTGTAAGTTTCTGTGCTACCTTTATCCCAGAAGAAGTAAAGTAGAGAACGATCTCTTATAGGAAATCATATGTTACAGTTCTTCTAAAATGTATAAAAAAATACAAAAGTATTTAGAAGGGAACCGAGAGGCGGTTCTTACCCACTCTGCGAAAAGTCTTTTCCAGTCTATAGAAACTCTGGTCGCTGTTGTTTCTTGAATAAGAATACACAATATGTATCACTATAACAATCCGCTTTTATAGGGCAACCTATTGCACTTAAATTATACCATACCATTGCAAGTTATATGTCACCATAACGAACCCATCAGACTTGACGGTCCTTTCAAAACCCAAACCCATATATACTGTTATAGATGGCATATTATCCTCAACTCGTGTCCCCCGGCTGCGTGCGCGTAGGGGCTGTCGTTTGTTTGAATTCACGATGCCATTATTATGACGTTCTTTGTACTCGTTATTTTTAGTCGTTCAGTAATCTGAATGATTACAAATACTTAATAAAGATCCAAAAAAATAGATCAAAAAATGTAAAACCAATTTCTATTTTCAGAACATCTACATTTAAAAACATTCCCACACACATTACTGAACCAACGTGTTCCGCAATGCTTATACTGGCAGTAATCTTTTAAGCAGTCTCTAAATTTTTAGGTGTTGTCAAGATAGCTTACAGCTGATAGGAGTGTTTTTCAATTTTCCTGATAGAACATCAAGATGATTGTTTGAGGGATCTTTTCAGTTTTCAAGTGACTTTGAGAGGTCTATATAATAAATAATCTTTTGAATTATGGCATTATAGACACTACACCACTGTACATACTGGAAATGACTTTAAGGAAGTATATTATCCTTTGATGATGTATAAAATACTGTAAATTTTCTGATTCATGCATAATCATGTCTGACGAAGAGAACTGGCATACTCAAAAGGAAAACTGAAGTATGATCCAGCACTCATGAAGTTAAAATGATAACAGTCCTTTATTTCATATTATTAAAAAATAACGATCTATAGATCTAGATCTTTGTATGGGGGGGGGGGGGGTTAAAAAAATTTCTAATATATTTTGTTAAAAAATTCAGCTTTTAGTTTGTTAAAAAAAATACATACAATCATAGTAAGGTTACTGTTATGAATTTAACAGATTACAGATTATTAAACATATTAATAAAAATGCAGTAACGATCACGGGATGCCAATGGTGTTGCATTCAGGCCAGGCTGAAGACAGTGCATTATGTAAGAGATCAAATGAGCTCATGTGAGTATCCCGTTGTTGGAAAAATCAATAGAAAAAAATGTTAAAAAAATAAAGTTTATGACACTTTAATAGTATTTATCCTGTATGACAAAAATATAAATATCCCAAAAACTGGCCAAATTGACATTTTTTACTCGTCCATCTAACAAAAAATGCTATTAATTGCGATCAAAGTATTTCATTATGCAGGTATTTCATTGTGAAAGTAATTTTTTAAAAAAAGGCTATTCATTTTGTATTTTTGTATCTGGATTGACTCTGCAGAAGAAAATGTTTATGTTATTTAGGTTTGACAATAAAGGAAGAAAATTCTTTAGTAGTCCTGCTACACAGAAAGGGTTAATAACAAGTTCCAATAGTAGGAACGTGAGCGGCCGAAAACTGTGCTATTAAAAAACTACATTTCATCCATAAAAAAACAAAGTCCAGATCACAGCGAAATACCGAGTTACCTGAATATGAAGCGCGCACATAAGGAAGCCTTGGCTTTCATTGGAAAATCCAAAGTGCGCCTATATAGTCCGACAGTGCGCCCTATAGGAGGCAGCGGACCCTACTTACATAGGTCCCCGCTAACGGAGACAAGCAGTATTCTCGACGGGAATGCAGACCACGTTTCTTTATTTTTTGGCTTTTTTTTTTGCGTTTTACGATACAACTTCTTGCCGCGTCGAGTATGCAGTCCCGCTGGAGATTCTGCTGTTCCTAGTAGCTGTTTTTGGGACCTATGTAAGGTATTGACATTCTTCCCAACCTCCCCCTTGCACCGTTCCCCGCTCTACTCACCTTACTATTGCGTTGCCGCATCTCGTCTCGTCGAGTCTCGTCGGACGGGTCTCCGCTCCGCCCCCGGACAGTGTCCGTAACACCCCCGGACCCTGCGCCTTATATATGGAATTATTACATATATAAGGCGCATCGGACTGATGCGCCTTATATTCCGGTGCGCCTAATGGCCCGGAAAATACGGTAAGTGGTTCTACCCAGAAATGTAGATTTTGGTTACAATTTATTGACACAGTTAGGCAGCATGTATGAAATAAAATCCAGCAGTTGTTCTTACTTCATTGTTGCTCTAGAATTTCCATTTTGTCCTTGTTCTCCACCAAAACCTGTGATGCAGAGCATTTTGCTCAGTAAATCTGAATTCAAGCTAAGGCACTTTTTTATCATTTAGGGGCACAAATGCCCCTATAATACACTTATATGAAATTCTCTGTAATTTGAGAAATCTAGTAATGAAAATGGCAGTATATGATGTTTAAAGGGGTATTCCAGGAATCTGCATAGTTCAATAATAACTATGACAATTTGAAGATGTCTCTATAGGCCTTAGTAATAAATTCCATTATATGTTCATATATATGTTAATTATTGGTAGAAACAGCCTAGACCACCCAACATAGTTAGCATACTAGGTATAAAACTGGAAAAAACAATAAAATTAATTGCTTTGGAATGGTAGGAGCTAGAAGAAAAACTCCAACTGCATTGCAATAATTTAAGCAGCATCTATGAATGGAGGATAGAGTTGTACTTTCCATTCGGATCCTGGGTTCACTGTATCCTGAATGACCTAGACATATTATTGGTCATTCAGTGAATCCGGCAAATTGACACTCCTGTCTCCCTGGCCAATCAAAGCCATTGCTAGTAGCTAAGGGCATCAATTTTTCTCCATTGGCTGCATCTCAATCTGGCAATTTGTCTCGGTTCCGAGTCAGTTTACAAACTCTGGAGCCAAACTGAAAGTTTGGGACTGCTCATCTCTAAATGCAGTAACGTCATTACGTCCCGGTATCCATTTGGTTTTGCCTTCAATGCGGATCCGCCTGAATTACACACCGCATTATGTAATGAGACCAAATCTCGACTCCATGATATACGTTGTTGGACAAAATCAATAGAAAAAATTTTACCACAAAATAAAATTTCAATGACAATTTACAAATTAAGTATGTATATTACCACGTGCTTACAATACACCTATAACTATCCGTACCCCATCCCGCACTAAAACAAACGTCCAAATTGACCTTTTTTACTCGCTTAGAAGTTAAACACCATGACCTAACAAAAAAATGCATATTACATAATGAAATGAATCAACAAGATAATTTCATCACAAAGATATATGCACGGGGTACGTCTCAGGTTGACAAGCTAATTTTTTTAAAAAAGCTATCATTTGGTCTATTTATGTATCTGGATTGTCCACGCTGAGAAGAAAATGTTTATGTTATGTTTTAGGTATTCGACAATAAAGTGAAGAAAATTCTTTAGTAGTAGTGTACACCGCAGAGGGTTAAATACAAGTCCTCTACTTCTAGGATACATGAGACCCCGAAACTGTACTATTATTAAAAACTACATTTCATCCTAAAAAAAACCAGTCCGCTAGCACACCCAAATACCGTATTTTCCGGACTATCGGCGCCAACTAAAGCCTTGGATTTCCTTGGAAATCCAAAGTGCGCCTTATAGTCCAGTGCGCCTATAGGGCGAGCGACCCTACTTACATAGGTCCCCGCTACGAGGACGCAGATCTCCACGGAACTGCAGACCACACGGCACGAACAACTTCTGCCGCGTCGGTCTGCATTTTCCCGCTGGAGATCTGCTGTCTCCCAGTAGCGGGCGCCTATGTAAGTATGCCATTCTCCACCTCCACCCCTCACCTTCCCCGCTCACCTTCCCCGCGTTCCGCATCTCGTCTCGTCGAGTCTCGTCCCGCGGGTCTCCCCGCGTCTCCCGCCCCCGCCGATCCGTCACAGGAACCCCCGGACCCTCGCCCTTATATATGGAATTATACATATATAGGCCATCGGACTGATGCGCCTTATATCCGGTGCGCCTAATGGCCCGGAAATACGGTAAGTGGTTTCTACCCAAATGTAGATTTGGTTCAATTTAGACACAGGTTAGGCAGCATGTCATGAAATAAAATCCAGCAGTTGTTTCTTACTTCATTTGTGCTCTAGGAATTTCCATTTTGTTCCTTGTTCTCCACCAAAACCTTTGATGCGTGCGTTTTGCTCAGTAATCTGAATTCAAGCTAGAGGCACTTTTTTATCATTTAGGGGCACAAATGCCCCT
The DNA here is from genome assembly GCA_019512145.1 of Engystomops pustulosus. NCBI lineage: Eukaryota > Metazoa > Chordata > Amphibia > Anura > Leptodactylidae > Engystomops > Engystomops pustulosus. The sequence continues at coordinate 198,653,168 of CM033641.1, forward strand.
ATAATACACAGTACTATGAAATCTCCTTGTATTGAGAGAATCTAGTAATGAAATGGCAGTATATGATGTTTAAGGGGTGTATTCCAGGAAATCTGCATAGTTCAATAATACTTGACAATTACGATGTCTCTATAGGCCTTAGTGAATAAATTCCATTATATTGTTCATAATATGTTATTATGGGTAAACACAGCCTAGACCCACCCAAATATAGTTATAGCTACATAGTTAAAACTGGAAAAACAATAAAATTAATTGCTTTGGAATGGTAGAGCTAGAAGATAAAACTCCAACTGCATTGACATATATTTAAGCAGATCCTATTGAAAGGATGAGAGTTGTACTTTCCATTCGGATCCTGGGTCCTTGTATCCTGAATGACCCTAGACATATTATTGGTCATTCAGTGAATCCGGCAAATGACACTCCTGTCTCCCTGGCCATCAAAGCCATTGCTAGTAGCTAGGGCATCAATTTTTCTCCATTGGCTGCAATCTCAATCAGGCATTGTCTCGGTTCCGAGTCAGTTTTACCAACTCGCGGAGCCAACTGAAAGTGTGGGACTCGCTCCTCGATTCATTATAAGGTTACACATTTCAGGGAAAGAGTTCAGTTTTTACCTCAGCTTGCAAAGTCATAGGTATGATTAATAATGGGCATAAGTTAAAGAGAGAAATGCTTTCATGTTAGTTTTTTATGAGAATAGTCAATTATTTTTTGTGGACCTGGACTGTTCACAGAAGCCAAACCTCTCAATTTTAACCCACTTGTCTCTGTGGATAGCTGATTGCAGAGTCTGCCATGGCATGAAGGAGCAATTGTCCACACTAAGTGTCTATATAACGTGCTGTGTTTATAGACTTAAGACAGTTTGCATATTTTACTTAGTTTAAACATAAATTGCGCAAAGATTAAACATTAGAGATGGCGATTTTCCTCCCCCTGGCATGTCTGAACGAAATGGTATCCTAGACACACCTGATGCCCTCTTAGTGCGTCTCTGTGATTCCAGTTGCTCCGTGCATGCGCAATCAATAAAAACGGCACATCTTTAGCATGAACTTAAGGACATATTGAAAAATCAATAAGCAGATGCATCTGAAATGCAGTTACCACCGATGTGAACATAGCCTTTAAAGGGAACCCATCACCAGTGTGCTATATCCTTGTACTGGTGGTAACAGGTTGCCATACACACACTGTAAAGTGATATTAGATAGTGTTTTACATTATATCCTTTATCAGTGTTTAGTTGTTCGTTTAATTAAACCTCTTAAACTTTACCTGGATTCCAGCCAATCGAACTTTCCGTTGAAAGTGCCTGGGCCGTTGATTTCAAAATGTGACACTCTGCATTTTAATTACCATATTTCATTCCTCAGAGCTCCAGCTCTCTAAATCAACACAACCACCCCCACATCTTCCCTAGCTGCCCAATTCCATTCTGCCCCCCATGTACGTTCGCCTGCTCACTAGTACATGGACAACCTGGTGAGCTACTTACTAAGGTTTATAAAGCATATCTGCAAGTGCACTTTATAGCAGTGTATGGGTAATCTGTACACCAGTGAATATGTACCCCTTTAAAAACTAACTAAAGGATCCTCTTTTCATTTGTTTAGTTCAGCTAATTCCGTTAGATAAGAACACCATGAGATTTCAGAAACCCTTTCAGTTAGAGAGTTTGGTATATTATGCGGCATAGCTGCGATCCTTCCAAGTTTCTACAATTGGAATGATTATTAAATGGAAAACATGAGAGTGGGAAAACCTGGTGTCCGACTTCTGGAAGTAAGACACTTCCAGTAAATTGGAGATGACTTGAGCAAACATACAGGATATTATGGAAATTCCAAGATCCTAAGCATGATGAACCGATGGCACTACTTATAGATATAGGCCTGTGACAGTTCAATCTCAGATATAGGTTTATCAATCCTTGCCTAACCATCTATCAAGATAAGTAGTTAAACTTATTGTATCAACATGCTAAGCTTGACCAGAGGGCGACTGTTCTCTCAGACCTTCCCCTCCTATCCCTTGCTGATGAATAAGTAAACACACGATAAGCAGTTACTCCATAGGAAAGATTCAGGAAACAGTGGGAGTTTGGAAGTGCTACTTGCCAGGAATCTGTAGTCCGCAGGGGCTCTGGTACACAACCCCCAAAGCCTTTCCCTCGGATCAGCATTAGCAGTGATTTTATGGGTGATTTTACGAAGGAAAGTGAGGCCAACGTATAAAAAATATAGACAATTATTACCACCAGATATGGTTGCCCATGGCTCTATAAGTGAGTTATCTAGGTTATGTCATCGCTTTCTTCATTGTTGGTTGTAGATTTACTTTAACAGAAGTTAGTGTAGGTAAATTTCTCAAGGATGTGTGAATATACTTCAAGTGCTGTTTTATTCAGTCAGTAATTCACTCTCCCAGTTCCAAACTGAGCTTTTTTTAAAACGTGCGAAGCAGACGCATACTTCCACTAATGTTGTTCATTACTTGCTCACAAGTACTGTGATCTTCTGGTCACAAGAAACTGCCCTATATCAGCTTTTGTTTAATTATAATTGGAGGGTTTCCTTTGATATCACATCATATACAGGTATATAGCTTCTGCTGTGGATAACCAAATTTGTCACACATTTATCTAGCTTTTTCTGGTTTTAAACCGACATATTATAATTTGCGATCATATTTTCACATGTTACCGTCAAGTCATTAAATATCAACAGATGGGAATATCCCCTGGCCACAGTTGCTCTTAGCAAAGGGTTCTATTTCATAATCAATGTGTATATGTCATATTACGCTAAATCGTGTTCAAGATGCGTTGAGTTTGTTCGTGGCAAACGCAATTGTAAGTAACAAGTTGATATATACTTTATACTCATGCAATAGCGCACATGAAATCATAAAAAAACCGTTTTCCAGAAAGCACAGGTAAGCACAAAAGCACTTCAATGGTTTTTTTAATATTAAAAACTAATTAAAAAAATAATGTGCAGTACTTCAGTAGAATTGTATCATGGTATAATACAGATCAGATCTTGCTTATTTAAGTAGGGCTCCTTTGAGAGTCGGTTGTGCTTATAACGTCAGATTTCACTTCAACATAGCATGAAACGAGCAAAGGCAAGTGTTGAATTAGGACTCTTCCCCTCTAGCGAAATCGTTCACGTATCTATTTACAGTGCAATAATAGTTGCAACCGGCTGTGAAATCATCATATCTTTTGAGAAGGGGAAAGAAGATGCTGAATTACATTCAGCTTTGTTTTGGCAAGCAAGTACAGCTGCTTTTCACTACACTCAACTTAAATGTTGAAAACATCTACTTATAACTCACACAGGCATGTGGTAAGTTGTGTGTATCCTTGGATAAAAAACACCAAAGCTGTAGTGCTTCGTTCAGGCAATAACATACAGCAGTTCTTTCAAAAAAAATTGCCAATGTTAAGCCAACAAGGGCACACTTTTTGTCAGCCATTATCCGTCTGATTTAGTTATTCCAACAAGTATACCAATAATCAATCATGTCCTAGCCAACTTCCTACAATGACCAAAATAGTCAATTGTAATAATCCGGCCCTTTCAAAATGAAAATTGCTAGTCACTTTACAACTAAAAGTTTATTTTTACTTAAATTTTATATTTATATTCTACTTTCATCTGCTGCACGAAGTTCTATCTGCACTTATTATCAAATTAACTTTTTTTTTTCTTTGATACTCAGATATATTCCCTTCTCTTGACACCGACTATACGGACCACATCCAATCCCCCTGAATTCCCCTTCGCCGCATTGTATCCATATTTTTTCCATATTTGAGAGTGTAAAATAATACTCACCCACCCATATAAATAGCCCTCCCTCCTTAGTAGTATTCCTTAAAGTACTTTCGGTTTGTTTGTTGCTTGTTCATGTGATAAAAAACTTGGTGGGAGACTGTAGAACCTTTATTTATTGTTACAAAATTATTTTATCCAGAACGTTAGTGGTTTTGGTTCTCAACCCCTGATTTCTTCGTGTCACAACTTTACATCTTTTTCAATTTTATGTCACATGCCGAGATGTGCATGGTTTATCGATAACTCATCCGTATTCATATAGCTACATAAGCATGTGCGTCGTGGCTCATGGGTCCATTAAAATGCCCTCATTTCAAAGTTGTAGTGAGACATCGGTGCGGTCATGACTGCACACTGTGGCCAAACAATAGTCCTCAGGTGGCCATAGTTTGTGTGTCACTTCACAGACAATAGTCTACGTTTTCATAATCTCTTAACGAATATAAAATATATATTCCATATATTGCGATTTTAGATTCTTTTCATTGTCTTTCATCATGTCTTTCGTGGGATCACACACGCAAACCCTGCTTTTTTTGTAATACTTAACCCTAACTGCCACCCTCGGGCTTGGTACAGCCGGTGTACCCTCCTTTTCTTAGAGTACCGCTTACAATTCATTGAAGCCACAGCCATATTTCTTTAGGATTTGCCCTTTGCTAGTCCTTCTGACCTAGACAAGAATAACCTACCGTAAGTTCGATGCATACTTTTCTACACCTCTGGTTGTAAGCCACCTACAGGCTTTTTTAGCAATTCTGCAAATTTTTCAGCTCACACCAACTGTGCACATCAAAAATGTAATAATAATGTCCATTATTGATTATGGCCCACACCTTCCACGCACCTACAACTCGGAGCTTGCCAAAGTCAGTCTCCACGTAGTCCCCTTGGAGCTCACAATTCGATCAACCTATCCAGCAGTCTTTCGGGAGTCTTGTGGGATGAAATCCAGAGTTAAACTCATATCATTCCTTCCGCAAAACACGGAGAGAACAGACAAGTTCTGGACTGTATTCTCCCCACTTTCCAAGATCCACCAACTACCCTCTACATTTGTTCCGATTGTGCAGCCCCCCTAATGACAATCATTAGAGTAGTGCTGATTTGTGTCGCCTTGACAGATCCGAAGCCAGCGGCTCCCATAGCCTCTGATTGCGTCATGGAGTGAGGCATTCCCTCTTATGGTATAAAGTCTGAACAGGATAATCACAATATACTGCACCACAATTCATTGGCCTGGTGCCCTGATCCGGCATACTATTCGTCAGGAATATTGTACCAGTGAACTTATTGTGAATCACGATCTTAACCCACTCGAACCACCGTAACACATTAGACCATCAACCACCGCCACTAGACGCTCTGTCAGCTGAACACACAACAAAAGTTGGAACAAATACATCAACTTTCCAGATCCGCCCACGTCTTCACCAACATGGTACCCGCACATGTGAAAGCTCATTTGGAATTTTGTTCCTCCAGCTATCCAACGTTCATGGCACAGGATTTTTAAAGGGTTGCTGTCAAAGTCCAATCTTTAGCAAATAAAACTCTTATATTTACAAACTCTGGAGCCAAACTGAAAGTTTGGGACTGCTCATCTCTAATTAAAGGTTACTCATTTCAGGGAAAGAGTATCAGTTTTTACCTCCAGTTGCAAAGTCATTATGATTAATAATGGCATAAGTTAAAGAGAAATGCTCATGTTTAGTTTTTATGAGATATCCAAATCTGTGACCTGGACTGTTCACAAGAAACCTCTCAATAGACCACTTCTCATGGGCAGCCTGAATTGCAGAGTCTGCCATGCATGCACAGCCATTGTCCACATAAGTCTATAAGACAGTTGCACTATTTTACTATTTAACATAATTGATAGAGATGAGCGAGTATACTCGTCCGAGCTTGATGCTCGTTCGAGTATTAAGGTACTCGAAACGGCTCGTTGCTCGGACGAGTATTTCTCCTGCTCGAGATTGAGCATTTAATTAAAAAAACACAGTGAAGAACAATGAAGAATAGAATAAAAACAGTGAACACAGTGACCACAGGATCATCACATAATAGTTAGAATTCAATTTTATTAGGCGTGATGTCTTGAACTTTTTTTTAGGGAAAAACTTTGAAACAAATGAAATAGCTGTGCTGTTAATGAACTGCTTATCTTTGTTGTTGTAAGTTTCTGTGCTACCTTTATCCCAGAAGAAGTAAAGTATGAGAACGATCTCTATAGAAATCATTGTACAGTTCCTAAAATGTAAAAAAATACAAATATTGAAGGACCGATAGGCGGTCTTACCCCTGCGAAAAGTCTTTTCCAGTCTATAGAAAACTCTGGTCGCTGTTGTTTCTTGAATACGATACACAATCATGTACAACTATAACAAGATCCTGCTTTTTAGGGCAAACCTATTGCACTTAAAATCTTATACATACCATTCAAGTTGATATGTCACCATAACGATACATAGACTTGCGATCCTTTAACAAACCAACCCGATGATAACTGTTATGATGGCATATATCCTTTCCAAACTCGTGCCCCCGTGCTGCGTGCGCTAGGGGCTCGTTTGTTGAATTCAAGAGCATTATAGAGTTCTTTTACTCGTTATTTTTTCGTTCATAATCTGAATGATTACAAATACAAAGATCCAAAAAATAGATCAAAAAATGTAAAACAATTTCTATTTCAACATCTACATTTAAAAATCATTCCCACAAATTACTGAACCAACGTGTTCCAAGGCTTTGTATGGCATAATTCTTTGAGCATTCTACTATTTTTTAGGGCTGTGATCATGCAGCTTAAAGCAGAGTTGTTTTTCCATTTTCCTGGATAAACCACAAAGACTTGTTTGGGGATCTTTTCAGTTTTCAAAGGACTTTTTGGAGGTCTATTAAATAAATAATCTTTTGAATTATGCATATAGACACTAAACACACGTGTAAGTCTGGAAATGACTAGAAAGTATATTATCTCTTTGATGATGTATAAAATACTGTGATTTGTCTGAGTCATGGGCAGAATCATGTCTGCCGAAGAGAATGGCATACTCAAAAGGAAAACTGAAGAAAGTTGATCGAGACTCAGAAGTTAAAAATGTAACAGTCTTATTTCATATTATTAAAAAAAACGATCTATAGATATGATCGTTGGTAATGGGGGGGGGGGGGGGGGTTAAAAAAATTCTAATATATTCTTGTATAAAAAAGTTCAGCATTAGTGTTTAAAAAACTACATACAAATCATCGTAAGGTTACTGTTATGAACTTAACATATTACAGATTGTTAAACAGATTCAAGAAAAATATGCGTAGGAACGACTCACGGGATAGCCAATGGTGTTGCCATTCAGGGCCAGGCTGAAGAAGAGTGGCATGTATGTAAGAGGATCAAATGAGCTCATGGAGTATCCCGTGTTGGAAAAGCAATAGAAAAAATGTAAAAAAATAAAGTTATATGACAAAGTTGTAACTAGTCATTATCCGACTGTATGGACTCCCCCCCAAAAAATATAATATCCCAAACCTGGCCAAATTGACCATTTTTTACTCGCTTAAAGTTAAACACAGACTAACAATGCTATTACATTGAAATGATACAAGTGAATTTCATATGCACAAAGATATTACGGACTCTGTGACAAGCTAATTTTTTAATAAAAAAGACTTCACTTTGTTGCATATTTATGTATCTTGGATTGTCTCTACGCGCAGAAGACAAATGTTTATGTATGTATTTAGGATTTGAGCAATAATGAAGAAAAGATTCCTTTTGTAGTAGTGCTACACAGAGAGGGTGTAATAACAAGCTCCTCTCATATTAGGATACGATGAGCCCGAAACTGTGACTATTAATTAAAACTACATTTCAATCCATAAAAAACAACAGTCCAGCAGCAACGATAATACCGATTTTCCTGATATCGAGCGCCACACCTAGAAGCCTTGGATTTCCATTGGAAATCCAAAGTGCGCCTATATATCGACAGTGCGCCCTATAGGGCAGTCGGACACCTACTTTACATAGGTCCCCCCCCGCGTACGAGAGACACGCAGATATCTCGCAACGGAACCTGCAGACCCAGTCTATTGGCACGAACACTTTTTTGCGTTTTCGTAATCTTCTTGCCGCTCGAGTCATGTGCATTTTCCCGCTTGGAGATCTGCTGTCTCCTCAGTAGCGTTGGCGACCTATTAAGTTAATGACCATTCTTCCCACCTTCACCCCTTCACCGTTCCCCGCTCACTCACCTTACCCCCTCACTGCGTTCCGCATCTCGTCCTCGTCGAGTGCCGTCGGGCGGGTCTCCGCTCTCGCAGTCCCCGGACACCGTCGATCCGTACACGGATACCCCCGGACCCTCGCGCCCTTATAATGGAATATATACATATATAGGCGCATCGGAGCTGATGCGCCTTTATTGCCGGTGGGCTCTAATGGCCCGGAAAATACGGTACTCAGTGGTGGTTCTAGCCCAAATGTAGATTTTGGTTACAAGTTTAAGACACAGGTTAGGCAGGCATGTCATGAAATGTATAAATTCCAGCAGTATGTGTCTTACGTCTTATCATGTTGCTCTAGGAATTTTTCCATTTGGTTGTCCGTTCGTTCTCGCAGGCAGCCACAAAACTGTTGATGCCAGTGCGTTTTCTCAGTAAACTCTGAATTCAAGCTAAGGCACTTTTTTATCATTTAGGGGCACAAATGCCCCTATATACACAGGTACTATGAAATGCTCCTTGTATTGAGAAATTCTATGAAGACATGGCTATATATGATGTTTAAGGGGGTATTCCAGGAAGATCTGCATAGGTATATAATACTTGACAATTTACGATGTCTCTATAGGCGCTTAGTATAAATTCCTTATGTCATTATATTTGTATAATATTGTAGTAGAGAAGTAAGACCACATGCCTAGACCTCACCCACATATACCGTTAGCATTACATAGTTAACACAACTTGAAAAAAAAATCAATAAAATTAATTGCTTTTGGAATGGTAGAGCTAGAAGATAAAACTCCACTGCATTGGCATATATTTAACACAGCGCTCCTATGATCCAGCGCAGGATCGAGTGTCTAGTGTTGTACTTCCATTTTCGGGACTTGGGTTTTCACTTGTTATCCTGAATGACCCTAGAATATTATTGGTCATCAGGCTGAATCGGGCAAATAGACACTCCTGTCCAGCTCTGGCCAAGTCAAAGCCATTATTGCTTTTTTCTAGTAGCTAGGGCTTATCAATTTTTCTCCATTGCTGTGCATTCCTCAATCTAGGCAATTTGTCTCGGTCGAGTCAGTTTTACAAACTTCGGAGCCAAATGAAAGTGTGGGACTGCTCCTCATTAATTATAAGGTTACCATTTCAGGGAAAGGTATCAGTTTTTACCTCAGCTTGCAAAGTCAGGTATGATTAATAATGGCATAGTTAAGAGAGATAAATGCTCATTGTTTTAGTGTTTTTATGAGATAGTCTATTATTTATTGTTTTCTGTGGACCTGGACTGCTTCCAAAGCAAACCTTCAATTAACCCACTTCTCATTGTGGATAGTCTTTGGGCAGCCTGAATTGCAGAGTCTGCCATGCATGCAGAGCAATTGTCCACATAAGTCTATAACAGTGCTTGTTTATAGACTAAGACAGTTGCACTATTTTACTATTTAACATAATTGACCAAAAGATTAAACAAGATGATTTTAATTAAAAATGTATTTCATGAAGAAAATAGGTTCATATGAAACCATTGATGTACCTCTTAGTGCGTCTTCCTGTTGATTCCAATTGATAAGTGCAGCTGCAAATAAAAAACAGGCACATTTTTAGCATGAAATTTAGTAGCATTTGAAAAATCAATGTGAAGCAGATGCATCTGAATGCAGTTACCACCATGTGAACATAGCCTTAAAGGGAACCCATCACCAGTGGGCTATATTTTACTGGGTACAGGTTGCCATACACACTGTAAAGTGCATTACAGATATGCTTTTATTATACCTCAGTGTTTAGTTGTTTGTTTAATAAACCTTCTTAAACTTTACCTGGCTCCATGCCAGCATCTTCCTGAAAGTCCTGGGGCCAGTTGAATTTCAAAATGTGACATCTGCATTTTAATTACCATATTTCATTTCCTCAGCATCCAGCTCATCTAAATTCAACACAACCCCTCCCACATCCTTCCCCTGCCCATTCCTCCCCCCATGACGTCGGCTCACAGTACATGAAAACCTTGAGCTAATACTAAAGTATTATAAAAGCATATCTGCAATGCACTTTATAGCATGTATGGGAATCTGTACCCAGTGAAATATGTACCCTTTAAAAACTAACTAAAGGATCTCTTTTAAATGTGTGTAAGATTTAAGATTAGTAAGAACAAATGAGATTTAAGACACAATTTCCTTAGAGAGGTTGGTATATTGGCGGCTGCTGCGTCCTTCCAAAGTTCTAAATTGGGAACAATGATTAAATTGAAAAATATGGTCTGGGAAAACTGGGTGTTCAGATTGCTGAAAGTAATAAACTTCCAGTAAATTGGAGATTGACTTGAGCAAACATACAGGATATTTATGGAATATTCCAAATCCAGCATGATAAACCAGATGCACTTACTTATAGATATAGGCCCTGTGACATTTCTAATCTTCACATATCTGTTATCCATGGCCTACCTCTATCAAAAATGTTAAACTTTTTAAACTATGCTAATGACCCAGAAGGGCACTGTTCTCTCAGGACCTCCCCCCTTCCTCTGCCTGATGTAATCACACTGCAGAAGAGGAAATTTCAGCAAACAGTGGGAGGGGGAAGTGCTCCTTGCCAGTGAATCTGTAGTCCGCAGGGGCTCTGGTAACAACCCCCAAAGCCTTTCCGGTGCATTAGCATGATTTTAAATGTTGATTTTAGAAGGAAAGAGGCCATGTATAACAAATATAAGAAGATTACCACAGATATGGTACCTGGCTCTATAAGTGAGTATCTCAGGTTTATCATGCTTCATTTTGTTGGTAGATTTACTTTAACAGAAGATGTGTGGTAATTTCTCTAAGATGTGTGAAATAACTTCAGTGCTGTGTTCTTTCAAAATCTCTCCATAAACTGAGCTTTTTTAAAAACTGTGGAAGCAGAGCAATAATTCCACAATGTTTTCATACTTGCTCACAGTACTGTAGATCTTCTGGTCACAACTCCTATTACTTATTTTAATATATAATTGGAGGTTTCCTTTGATATCCATATATTAGTATATATGCTTTGCTGTGACTAACCAAATTTGTACACTTATATATATTTTTCTGGTTAAACCATAATTATAAATCCATTTTTTCACAATGTTACCTCAAGTCATTAAATATCAACTAGATGGGAATATCCCCTGGCCACAGTTTGCATTAGCAAAGAGGTTCTATTCATAATACATGTGTATATGTCATATTACGCTAATCAGGTTCAAGATGCCGAGTTTGTTGTGGCCAAACGCAATGAATAAAACAATATGAATATTACTTTACTCATGAATAGCTCACATGAATACATAAAGAAAACCTTTCCAGAAAAGCACAGGTAGCAAAATGCACTTCAATGTGTTTTAAGTTTAAAAACTAATTTAAAATAATGTCAGCATCTTTTCATGGTAGAATATAAGGATCAGCATCTTTAAATTATTTAAGAGGTCCTTTGAGAGTCGGTTGTGCTTATAACGTCAGATTTACTCAAAGACATGGAAAGAGCAAAGGCAAAGTGTTGAATAAGGACTTCCTGCGCAATCTTCACAGTCATATTTTTACAGTGCATAATTGCAACAGGCTGTGAAATTCACATATTTTTGAGAAGGGGAAAAGATGCTTATACATTCAGCTTTGTTTTGGCAAGCAGCTGCTTTTCACATCAACTTAAATGTGAAAACATCTACATTATAACTACAGGCATGTGTAAGTGTGTGTACCTTGGATCAAAAACACCAAAGCTGTAGCTGCTGTTCAGAATACATAACATGCAGTTTTTTTTACAAATTTGCCAATTGTTAGCAACAGGGTCAACTTTTTGTCAGCCATTACTCCTCTTATTAGTTTTCCACAAATATACACAATAATAATCATGTCTAAACTTCTACATGACTCAAAATAGTACAATTGTAATACCCTTTCAAAAGGAAAATTCTAGTCAATGACAACTAAAATTTTATTTTTACTTAAATTTTTATCTACATTCATCTGCACGAAGTTCTACACATATCAAATGACCTTTGATTACTCAGATATATCCCCTTTACTCTTGAACACACCACATCCATACCCTTGAATTCCCCTTCCCGCATTGTATCCTATTTTACTATTTGAGGTGTAAAATAATACTCCACACATATAAAAGAAGCCCTCTAAGTACTAAGTACTGTAGGCGTTTGTTGCTTGTTCATTAAAATTGGTGGGAAGACTGTAGAACCTTATTTATGTACAAAATTATTTTACCAGAACTTAGTGGTTGTTCTCTGTTCTATGCCAAACTTTACCAGGCACATTGCAGAGATGTGCAATGGTTATGATAACTCTCATAATTCATATACTACATGTGCGTCGTGGCTCATTGTCCATTAAAAATGCCCATCATGTTCAAAGTTGAGTGAGACACTGTGCATGCTCTGCACTGTGACCACAAACAATAGTCCTCAATGGTGGCCATTTGTGTGGTCAGCTCACAGACAATAGTCTACGGTGTGCATGAGTCCTTACGAATATAATATATATCCATATATTTTATATTTTGAGAATTTTTGTATTTCAATTTTGTCAAAAAGCAAACTGTTTTTGTATAAACCCTAACAAATGGGTTGTACTGTGTAAAAAGTTTTCTAAGTACACTACAATTCATTGAAGCACAGCAATTCTTTAAGGCCATGCATTTTGACCAGAAAGAATAAAACTAGTAAATTAGTGCATACTTCTACACCTTCTGTTGTTAAGGCTTTTTAGCAATTCTGCAAATTTCATATCACACCATGTGCAAATCAGAAAATAATAATAATTCCATTATTGATATAGGGCCCACAGATTTCCAGCACCACATGGAGCTTGCCAAATCAGTCACTGTCCCCTTGGAGCTCACAATCGAATCAACCTATCAGCAGTTTTGGAGTGTGGGAGGAAACTAGAGTAAACTCACGCAAACACGGAGAGATCATACAAACTGGCTGTAGTGCTAACCACTGAGCCACCATACTACCCTAGTGTTGATTGCAGCCCCCAATGACATCATTAGAGGTGCTGATTGGTTGCCTTGACAGATCGGAGCCAGAGGCTCCTATAGCCTACAAACAATAGTCCTCAATGGTGGCCATTTGTGTGGTCAGCTCACAGACAATAGTCTACGGTGTGCATGAGTCCTTACGAATATAATATATATCCATATATTTTATATTTTGAGGATTTTTGTATTTCAATTTTGTAAAAAAGCAAACTGTTTTTGTATAAACCCTAACAAATGGGTTGTACTGTGTAAAAAGCTTTCTAAGTACACTACAATTCATTGAAGCACAGCAATTCTTTAAGGCCATGCATTTTGACCAGAAAGAATAAAACTAGTAAATTAGTGCATACTTCTACACCTTCTGTTGTTAAGGCTTTTTAGCAATTCTGCAAATTTCATATCACACCATGTGCAAATCAGAAAATAATAATAATTCCATTATTGATATAGGGCCCACAGACTTCCAGCACCACATGGAGCTTGCCAAATCAGTCACTGTCCCCTTGGAGCTCACAATCGAATCAACCTACCAGCAGTTTTGGAGTGTGGGAGGAAACTAGAGTAAACTCACGCAAACACGGAGAGATCATACAAACTGGCTGTAGTGCTAACCACTGAGCCACCATACTACCCTAGTGTTGATTGCAGCCCCCAATGACATCATTAGAGGTGCTGATTGGTTGCCTTGACAGATCGGAGCCAGAGGCTCCTATAGCCTCTGATGGTCATTGAGCATTCTCTATTAAAGTCTAAGAGTATATTCACAATATACTGCAACACAATACTATTGCAGAATATTGTACAAGTGAACTTTTGTGAAATAAAGAATCTTAAAAAAATATGAAAAAAGTAAAAAATTAAATCACCCCCTTTCACTAGAACACACAAAAATAAGTGAACAAATAAAATAAACTTTCCATATCCCCACTTCCCAAAATGGACCGCACATTGAAAGCTCATTTGGAATTTTGTTTCCAGCTTCCAAGTTCATGGCACAGGATTTTTAAATGGTGGCTGTGAAAGTCCAATTCTTTTAGCAAATAACAAACACTTATATTGCTTTGTAAAAGGAAAATGTGGCATGTGCAAGGAGCAGAGTAAAAAATGGAAATGCAAAACCCCCCAAAAAACTGGTCCTGATTGGGTGCAGGTTTTGTTGAGGTTATTTGCCTTACCTAGAATATTAGATTGTGTTTATTATTCAGAGTTTTATATTTACTGAAGAAATCCTCTCCTCTAAGTTATTTTATAAGTAAAGTTAACCTTTTTTTTTATAAAGGTTAACCAAATTATTGGTTTATTGAAATGTGACAATAGTGCCCCCTTACCAGAAAACTAAAAAAATTACTCATCCTATCATCATAGACAATATGCATACCTCCCAACCTTTGAACTCCTGTAAAATATCTACAGTGCCTCACATTATAATAAACCCCTTCAAAATCAGCAACCTCACTATATTTTAATAGCTACTAGTTGAAGTTGTTCCTATGCTGTTAAATGTACCAAAAATGTATTGTTTGTGAAAATGGGGGTTAAAATGAAATTTAGAAAAAAAGTTATTTCATTATTATCAAAAGCTGCCGTTTATGAAATATTTAGCTTTTATAATAAATGTGTGTACTTTTAGCTGAAACAGTAAAATCACTTAATACTGTACTCTGTACTCATAAAAGAATACATCTTATCACTTGTGCACATCTAGAGGACCGTACTTCAGTATTTCTTTCAGCCTTGTTTTTATTTGTCATGGGGATAATTTCATCAGCCTCATCATATAAGATAATTTGAGTTTTATACTTATAATAAATGTATAGGGAAATTAGACCACACTAACACTAGGGAAAGAGAGTACATTATGATTTTAGACATCAAAAGAGATTCATTTACATACTGCAATGTAGGAACAAGTTTGATTGTTGATTGTTGATAAATAAAAAACAAATACTGTATATATGTATGTTTTTACAAATCCTTTTGTTCTTCTGAAAAAAGCTCAAATTCTTGTTTTTGTGATCTGAACAGGATCGTCTGGTATTCCAGAGTATTTTGCTTCAAAATACCTAAGAGGTTTGCCTATTGAAAATGTGTGTCCCTCTAGGCATCTATGTAAATAAAACAATAATATAAAAGTAAAGATCTTGGGGCATCAATCTTACAGTGCACATATCTAATAAAGAGAACTAAATTACATAACTAACATAACAATTTATGCCGATATTTAGGACATTTATCAACTATGAGGTACATAACATAATGAAGGTCATGAACTGGATGCATGTATACAATATGTAACACATACACTTATAGCACTTTAGTCTTATCAAATATATCTTGTTAATAATTCACATAACAATGAGCGGGGTTTCTATAGGACATTTTGAGCAAGCTTTATAATAAAAACTTGAGATTGTATAAAGATATTTAGATGAGGCAGATTTTCCTTTTATTTCAATATATTTTATACCTCCCTTCAATAGATCTCATTAATTTATAAGAGTTTGGTGTTAAAATATATCACTTTCTAGCCACACATTGTTTTTTATTGGGTAACCTGCAGCATAATAGAAGCTGAACATTCATTAAAAACACCATCTTTAGTTGACTTCTCTGTAAATTATGAATGTGATATATGGGAAATGGTAAATAAGGTGATAAAGAGAGGCGATCTGCCACTGTTGCTTTAAGAAACATAGACCAAAATCTGCCACATGAAAGTTTCTATTGGTGAAATGCAGGTTTTTCTTAAGAGATGCAGAACAAGGATTGACCAGCACCTGGAAGTCTTTAGGTTTTGAAAGTGAAGAAATCTTGCAATTGAAATGGACCAAAGTCTGTAGAACATAGTAGTATCAAGAAACCAAGACAAGACTGGGGTACAGACTCAAAATTGGGGTACCAGGTTAAGAATGGGGTTCAGAGTCCATGTTCAGAAACATGATTTAGAGTTCAGGATAAGGCAAGATACAAAGTTCAGGGTTCTGGATCAGGTTGGTGGTAGAATGTTCTAGAACAGCAGGACAAGGCTTCTTAGGTTCTGGAAAGATACATGGTTAGGGGAGCAGCAGGACACAGGGTTCTGCATCAGGCAGGTAACAGGGTTCCAGGTCAGGCAGGATACAAGATTCCAGATCAGGCAGGATACAGTATTCCAGGTCAGATTGGGTTGTACTTGCTCATACTGGAAACAAAGTCACAAAAATCAGATGCAGGGGTTTTAATAAATGTGGATCATAGTCTTATCTTTGGGCAGCAGGACATAAAAGCTGTTCTATAGTTGTGTAGGATGAAATTCATTATATCTTGTAGTCGGTGGTTTTACTTGGGGATTTAACGTTTCATTGGTATTTAACAAGGCTGTCAATTACTAAAGATAACAAACTACTGCATTCTAAATATCAGAGAAATACTTGAATATATGGATAAATAAAAAATGTATGGATGTTTGTATGCATAGAATTGTATAGTATAGTATAAAATTGCTACACAAACTGTGTGGTCTCATTTTAACTTGGAGTGAGTGGTTTCAATTGGGGAGATCTGCAGACCCTTATAAAAATCCTTTTATCTCTATGGCCTAATTTAATTCATCATATTATTAGGTTCTTTTTGCATAGCTGAGCTTGTGGTGATATGTCCTTGATTTCTTTCTCTTGACTATTCAGATCCTAAAACAAAACATATTTTGCTGAATTATGGAATATATAAATGTTATTCTCCTTTACTTGAAGTTCTAATTTATGTTCTTATTCATCTAAATTTTCTTGGAAAATTTAAATAAAGTCCTGAGAAAAAGCTAGGAGTAAGTAATATTTCTATTGAAGTAGGAATTAAAAAGAAATGTTTGATATGGTAAATAACAAGCACATAATGGGTTTCAATGGGATATGGTAATAGAAATCACAAGGAGAAGACCATACTATAAAAAAATGAAAAAGAAAAAAGTGTGAACCTGAACTCAAGACATAAAGTAACATACTACAGTATAGTCATAAGTAGGGTTTACTCAATGTTCAAAGCTTTATATTGTCTAAGCAAGACAATTAGAGGGAAATCCGATAGTATTATAAGGACCCATATACATTATTATAGGAATATGTATATACTGTGAGGAGTCAATCACAAAAGGTTAACTGCTGAGTTCAGTTTCAGTTTATGAGCATTTGGGCCAGACATTCTAAAAAGCACAAATGCAAGTTTGATATGAGTAGAAGGCATCAAACTCTTGCGGGCAATAGGCCTAAGAGCAATGAGACGACTAAACTAAACTCTGATGGGTGCAAATTTATCTAGAACAGTCAAGAAAAAAGGAGGCAAACGGATCGGGAAATTGAAGGAACTGTCAAGTTCGTTGGAGCTTGGTCATATGGGGCTGCTTCCCAGCCATAGCCATTGGATTCTTAACCAGGATTCATGATGAACTCATATTGCATGATGAATTACTTCATGCACTGAATGACTTGAATGACTTATTGGCATGAAAAGAATGTGCTAAGCTTGTTTTCTTGGTAATTTTTTGTGCACTTTGCCACTTTGGCTTTTCTGTGAAGTGTTCAGGATGGGCATTCCAGCAAGCACACAATCCTAGTTTGATGCAAGTTGGTTGCATGAAACTCAATAATGGACCACAGGCCTTAGAGCGATGAGACTAAAGTCAGTAGACTGGGTTCTGAGAGTGAACCCAATCAATCATTCCTCAGTGGACATCAATGAGGGAAGATTCAGAACAAGGGTGTCACAGTCTATGGGGAATAGTCCCTTAGGACTAAGTCAGTGGACTCCCTGGGCCACCGCGGGAGATAACAACCTTAGCCGCACCTGGGAGAGGAGTCTAAGTGAACTCCTGGTCTTCGCCAGAGCCCGCCGCAAAGCGGGATGGTCTTGCTGCGGCGGGAGTCACCAGGTCGCTCCGCGGGTGTGACTAGGCCCGCGGTGGCAGCCAAGGTAGGGACACGGGGACCACGGATGGCAGGCAGGACCACGGGAAGGCAGGCAGGACCACGGGAAGGCAGGCAGGACCACGGGAAGGCATGGCTATTAAATGTACAGTTTAAAGTATTTCAGGAAGGCTCTCTACTACTTGTTTCTACCTCTTAATCCTCATTACTAAGAATCATTTATTGTTAGAACACATAGGTACATTCCCCTTTGTTTCTGTTTGGGGGGTATCTAAGTGTAGAGTGAATCTTTTCCTAATATAATATCTAGTCTTTTGTGATGGAACAGGCAAACAACAAGAAGTAGATGCAAAGAGGCAGCTTGAACAAAAGGTTGAGTGGCTTGAAGCCATTCTTCTAGTTTTCAAGTATATTTTGTGCTGGGAGACATAAGAGACTGTAGACTGAGTAATCCATTATAATAAACCACACTGAAAGGGGACATTATTTCCTTGAAAGTAGTTTTAGTTCAAGAACTGAAAAGAGAAGGGGTCTACAGATCTATATTATAAATCAAATATTGCAGCAGGTCCAATGAAATACCACCAATGACCCAATCAATCTTTAGTTATTGTTTGTTTGTTGGATGTTTAGTCCTAACAAGTGAAATGTATGCTTAATTGGGTTGAGATCAGGTTAGTGACTTGGCCATTCAAGAATATTTCACTTTTTTTCCATAACAAACTCCTGGGTTGTTAGGCTGTATGTTTTGTGTCATTGTCCATCTGTATTATGAAGTACTGACACATATTTTTGCTGCATATGGCTGGATTTAAGTACACAGTGGGGCAGATTTATGAAGCTGTCTGAAAGTCAGAATATTTCTAGTTGCCCATGGCAACCAATCACAGCTCCCCTTTAAAACATTCATGAGCATTGGTAAAATGAAAGATGAGCTGTGATTGGTTGCAATGGGAAACTAGAAAAATTCTGACTTTCAGACACTTGATAAATCTGCCCCAGTATGTCTCTGAACACCTCAGAATTCTGGCTCCTTTTCTCCTGCGTCACATCATCAATAAACACTTGAGACCCAGTGCAACTGGCAGCCATGCATGTCCAAGTCATCATACAACCTTCCCCGTGTTTTACAAATAACGTGGTTTGCTTTCGATCATGACCTGAGAGTTGGAATTTTTACTATAGTGTATGCTGGTCATGAGCCATTGTTATTTCTTAAAAATAAATAAAACACACCTATCGGCAAACCATAAACATATTATCATTGTTATTATTTACACTCTCTATACAATGCAAGGCACGCAGTTGGAGGGTTTACATTTAAACAATAAAGTGCAGGGCACAAGGGTGGATTATAAATATCACAAGCAGAATAGAAAAAGCTAGACAGATTTGTGAAAGAAAAGTCCTTCAAACGATAAAAATACACTTTCCTTTATTTATTCCATCTAGTTAAAAAGAATACATATCCACTGCAGTGTAAATCACGGGTGTTTACCTACGCCTTTCACGTCTTCACTTGTGGCTATTCCTTCATAGGAGTAGGAATTCTATAGAATTTTTAAAAATTCTTTTAAATTTTACTGTATTTAACTGTACTATATGCATTTTTGGAGTAAATTAGATTTATACATTTATAACAATGTGCATACCTTCCAGAATTCCACACTACTGAAATTATTTTTAGTGACATTACTACATTAATTCATTATAATTAGATATATAGATTTATTATGGCTGGTCACTAAGGGTACAGTGTCACGGGTGCTCCCGCGATCCCTGTTTCGGATCGCGGGCGCATCCGTGCTCCTCCGTGTGTCCCCACTGCAGCCCGGTCTCCTCACTCACCTCTCCTGGCTCCTGCTCTTCCCCAGACTGCCTAGGAGGCAGGGACGCACGGGTCTCCTGCCAAAAACTTAAAGGGCCAGCACACCGCTAATTGGTGCACTGGCTGGGCCAGCATACCGCTAATTGGTGCACTGGCTGAACACCTCATCTTTAAGAATCCTGCCTCTTCCTGTGTCCCCTTCCGGATCTTTGTGCCTCATAGCCTTAGAGAAAGCTTCCTGCATTCCTGTGTATTCCTGTGTGAACCCGCTCCTGAGTCCTGTGTTGCTGTGTTACCTAAGCTCCTCTGTGTTGCTGTGTTATGTGTGCCTGTGTTCCCGTTCCCACCTGCCTGGACCTCCTGTTGCTGACCCTGGACTTGGACTTGACGTTGCATCTCTGCCGTCTGGCCAGACCCTGTGCCTGGACCTGACTACGAGATTGTCATACCTCGACCTCGACTGCCACCGCGGGCTAGTCGCACCTGGGAGTGACCTGGTGGTGTCGTGCCGCAGCAAGTCCAACCCGCTTTGCGGCGGGCTCTGGTGAATACCAGGTGCTGCTAGACTCCGGTCCCAGGTGTTGGCTAGTTCCACCTTCCGCGGTGGTCAAGAGGACCCACTGATCCTAACAGACGGGAACAGTCATACAGCGGAGCACGGCTGTACCCGCGATCCGCGACATGGATCGCGGGAGCTCCCGTGACACCTCCCAATAATCTGGCAACATGTAAAGTGGATTAATAAGGTGTTAGTAACAGTGTCAAGCCACCATGTCTGTTAATAGCTACATGGAGCGCCTCACCGTACAGATCAACGCCGCCGCCACTGTCACCATGCTATCGCTAGCCTTGGATCCTCGCGTCTGCTGGAGTCCTGGTGGTCCGACAGAACAGGTATCTGTTGCGGATCTCTCTGGGTCCCGGTCGCCACAGCAAATCTGCACGCGGTTCGTACGGCTCTTCTACCCGCCTCAGCTCCTCAATCCTTCTGCCGCTCGTCGCCCCATTACGTCTCCGCTGCTTGGATCACTCGCTTCCCCGCTCATGGTATGGCTGTTACTGCGCCGCAATATTCCGGCGTCAGGTTTCCCAGCGTAGGGGCTGCGTCATGTGAAGACGCTGTAGAGGGACCCCGGTGGACGGTCTCACGGGACGGGGAGGGAGCCTCGGACGCGGTGTCTCACGTCATGCCGCACACACCTCCCTGTAATGTGAGGCCTTAGAATATAAATCTATTATTTCCAAAAGTTTTTAAATTGATTTTCAGGGGTCAGAGCAGGCAATCAAAATGTAATTTATCAATTATTTGTTTTATTACCGATATCTATAATTTGGCTGTCCATTCTAATGGCCTGGACCAAACGCTCAATAGCCAAGTTGGCTAGTTGCTCTAGTTAGACTCATTATACTTTTGGTCAGGGTGTATGTGCAAATATTGCTGGCATATTATATAAAGCAAATATTTTGGCAATTTGCAATTATAAAAATCCAATTAAAATATTTTGTCAAAAAAATAAAAATCATGCTAGTGCTTCAGTTTGCACCTTCAAAAGGACTTTGCCTTATTGTTTTCAGGGAATGCAAGATGTCAATTGGAGACAAAATATTTTAAAAGGGTTGTCCAGGATTAAAAAAATGCTTTATATATGGCTCAGGGGGTGTTATGTAAAAATAGAGCATATGCTTACCTCTCTTAGCACTCCTGTACAGCTTTGGCACCACCAATCACTGCTGGCTTCTGTTTGTATACAAGAGCTGGCAGTGACATGGTATCAACACCATGACTAAGAACGGTTAACCCGTTCGAAACGCGTTGGATTGTAAAGGGAACATTGGAAACAATACTGTGGATGTATGGATTTGACTAAATAAAGTCTTGATGTTTTCCTGGAACATGGCTGGTCTGTCAAGAGTTTTTCACATGCAATTGAGACCTCAACAAACGAGGTAAAGTCCGTGCCGGTTCCGGAGTATACAGTGGCTAGAGGTGAGCTGGAGCTTCCCCTTCCTTTTCACGTGACATGGTATCAACAGCCTGTAACTGCTGCTGTAGCATTGCATGCATTATTGACAAGACGTGACAGTCATCTTCTGTATACAGAAGCCAGTAGTCATGGACGACAAAACTGGAGTGCTGAGGCGAGTATAACCTCTTTACTGTATTTTTCCCCCAACTCACCAAGGCCATAAATATAAAAAATTACTACTCGTTGAGTGAAAACAGATTGAATACTATTCCTACCGCCTGAATTTCTGTTTGTTTAAAGAAGAATGTATATGTACATAAAGAATACTATTTATAAAGCTCTTTAGACTATACATGACTAGCACTCTTAACCCCTTACCGCCAAAGCAACTTTTCACCTTCCTGACACTATAATATACAACTGACACCCACAGCAAGTCTCTGCCACCTGTGACATAGTACTACGTCCAATGTCGGTAAGGGGTTAACATTATTCATTAAAATACAGTTATCTGCAGGCAGTATGTTATAGAGCAGGACAAGCTTAGTATATTGATATTTTGCTTTGTGTAAGATTCACTATATCCTATCATTTACCTATTTATCTCAACTCTTTATATGTTAAGATGTTCAAGAGAAGATGCTTAGAGGGATTGATAGCCACTTATGTTTTCACAGTCATGGACTGCCTACTTTACGTATTATACAATCTACAAATATACAAAGATGTAATTGAATAAAATGCTTAACCTATTTACTTTAAAAATAGGCCATGCAAAACACTGCAAACATATTTTCAGAGCTTAAATACAGGTAAGTTGATTGGTTACTTAACACCAAAGTATTGTGTTTTTCTACCTGCAGTAAAATACATTTTCAGCTTACAAAATTGTAAGCAATAGAGCTTAATCCAGGCAGTCTGAAGCCTACAAGGTGTCAGGTGACATATGACTGCTAGGTAAGAATGAACTATACTGTATATATTTCATTTTCTCCCAACTTTCTGTCAAATGAAAAGAATGATGTTTTAGTTAGATGGCAAAGGTAACAGTCATCTTTCTACTCAAGGAAGCAAGACAGAAATTATTAATGATGAGATCTAAACTTTTAAATCATCCTAGTAAGAAATCAGCAACAAAGCTGATCAAACTTGTTCAGTGAGATTAATGCAAGATGCAGTTCCCTATTATTTCTATAGACACTGTCATATGGTACAAAGAGGTACAGCCAACAGGGAAAAAAATCCTTCTCAACGTGCACTGGCAATTTGGCATATCCCCAGAGAGCAAAACAAAAGCAAAAAATCTATATATCATACTTAAAGTATTTGAACACAAAAGCCCATTAATCATAACACTATCCAACTTTCCCTGACCACTTTCAAATTTTGAAGTCTTTGTTCTTTGTATCGCGAAAAATCACATCTCAGAAGTTTTCAAGGAAATGAGCATCCTGTGACTTATTTAATACTAAATTTACATGACTAGAGATATGAATTCAATGAATTATAGTTTTCAAAATTGTTTAAAATAATTGTGATTGTTCAATTTACGATAAAACCTTGACACAGTGGAGACCCCACACCACAACTGGAGTTAGGGTAATTTTTCTCTTCATGTGTGGGGTTTTGACTTCCATTTCATGGGGTTTTTTGCATTCCTTTGGGTCCACTCATGAGGTTATGCAGATGTAACACATTTTATCATGACTTTCTGTGCCATGATATTTTAACATTTTTGCCATTCTTGCACATTCACAGTGGAAGTGCAATTAACTGAATGAGTATGCTTATTGTGATGATTAACGTCAAAGCTAATCAGGGTGAGCCTACTAGTCCTACATCCTGTCCTGGGTAAAAGTTGCCAATAGTCCTGGTTAGTTGTTGCCAATCATATCCTTATAGGCAACATTTCATTGGTGGATAAAGGAAGCAAAGGACCCATTTCCAAAATCAGCATTTCTGATAGCTAACTTCTAACAATCCCTAGACTTTGGGTAATTGCCCAGAATGCACATTTAGTCCAGCCTAATCTTTCAAAGTTTTTCACCTTATACATATCAAGTATGTAATATTTCCTTGTAAAAAAACAATAAAATGCATTTAAAAGTTAATTACATAAAACACTTCAACCATCTTTAAAAAGTGTGGACTAGCTGTTAAGCAGTATACTACACAGATATGTATTGGAATGTACTGAATGTATTTAAATTGCAGTATAAAGTAGGAGTGATAAATAGTCATCAAAAGGTTGTACTGATCCCTAATTCATATCAATGATGAATGACACTTTATCCAGCTCTGTATACCAATTTTTTTCCTGAAAGTTTAGAATTTTATATCAAAACATATCTAACCTATAAATTTGATATCTCTATGAACATATTGATCAAAAAATTAAAGGAGATTTATACTGTACATGGAAAGCAATATAAAACAACTGGAACAACATTGTGCAATCCAGATTTTTTTCAGCTCCCCAGCACATTGCAGAGAATATAAAATGCCCCTTGTGCTACTCAGAAAACAAACCATTGTACAGCTTTATAAATGTAAATATTAACAATTGACAGCTTTTGGAGCATCTTGGAGCTAAGTAAGTTCACTCAGGTGCTGGATATACAAGTCTACTACTACATCTTGCATGTTTCTCTGTTTGTTATCTCTGTATGTTAGGGCAAACGACCATCAGGGGGAAAGGCGTATATACAGCCGCAAGTTTGCGTCCGTACATGGGTCCCCCATAGACAGCTATGGCGCTCTATCTTTGGCCGTATCAACGGGCGTGTGGCTACTATTTTCTATGGCGTGGGACGGGGCGAGCAGCGCTCACCCCCTCCTCCTCTCCCAAGCGCCAAAGTGTTGCAGCTAGGCTAAGGAATGGTGGGCATACGTTAGTGTGCATGAGTCTTTAGTTATCAGAGAGCTTGACAAGTAGGCAGGAGCAGAAGGTCATGGGTTATCTCAGGGCCTGCACTTTTTCTCTGTCTTGACAGCGGGATTTAAAAGACAGAACAGCAAAATAAAAATAAAGGCTATGTGCTTTAATGGTTAAAACAATGTTAATGTGATGTTGTCCTTCAGTTTTTTTTAAATATTCTTTCTCATTTCTCACCATCTCTCTCACTCTCTTAGCTTTTTAGCAGCCAAAGGAATTGATAAGCTTTATATTTATTTACTATACCAATTATCTACCATTTGTAAAGATCATTTTAGAGTGAACGTGTCACCTCAAGCATCAACATTATACCTTACAGACTGGTGTAAGTCTAGGTTCCCCCTGCCTCCTTTCTGCCATATATCTCACTAAAATCGCCCTGCCAGCTAAACCACATCACTGCTAGCAGGTTTGTAATTTCAGCACATGCACAGTGTATAGAAGAAGTAAGCTTGCTGACCCCAAATTGTTCCCTCGATACACTGTACATGGGCTGAGATTACCTCTGTTAGCCGAAAGGGTGGAGGGGCGGTGCAGTGGGGTGGTTTTAGTACACAGCAGAGATGAGGCGGGGGGAGCTTGACTAAAGCTCTGAACTTTCCTTCCTCCTTGACTGCATGCATTCGTGAAAGCCAGAGGAATAAAAGTTATGGTTATGAAACATTGGAATGTCTGTACACCGGTCTGTAAGGTATTGTGATGTTTGAGCTGACAGGTTCCGTTTAAATAGCTTGAAAAATATTATATCTAAGATAAATGAGGTTTAGGATGCATCTGATATTTTCAATATAAACTACACAGCAACTTGTAATTAATACAACTATGTGAATTTCTGATCATGCACACATGTTTTCTGAATGCAGCACTTTATACTTTGTGAAGGTCGTATTTAGCTCCCTAATGGTTAAGCGCTTATGAATTATGGTAATTCATTTTTTAAAATTCTACTTCGTAACACTCCCTCATACCCCTTAAGCTTTTCAACTGACTTTTGCAGATAAAACCAGCTCCATGCTTTCAAAATGACCTGTGCATTTAGAAAAAAACACTTTCTGTTGTTGCTGAATTTCCTTTTGTAGTGTGAAGGACTCTTAAATTGCTTATTTGATAGCTGTCAACAATGTAAGTAGAAATATTCAGCTATATATTTATGTTGCAATATTTAATGCTTATTCCAGCTAAAATATTTTCATCCAATGGAAGTATTGTGGTCTATGAGCAGTTTTATGTTATTTTTTTTTATTTTCTTTTATGTGTTGGGGTAGCTTCTGCATGTAACATAGAGCCGCCTGCCTCAGCCCATCACCAGCTTGTATCAGATATGTCACTGTTAATAGAGTGGAGCCGGGCAGTGGTTTTATTCTACCAAGTTGTGATCTACAATGTATTTTCATTGATATCTAGTGATGAGTAGACCTATTGAGGTTCGGGTTCGGCTGAGTTCTGCCAAACCTCAAAATTATGTTCAGCAATGATCAATGCCGGTACCAATTGCAGATGTTAACTCGTACTGGCATCGGAGAGCTACAACCATTGGGAAAATATTAAATTCATGTGCAACTTTGTGGCTTTGCCAGGGGGATTTGAAGAGTTATGCTGGCACAGTGATTCCCTATGGAATCACCTACCCTGGCCTACCCATTGTACCAGTCCTGATTGTCCATTAGGAAGACCTATTTGCTCCCAAGCATTAACTTCCTGGCTGATGTCTTGAGATGTTGCTTCAGTATTGCCACATACAGTGACATTCTTATGATGCCATCTATTTTGTGAAGTGCATAAGTCCCTCCTGCAGCAAAACTATCTCACAACACAATTCTGCCACCACTGTGTTTCACAGATGGAATGACATCATCATAAGTGCTATCCCAAATCATCTAAAGGCATGTTAACCTTGCTGTTTGTAAACATTTGAAAGTAATAAAAATGTCTAAACCCTTTAAGGGTTTATTTCCACCTTAAAGGGGTTTGTCAATAAAAGGCAATTCTCAAATTTGAATACCCTAGTGATGTTTACACAATAAAGATCATTTTAACCCCTTACTTTACAATTTTACTCAGTTTTATTGCTGTTTTAGCTCCTATCACTCCCTAAGCTGGTCAGTGTAAAATTTCAGAGTGTGGGCGGGGACTCTCTAAGCAGACACTTCATGATCCCTCTAGTTTAGTGAAATGCATTGTGCTGACAATGTGGTTAGATTATCGGAATCCAGGTTTTTATACACTTTCATTTAGTTTCTGAACATTCACTAGTATCTGCCACAGATGAGACAGATCAGAGATGATAAGATCCATGAAATATCACACAAACTGACAGCTTGTTATATCTTAGCCATAACATACACTGTCAGCTCTGATGTGCCTCCCACCCCTAGATAAAGACCTTATCTGCCTGTAGCTTGTAGATTTACTCTCCACTGTTGTTTGCCAACAGGAAGTTGCAATGCAACAGTGGGAGGTAATGCAGAGAGGTGCTAAATGCATTGTCAGACAGGAGAACAAGCTGTTCTGCCTGACCTAAACTTTTGATTTGGGGATTGATCCAAGGGCAACCAAAATTGTGTACACCAGGAATGACAGAGACAGGTTGGAATTATATCTGTATTGCTGTAATGCTGTATTTATGTTAATTATAGAATGTGTTATTTAGTTATTCTGAGCATAATTAAGAATTTTGTCTCCGTAGGAATACCTCTTTAAGGTCCCAGCCAGATTTTTCAAAACTACCATCTGTACATGTGGTTATAACTTTAGAACGCTTTAACTTACCAAGATGATATTCAGATTTTTCTTGACATATTGTACTTTATCTTAGTGGTATAAATTTGGTTGAAAAGTGTTGCATTTATTTATTTTTAAAAAATGTAAATTTGCTGAAAATTTGCTGAAAAATTAGAGATTTTCCTATTTCCAAATGTTATTCTCATCAATCAGTTAGTTTACTCTCCCAGATAAGATACTAACTAACAATAACCCCTTAAAGATGCTGAGCCCTCTCCAAAGGAGGTGATTGTGTGATGCATATACTATTTACTGCCATACTGCCATATTTAAGGGCGGCAGACTGTTGTGACCTTTCAACACAGATAAGATGGCTCTATGGTAATGCACTTTTGGTATCTGGTAACTTACAGTTACTTTGATACATGGAGTGGTGGGAATTCTTTTGCAGATTTTCTATAATGTAAATGATAGTTCCTATTATTACTTATATCTGCTCCCTGCACTAGTGGTAATGCACTTTTGGTATCTGTTAGCTTACAGTTACTTTGATACATGGAGTGGTGGGAATTCCTTTGCAGATTTTCTATAATCACACACCAAAAAGAAGAGAAAGGGGGGTGGGAATTGGGGCCATATGTCACCCCCTTAAATCAGAATCAAAAAACCCATAAGAAAAAAATTGCAAGTAGTATACAGTAGAATATAAAATGATGAAAGCTTTATTGAGTACAGATTATAATAACAATCATAAAAAGTAGACAAACAAGTGGGGTAACAGACAGACAAGAGATTAATCCAAAGAGACCGGGTGTAACCATAATACAAAACTCCTGTGAACAATTAGGATGCTTAATAAATAAGACCAAAAATTGGTCAGCATAAGACAAATTTAAACAGGGAAAATAAGTGTAAGCATATATACAGACCACGGTCCCAAGGTAAAGACACAGCCCCGACACGTGTTTCGCCACAGAATGGCTTCCTCTGGGGGAGTGCTGAAGGGCAGAACTAATCGGTATATAAATACCCATGGACCAATCGGAATGCCGGAGTGGACGTGCCCCAGGAAGTTATAGGCGTTACCCTGACAATGATCACAGCATCCCGTCACTGCGTGTTACCTTGCGGATATCGCAAGATCGGAGTCACATGACTCGTGGGCGTGACGGGATCTGGGTCACCTGACCTTAACTAATAGACCGGAGCCCGAGGTGGAGTCAGGGCGGTATTCAAAATTGTACCGCCCTATCAGATGGCCAGAGACGTCCAGGATAATCTCCAAGGTAACATATACCAAGTGTAAAAGAGAACACGAACGTTACACTGATGATCAAAATATAGTATTGGGAAATAGTAAATAGATTGCCGTAGATAAAAATAATGCCTCAGCGTAGGGGAAGTAAGGAGATAATGGGAGTAAAATGTGATAATAGCTAACAGCTCATACATCCCGGAAAATACATTAGCGTGTAAGTGGAACATATCCACAAGTGAAGGGGAGATATGTTTGGTGGAAGGATGGTGTGCTGGTGCATAGAAAAATTCATATACAATTAATAGGCGTATATACATAAAATGTGTGCTGGTTTATAAAGTGCTAAATGCATAGTACCTAAACACGAAAGTGAATGATAAAAAAAACTTAATAGTTATTTCATGAAAAATATAAAAAAACATAAAAACAGGAACATTACTTATTAGGCGAACAGGCAATCATAAAAATGGATACAAACAAAGTGTATGTGCACTGGACTGAGGAATAAAATTCAGAAAAAATGTGCAAAAAAAGCAAGAAAGCAAAAGACAAACACGTGAGTGACATGCAGTGCTCCCCAAGTGCAAAGTGACAAGTGCAGTGAACAATGATATAAATGTGAAGAGGGCAAAGTATGGGGCGTAGGAATTGAGGCAGGTCAATCGGTGAGGGACATGAGTATAGCGGTAGCAGATGGTTGGGGTAGGGGGATCCAGCAGGGGAATCCAGAGACCCCATCAATGGGGTCGAGTCGCTTGCAGAGGACGAACCAACTAGCTAAAAAAGAAGTAAGAGAAAATACAAAAACAGAAAAGAAAAAATTAAAAGAATATATATAAAAGGGACTACCGATTATCAATCAGCTCCACATTATACAGCACCGGGATCCAATCTAAAGAAACGTACATTTAAAGAAAAGATACAAAACTTAAATTTTCATTTAACCCATTAGGAACAACAGTATTCAGTCTAAAAATCCATCTGGCTTCTTTTTGCGCCAGAAAACGTCTCCAATTGCCTCCCCTATTATCGACAAGAACCCTATCGATGCCCCTTACCTTGAGAAGTGAGCCGTCGCAGTTGTAATGTAGTTTGAAATGTCTTGGAAGAGTTTTCAGATATTTGTCAGCCTCCTCATTCTTGGCGGCCTCTATCCCTAGGACATGCTCTCTGATTCTTCTCCGTAGCTCCCTAGAAGTGAGACCGACATAAGACAGGCCACAGGGACATGTCGCTAGGTAAACAACACCTACAGTGGTACAGTTAATGTGGTGAGTGATGGTGAACTTTTTCTGGTGGGGGGCATCGCGCTGACCCATAACTTTTTTATCTTTCGGGAGACCCTCTACCTGCAGCTCCAGGGAACAGCGATGGGGGCTGCATGTGCGCCCTCATATGCTAACCTGTTCCTGGGGCTGTGGGAGAGGGATATCTTCCTTACTAATCCGAAACATCACATAGAGAAAGTCCAAATGTGGTCACGCTACATAGATGATGTCATCATGATATGGCAGGGTACTGAAGATGAACTACATGAGTTTATGTCTGATCTAAATACTAACTCTCTCAATATCAAACTCACTTACAGGATGGGGAGAAAGGACATTGAATTCCTGGATGTACTTTTTGATGTTGATGAGAATGGGCTAATCAGAAGTGATGCATACAGGAAGAAAACCTCCACAAATTCATTGTTACATGCATCATCGTCACACCCTGCCAAGTTAATCAGAAGTATACCAACTGGACAGTTCCTAAGGATCCGAAGGATTTGCTCTACGGACTCAGATTTTGAGAAACAAGCAACAGATATGAAGGCACGTTTCCAGGAGAGGGGGTACTCGATGAGAACAATTGAGCAAGGGTACCAACGTGCTAAGCGAACGAAAAGAACGGATCTTCTCACCCGGAAAGTTAAAAAGCCAGGAAATGACGACCAGGTGAGGTTCATCACCACATATGACTCTCAGAGTGATGCTGTTCGATCTATTCTGGTGAAACATTGGTCGTTACTACGGATTGACCGTACATTGGAACAATATCTTCCAGCATATCCATCCATTACCTACCGAAGATCAAAGAATCTTAAAGATTATTTGGTCAGGAGTTACCATAAGGGTCAATCGGTAAATAGACTCTTCGGTTCAAAGGGTCCTAAATGGGGCTCAAGGTCATGTGGATCGTGTGTTGCATGCCCCAATGTGGAGACGACCAACACATTTTGGGATGCCCCCCACCAGAAAGAGTTCACCATCACTCACCACATTAACTGTACCACTGTAGGTGTCGTTTACCTAGCGACATGTCCCTGTGGCCTGTCTTATGTCGGTCTCACTTCTAGGGAGCTACGGAGAAGAATCAGAGAGCATGTCCTAGGGATAGAGGCCGCCAAGAATGAGGAGGCTGACAAATATCTGAAAACTCTTCCAAGACATTTCAAACTACATCACAACTGTGACGGCTCACTTCTCAAGGTAAGGGGCATCGATAGGGTTCTTGTCGATAATAGGGGAGGCAATTGGAGACGTATTCTGGCGCAAAAAGAAGCCAGATGGATTTTTAGACTGAATACTGTTGTTCCTAATGGGTTAAATGAAAATTTAAGTTTTGTATCTTTTCTTTAAATGTACGTTTCTTTAGATTGGATCCCGGTGCTGTATAATGTGGAGCTGATTGATAATCGGTAGTCCCTTTTATATATATTCTTTTAATTTTTTCTTTTCTGTTTTTGTATTTTCTCTCACTTCTTTTTTAGCTAGTTGGTTCGTCCTCTGCAAGCGACTCGACCCCATTGATGGGGTCTCTGGATTCCCCTGCTGGATCCCCCTACCCCAACCATCTGTTACCGCTAGACTGATGTCCCTCACCGATTGACCTGCCTCAATTCCTACGCCCCATACTTTGCCCTCTTCACATTTATATCATTGTTCACTGCACTTGTCACTTTGCACTTGGGGAGCACTGCATGTCACTCACGTTTTTGTTTTTTGCTTTCTTGCTTTTTTTGCACATTTTTTCTGAATTTTATTCCTCAGTCCAGTGCACATACACTTTGTTTGTATCCATTTTTATGATTGCCTGTTCGCCTAATAAGTAATGTTCCTGTTTTTATGTTTTTTTATATTTTTCATGAAATAACCATTAAGTTATTTATCTTTCACTTTCGTGTTTAGGTACTATGCATTCTGCACTTTATATACCAGCACATATTTTATGTATATACGCTTATTTATTGTATATGAATTTTCCTATGCACCAACATATCTCCCCTTCACTTGTGGACACTTCCACTTACACGCTAATGTATTTTCCGGGATGTATGAGCTGCTTGCTATTATCCTATTTTACTCCCATTATCTCTTAACTTCCCCTACGTTGAGGCATTATATATTTTTATCCACGGTTATCTATTGACTAGTTCTTAAGACTATATTTTGATCATCAGTGTAACGTTCGTGTTCTCTTTTACACTTGGTATATGTTACCTTGGAGATTAGCCTGGACGTCTCTGGCCATCTGATAGGGCGGTACAATTTTGAATACCGCCCTGACTCCACCTCGGGCTCCGGTCTAGTAGTTAAGGTCAGGTGACTCAGATCCCGTCACGCTCACGAGTCATGTGACTCTGATCTCGCGATAGCCGCGAGGTAACACGCAGTGACGGGATGCTGTGATCATTGTCAGGGTAACGCCTATAACTTCCTGGGGCACGTCCATTCCGGCATTCCGATTGGTCCATGGGCATTTATATACCGATTAGTTCTGCCTTTCAGCACTCCCCCAGAGGAAGCCATTCTATGGCGAAACACGTGTCGGGGCTGTGTCTTTACCTTGGGACCGTGGTCTGTATACATGTTTACACTTATTTTTCCTGTTCAAATTTGTCTTATGCTGACCGATTTTGGTCTTATTTATTAAGCATTTTATATTGTTCACAGGAGTTTTTTATTATGGTTACACCCGGTCTCTTTGGATTAATCTCTTGTCTGTCTGTTACCTCACTTGTTTGTCTACTTTTTATGATTGTTATTATAACCTGTACTTAATAAAGTTTTCACCATTTTATATTCTACTGCATACTATTCGCAATTTTTTTTCTTATGGGTTTTTAGATTTTCTATAATGTAAATGATAGTTCCTATTATTACTCAAATCTGCTTCCTGCACTAAAGGTAATGCACTTTTGGAATCTGTTAGCTTACAGTTACTTTGATACATGGAGTGGTGGTAATTCTTTTGCAGTTTTTCTATAATGTAAATGATAGTTCCTATTATTACTTATATCTGCTTCCTGCACTAAAGGTAATGCACTTTTGGAATCTGTTAGCTTACAGTTACTTTGATACATGGAATGAGGGAATTCCTTTGCAGATTTTCTATGATGTAAATGATAGTTCCTGTTATTACTCATATCTGCTTCCTGCCTAGTGTTGTTTCTGAAATAATGTATAGACCATATCTATATATTGTCAGCACAGTGCTCACAAAGTGCTGTATTGCTCCTCTTTTGTATTTTATACAGTATTAACAAAGATTGGAATGCTTTACTCTATATGGTGATATTCACACATATTTACATCTTGGACACAATTTAATGATATGTTGACATCATGTGGAAGCATTTCTTTCTGATTCATAGACATAATAAAATTGGTCCCAAAAGTGAATGGAGAAGACAGCCTTTAAGTATCCCAATCATTTACGAAGCCAACATTTGTTACAGCTGTTTCAGGGGAGTTAGAATAACTGAATACACATTTGCTGGGTGTTCTAAAAATAAGAATACACTGGTCAGAATATAAATGGTTAGCACAGGGTAAAACCATTTTTTAGCTTAATATCATACTGGATTTAATGTATGAGCAGTACATGTGCAGCAGACAGTATGAGGTCATTATACTTGCACCTGTAGTCCCTAGTTCTGTAAAAAAAAACTTTGTCTTCAAGACTATAAAACATTAAGCTTAGCAACTGCTTGAATGTAAATAAAGAATTATTTTTCCTGTAAATACATTTCTCTCTGTGGATCTGTCTGCAAGTTGGCAGCAGGTGCTACTTAATCCAAAGTGCTGGGTCCACAGTACCAAAGCAGATGGTGTAGTGGCAATATCATGTGAGGTGATGTTGTTATTGAGAAAACCTGTAAATTGAAATGCATTATACAATATAAAAAATACATAAAAAGGGGGAGGAATTAATAAAATATCAATATATCAATTACAAGATCTTAATTTCATATGTAAATGTTTAACATGTACTATAAACATTTGATGTTAATTTTGTACTTCTGATTTATATTCTACCATCCCTCATATTGAATGATGTGAGATGGATTGATGGAGGAATACTTGGTTTTAACTCAGTACAAAGAACTTTACCTATCAGAAATTACATTCAAACTATGGTACAGCAGAGGTACCAGAGAACTTATAAGAAATTACAACCAAAAAACCAGTGAATCAGAAAGACAAGAGAACCAGAAAAGTTAAAGCACTAAAGCGAAATAATCAAAAAGCAGTATTAGAACTATGAACATAGGAGTCAAGGCTAGAACTAGGCAGCATTCTGGAAACAAATTGTTTAAGAATAGCCATGGAAAAACTGGAACCTGCATACATAAAGTAGTCTGGTTCGGTGGCCGTAGATGTGAAAGCCAGGTGCCATATAAAAACACATTTAGGGGGAATTTATGTTGGCTTGTGCACCAGATTTCTGGTTGTATTTTCCCCCTTATGCCAACTCCATGCTAGATGGAGTATTATTTATCAAACAATACTCCTGACCACCTGTTAGTTCTATATGCACCAAGGTTCTATTTATCATGGCTTGTATGGGAATTTATCATGGCTTGCATGACAGCTTTTTCCTGGTGCACAGGCAGGAATTTAGATTTTTTTTATACTATACCATATTGTCAGGGAGGGGTGGCGTTGGCCAGGCTGGCCCTGGGAAGCGCTGGCTATAGCAGAGTTGTAGGCCAGGCAAAAGAATCATGTGCTGATATACGCAGTGGCCAGACGCTTATATCTGGTGCATGCGCAAGGTGCGATTTCTATCTTATACACTTTTAAAAGCAACTCTAGTGTCCTGAGAAGCATTGTGAATCAGAGACTTTCCAAATGAAGGCATTCAATTAACCTTATCAAAAATTGATATTTGTGGCATCTGAGGCCCCAGATGAAGCTGAAAGGGTGAAACCTAGGTCAGACATGAGGTCCTCTGGCGTTTTTAACCATTTTGATAGGCACGCTTTTAATATTTCATTTGTGAGTACGCTAGAATAAAATTAATTTTACTCTTATCCTTGGTGATCTGCACCATCTGTCCACATTCTTCCTGATACAGGACCGGTGTTGTGATCACGTGCACGAGAGTGTACCGTGGTCTCTCACAAGATCCAGTATAGAGAAGTGAACATCGCGACAGGAGGAATTAGCAATGAATATCTCCAATCTTCGATTGAACTGGGTGAGACCGCTCTGTGGAATTCTCAATCCTAATCCTTTATTGTGGAGTTAGAGGAATAACACTGTTTTTTATTTGTGATTTTTCTTGCAAATTTGGGAGTGTGCCAAGTTAGTAGCTCCTCCAGTATTTGCCTCCCTTTTTCCAGACACTGCAATACAATTTTTTCAGGGATTTACTAGACCTATGCACTAGGAAACGACTTCCATTCCAATCCCTACTAGAAAGATTCCTTATCCTTGCTACCAGTCAAAAATGAAAACAACAAATCAAACACTTTATTTCATTTCTACTATGGTCTGAACCTGCACCCGTATCACTCTTTAAGATGTTTTAAAGATCGTATATGCCAGGGATAGAAAATTGCTGATTTTTTGTACATGGAAAAGATGTGATGGTATGACACCCTAAAGTTACTTAATAAATTTAACCCAGCTATCCCTAACATATGCTGGTGTTGTGGTGTGGCAGAGGCATTCCATTTGTGATGTGCTCACATTCTCAAATCATACTGAAATACTATGAGGAAGCTTAAATGCAATCTCTTGGAAATTTATATATCTCTAGGCCCTGTTGCTTATATACTCAACCATGATCCCTGGTTCCATTGGAGGACCTAGTGCCAGACTGCTATTTAGTGTTTTAATACCATCTCACCATCATTTACAGACCCTCATGCCCGTATTGCATCCAGGGGGGATTTATCAGTGCTTCTATGCCAGTTTTCTGCACACTGCAAGAATTTGTGATTATTCTTGAGACTGTGCCACCTTCTTGCCATGTGGTATGGAGGGGTGTGAAGGGCACTTGGGTGGCATGGGGAGCTCCTGTCCCATGCCTCAGCACTCGCTTAAGCCAGCAACATTTACCGCTGAATGTATGCATGTTTTTATACAAAACTAAACTAGACCTGGTGTAGTTTTGGCCTGCAGTGCAGCTGCCCAGTGGATGCATCAAGGGGTCTAAGCCATTATCATACACCGTGTGCACAGAGAGCAATATGTTAAATGTCCTCCAGTAGGACTTTGGAACATCTAACAGCCTTAATTGGCTGGGCACAGTGAGATTGTTATCTGAATTAGATAAACTCCTCGTAAATGGTTAAATGATGTTACCCTATCCAGCCCTCTAGAGGCTGTGTGCTTCTCACACTGCTATTTTACTGTATACTTTTTACCCTAGTGTCTTTTTTTCTATTTTACTGTACGTTTATTATTTTGACATATTTGTTCTGTGACCTAACATGTTTATGGGCATTTATATATACTCGAGTATAAGCCTAGTTTTTCTGCTTATACTTGAGTAAAATAAATATAGGCTTTACCAGGTTTTTGTGGTAAAATTAGGGGCCTCGGTTTATACTTGGGTCGGCTTATACTCGAATGTATACGGTAGTTTCTAAAATGATTAAAAAAAAGTTGGAAAAAAAAGTTATGCCACTGAAAAAATGGTAATGTCAAAACAATTTATATTTGCTCAAGTTTTGCTTTTATTCAGCAAAACTGAGCAAATATAAAAAATATATAAATGACATATCGCTGTAAGCATTGTGATCCATAGACTGAAGATATTATTTTCATGGTACGGTGGAAAGATGATAAGAGTGCAAAACAAGAATTTATTATTTTCTTTACCTCCACACATAAAGAGTTAATATTATCTCTTCAATAAGCTAAAGACACCCTAAAATGAAAAAATCTGTAAAAAGTATTTTCAAGTGGACATACAACAGTTTACCACCACATAAGGGATATTGGCATACTTGGGAAAAATTGGTCCACATTTACAAAAAAGATCTGTTTTGTGTTTATTTACAAAAAAGAAAAAAATTATGAATTTTTTTGAAAAATTTGCCATTTTCAAAATTCTAAATCATTGCGCTTTCAGGCAGTTAGATTTACCAACCAAATAAATTGCTGAATAACATTTCCCATATGTCTACTCTTCATAATTTTTGAAATGTCTGGATAATTTATTTTGTCACGCGCCTTACAAATTGAATAGCAATTTTCCGTACTTTCAGAATGGGCTATTTTAGGGATAAATACTGTTTTGAATGAAATTTTAAATATTCAGCATTAAAAAACCCCTATATAATCAACCGATTTTCAAATCTGCACCCCTCAAATTATCATAAACAGGAAAATTGTTAACCCCTTGAGATCTTCATAGTAATTAAATCAAAACGGAGGTGAAATTTAGAAAGGTCACATTTTGTCGGTTACACATTCATTTAGCCCTAAAATTTACACATTTCCAAAAGATAAAAAGAGAAAGCTCATCTTAAAATTTAGTACAGAGACCCCCACATGTGGCCGTTACTTGTTTTATGGGTGCACAGCGAGGCGCAGGAGGGAAGGAGCACCCTGCAGCTGCCAGGATTTTAGTTTCCTCATTCGTCCCTTTTGTAGGCTATAAAATTTTATCTTTTTTGTTATTAAGGCCATGTGATGGCATTTTATTTGCAGGATGAGATGCTTTTTCCAGTGTTACAAGTGTTACCATTTTGCGGTTAGTATCCCCTATTGTTGAAAATTTTTGAACTTTTTTTTGAGGGCAGGAGTAGAAAAGCATCAATTCTGTACTGGAATTTTTACCTATTTTTCTGTTTGGTGTTCACCATATAGCCTAAGAATCATGTTATCTTTATTCTATGTGTCGATACGATTATGGGGATACCATATTTGAATATTTTTTCTTATGTTTTACTAAATTTGCCAAATAAAACCCTAATGTGGGGAAAAATCTATGATTTATGCATCGCCGTATTCCAACTGGCATAACATTTTTACTTTTCCTACATATCAGACACTGAGCATTAAGTCACTGCGCTCAGCGTCAGATATATAGGTACCATGTTTCCCAGGAAACTAATTTGTAATCTCAAAAATATGTTAGTGTTACAAAGTTATAACCACATAAAGTGTCATGTCAGATTAGAAAAAGGGCTGTCAGGACGGTGAAAAATGACCAAATCATTAAGGGGTTAATAAATTAAAATAATTAGAATTTTTCTCTATAATTTTTCTTTGTCATGTCATGGTAGACATAAATGGGCAGGCCCTAAGTTCACCCACAACACCAGTTCCTACTTCATTGCCCAGGCTGTGCTAACCACAGATAACAACTATGTAAGCAATGCTTCTACTGAATAGATTACCCTATAATAAATACATAGGGACAAACAACAGAAAACAGACAGACAAGCAATAGGGTTATGAGGTACAAATACATTAGGCAAAGAGTGGTCAATAAACAAAAGTCAGATACACAATATAGTTAATGAACGCGCCTCCAGCAGATGACTGGTTTGGCTGTCTATCACTTAAGCCAGTGCTAGGATACGACCTGAGCTTTAAATGAAAGGAACTGATTGTGAAGAGCAGCTGAACATAGCTCCTACAGAACAAACCTGGGAGTGATTCATAAGCACAGAAGCGAGTAACCTGATCTCATTCAGAGGGTTCTGATAAGCTCCAACCGTTTCTCCTGAGAAAACCAATTTATAACTAAATGTGTGAAATAGGCTCTCTACTTTCTAGTGGTAGGTCCTAGAT
This sequence comes from Engystomops pustulosus, assembly GCA_019512145.1. Classification (NCBI taxonomy): domain Eukaryota; kingdom Metazoa; phylum Chordata; class Amphibia; order Anura; family Leptodactylidae; genus Engystomops; species Engystomops pustulosus. Next base: position 198,691,900 of record CM033641.1, read on the forward strand.
TGGAGTCAATGGATTAGTGAAAGAGCCTAATAAAACCCTGATTGATATATATTTTTAATAAGAACATTTTAAGAATTAAGTATTATCTAAATTACTTGTATGTACTACAGCATAAAAGCAATTTAGCAAGATAGCAGTGTTCTGGATTCCCTAACATTTTGCCCTTTTTATTCTATATTGTATTACATCAAGCATGTATTACAGTGATTTCTATAAATATTATGCAGGTTGTCATTGCTTTCACACATGTGCGCCACTAGAAGAATAATTTCTAGGACACTCTAATTTTCAAATATTTCCATTTGTCTTAAACTATACTCAAGAGTCTTAGGATATTCCCAGTAGTTGACAGGACTCCAATAAAGCAGTAAATATGAATATTGCTATATATCTTGTGGGTTTCTCATTTTCTTAAAGGCACATTTTAAGTGATATCTTCATTTTTATTACTTAAAGAGTCTTGACCTCATAAGAAATTTTTATTTTCTATTTGTACCAGGCAAATGCTTAATTGTTACTTTCTATATTCTAAAAATTAGTAGAGCCGCATCCTAAGTTGTGAAACACAGAATGATAGAGAAGTTAAAACCTTCTCTTTCAGTAAAACTAGATCAGTAAAACCAGTCTAAAGATCAAGGACCATGGCAAAGCAACTAGTACATAGCACTCACCCAGGCTGGGTCAAGTCACATATGCATTACAACTCTCTAACATGTCTGAAACCTTAGAGGGAAGTATGGAAAATTCTTACCAATTCCTGGGAGGAGAGTAGGTACGGGAGGGAGGACAGGGAAGCAGCGACAAGAAATCCACACGGTCAGGAAAAGTTTACAGCACTGCACCTAGTACACCTTGTCTCTGTCTTTCCCAATGTTCACCAACAAATAACTCCCACCCTGACAAGGGCGGTCCCAAGGTAATCCTAATGGCGATGGTGACCCTAGTACGCCCTATGTAGATCCATCTTGGACCGTTGTTTTATCACCTGATGACGAATCAAGGCACCAAGGATCCAGAAACACGTTGGGAATTACATGAACTACATAGGGTGTATTAGGGTCACAATAGTCATTAGGGTTACCGTTGGACTGTCCGTGTCAGGGCGGGAGTTATTTGTTATGGTCCTAGATCTTTAGACTGGTTTTACTGATCTAGTTTATTTTACATATTAAAAATTAGTATTTAACTTCTCTTTCATCCTGTGTTCTTTGGCTTGACTCAATATAGGTGAGAGTTTGCTTTGCCTTAGACAATTCTGGGCGAACACTTCACACTAAAGGGGCAGCTGTACATTGCTCTAGAACTTTTTAATTTTCATTCTAAGTTGTAGAAACTGATTCTCACCCACATTGGTCCTGCCCCAGCGATAGCTATCATAGTTGAGTCAACTCAGACTGACCAGTGACAGCTATCTATGACTGTGGAGGGCAGATCAAAGCTTCTCCCATTCTCCAATGCCTACATTCTGCTTTTGGGCTTGTTGAAGAGTTGAATACTATGTGATCTGTGCTATCTATATTGTGCCTAAATAACAGTACATCCATCAACCACCCATGTATCCCCACATTGTCTGTGTGATCTCTCACCATCTGAGTGATCACACTCATCATCTTGTGTATTATCCCCCCTTCATCCATTTTTCCCTTCCACCAAACCACACTTTCAAGTGTGCTATTTCAGTCATGTATTCAGTTCAGTATTTTTAGCCATGACTAACCCTGACTAACCTACCTGTATCTTTGCCTAATTTACACTGCACATTAGGTCTCTCTTTCTAAAATTAATGTGACAATGATAGAAGCCCTGCCCATTAAACTAAGCCCTCTGATGCTGACTTCCCTTAAAGCCTCCTTTCCCCATAGTTGGTGTTCCTCTTTTCTTACCCTCTTTAAAGAGAATCACCCCAGTTCATACAAGAGGCATACAAACAACTGAACTCTTGATGCCCCCTGTTTCTTTACATTCTGGAAGATTGAGAAACTATGCCTGGCTCCTGTCCAATAAATTTATTTATTTAATTATTTATTTCCAATAAACTCAGCAAGGGGTTCATTTGGAATTCTCTCCTTTAATTCCTTAAATAAAAAAATTGGGGGCCAATTTTTTCAAGCCAATAATGATAAATTATATGAAACACATGTGGGGTCAAAATCATGATTGTACACTTTGATCAACATATTAATGGCAACATTTTAATTCCAAATTGAAACTCCATTTTGTTTTAAAGTCTGTAAAATTCTAAAAGGGTTATTAAAGTTCCTAAATTTTGTTTTGAATAGCTTAAGTGGTGCAGTGTTAAAATGGGGTGATTTGTGGTTTCTGCATTTTATTGCATTTGTTTGTGTGAACATGGATTTAGCTTGCAGGTTATATAGAAGTTGGATGCGTAACACCCTTATCCTGCTGCAGTCTGCACTGTCCCTGCAACGATTTACTGTTGTGAATGACCGAGCTCTTCTACAATCTGTATGCTGCAGGAGGTCTGGTGCTTTTAAAGTGCTTTTAAAGCCGCATAAAAATAAAATGGTGCCTAAAATAATTGATTCCGAAAGGGAACTAAGTATCAGTTCCTCCATACACCAAAGTGTAAACATGTAACAGGTTAAATAAAAAAAACAGAGCACAAAAGTCAGCAGGGCTGGTTAGAACATATATAGCAACAAAGTACCAAATCACATGAGCAGAGGAGCAGTCTAAACAGGAGCCAAGATTGAAATACCAGAAATACAGCAAACAGTCTCTCTCAAGGTATGGAGCAGGTAAACAGATAAACTGTAACTGGCAGTAAACTGAATGTGAGCATAACACTTATGGGAAACCAGACCTCCTGCAGCATACAGATTGTAGAAGAGCTCGGTCATTCACAACAGTAAATCGTTGCAGGGACAGTGGAGACTGCAGCAGGATAAGGGAGTTGCGCATCCAACTTCTATATAACCTGCAAGCTAAATCCATGTTCACACAAACAAATGCAATAAAATGCAGAAACAAAATCAGCATATACTTAGCTGCATCTATGAACTGTGTCCAATAATAGACCATATACAAAGTTTTCTTCTTTTAAACAAATATTTTCTTAACTTCAATATCCACAGGTATACATTATTTACAATTCCATTGCAGTAATCTTCATGACTTCATGCATAATAGCAATGATGGCTTGTTACATGGTGTTAGCATAGAAAGTGTCACTATACAAAAATGTTATCATTCGCAAAAACAGCGTAATTAGGTGAATATAGTGTAGACACTCACTTGAATTTCAGACCTCGGACAGAGACCCATACTCACAAGACCACTGGTGGTATGAGCCACATGATGTGACATTTTGGGGGTAACGCTCCCTTCCTCAGACATCATCATCACTAGACCTGGCAAGCAGATCAAAATTCTTAAAGTCAAGAGTAACAGAGTGACATACACATGCACAAGGAGAGGACTAGACATCTGAATAAAGAAGTATTTAAACTTTAGGTAAATGTGGAGTCTCTACAGCTGTACTCTATCTGCAGGTTCTCTGCAGCTACAAAACATAATAGAGGTTGTTTAGTTATTTCCTTTATATTTCCATTATATCATCCAATATTCCATCTTCCCATATGGATGCATTTAACCAGCATGGCATCCAAGAGTCTTCATCTGATGTCAGAATTCTGGTCAGCAATTTGAATCAGTATTTTTAAGTCAAAATCAGAAATGGACTGTGAAGACAAAAGGCATACAAATCTTCGTTGTGTTTGGCTGAAGTCAGTTGGTTGCAGTGCATCCCATATGCCCAGTGTAGTGGTGATACGTCATCTCTGTAGTGCAATGTGCAGTAAAGGCAGTTACACACACACATCACTACTGTGGTAACTGAGCAAGACAGTCTGTTAGATTATCACTGGGAGCAGAACTTGAAAGGGAAGAGCTGTTACTGAGAACTGAGGGATCATGGGAGTTGTAGATGGCGGTCAACTTCATAAATAACTTCATCTTCAAATTAACTCCACCTACTTTAGAAAGTCCTTCAAATGTTGAATAAGATTAATGAAATTCAGTTTTGTTGTATTCATTTATTCCCAGAATAACTTTTTAAATTTGTGGTGGGATTACAGAAACTGATAAAGTAGTGAATTTATTCTGTGTAGATTTAGGCCTAGTATTCATGGGAGTACAGTTTTCTAACATTATTAACAAACCTGTTTAAAAGAAGTTAATGTATGTACAGTGCATGAGTTAGACTTTATCAAAAAGTTTTAAATTAGTATTACACTTTTATCAGAGGATTTTCGGTGAGGAAAGAAAACATATACAATTTTGTAGCATGCTTTTTGTAACATTTTCTTGTGATTTTTTAGATTTCTATCTGCAGTGATTCAATATAAGCTTTCATTCTTTACATGTATTGAATAAAACACTATGCTGGACATGTAATGCACATAATGTAACAGTAATACAATTATAAAAGGAAAAAAGTCATAAACATGTGGGGATATAGAAGAATCGAAAGTAACAAATCATTTAGAATCTTCCTGTGCATTTCTTTCTTCCTGAAGCTGAGCTGCAAATGAAGACATGTAATTCAATTGATTTTCTATTAACCAAAAATGTACTATGTACTTTTGTTTTGTTCGATATTGTGTGTTTAAGTGGTTTTAAGAAAGGAGCAAATTGTATACATTGCTTATGAAATCAAGTGACTTCAGATGTTTTTCCATATATAGCTCCTTTGCTTTCAAGTGAATGGCACCCCTGGTGAAAACATGTCAAGCAACAAAAAAGCTTGTTATGGCCAGTGACAGCAATTAGTTGACAAGCTAAGATGATACAGGTCTGTTGATCTCTTCTAATAAGTCAGCTGGGATCCAGGTATAACTATTCCACATCTCCCACTTCTGGATTAGAGACCAATAATTGACTAATATATAACATATCAGCTTATAAGGAGGTAACACAATAAGATAACTAAGACTCTTGAGCTATCATAATTGTATAATGTTATTTGCTATGCAAGACATTCGCAGGAGAATTTTACACTATGGCCCACATTTATTAAAGCCCCTGCACCAGTTTTTCGTCTGATTTTGCACATTCTTTTTAGTGCAAACTGCTTGCACATGTATTTATACAGTATCTGGGACACATTTGTGTTGCGGCTGCATTTTAACCAACACAACACAAAATTCTGCACTTAAAGGGGCGTTCCAGTGCACGGACTGATTGTGCTCCACATTTATCACCAAGTGTCCGACAGAATTGTGTTACACTCCCTTTGCTAAAGGTGCACCAAAAAGTTGCATGAATCTGCCGCACCCCGCACACTTCCCAGTCCAACAGCACCTATTGATACATTTTTGATAAACTGATAAATCTGATGATACAATAATATATGTGGCCCTATATGTACAATTACATAACATAAAAGCAAATAATCTACATTAGAAGTCTATCATTATAAATCATTGATGAGTCCTACAATGTGATGAAAAAGTTGGATTCATTTTTAAAGGTATAAGTATATTTAGTACTGTATGTAACTCATAGTACTCATATGGATCACAGCTTATATAGTGATCATGGTGATCTGGTTATATGACAGGTGCCTACTATTTAGAAAAATGTATAATTAAAGGGTTTATTATTTGTCGACAATTAAGTTTTAAAGTGCAGATTGTCCAAAACCCCCTAGAAGTGAAAGGGTCAAATCTGGCTTTTTCCCACTGCTGCTATTGAGTCTAGGACTACTTCCTCAAGAACAAGAATGTCCTAATTTCTATTTCTACATATTTGTGGTTAGTCTCTAGATCAACATTTTGACTCGTGATTCCCAAGGTAGTTGAGAAGGCCCAAAAAGATACATTATCACTAACTTAGAAGTAGGCAAACTTGAGAAGCTTCCATGAAGAACTTACAGCAGTAAATAACGCTCCACCCACCTGCAAAATCTACTGTATTTTAGCTCTAAAGCTTTAGCATGAAATCTGAAAAGAAAGGAAAGGAAAAATTCTTCTGTGAAAAACTGTCTCAAGACAATTTCCTTCCTTTTCTTCCTGGTCTTTAATTAAGCCATTCCTCAAACCTATGACAAAAAGGTCTAACAAATAACTAAGTTTAATCTTTCCTTCACTGCCACCCTTAATAAGCATCCATCACTGGGATTTACCTTACCACACGCCACCCTTACCTTATTTGCATTTTACCCAATGCCCCCAAAAGCAATAATTTGCGTATATTTAAAGCAAAGTTTTAGCACTGAAGGAATGGCTGCAAACTTTAAACAAAGGTTTGTGTGACAAATGTGGTAATAGCTCTATGTAGGACAGCAATTAGTTCTGGTAGGTAAATATTTGCAACTGATGCCCTTTAATGTAGAAGGTGACAGAAGAGTGTCAGACATAACTCTAGGAGATTTCACGGGAGTGGACGATCTTGATCAAACTCTTACATATTTGAAGAGAAAACAGATGGGTCATGGTTCTAATGTTCTCCCATGATAAGAAATGATTACATTTTATATGTGCCTATGCAATGTATTGGGGGATTTCAACCACATCTTTGAGAGAAAAAAAAAGACTGCTTTTGAAGCCACAAAGCTTTTGATATGTAAGTTTGAAAAAATTCTAAAGATGGTCAGTTTTTGCTCCAGGCATACTTCATAGACAACTCTTTTACCCCAACATGTCTCAATTTAATGCAGAAAGATGGGTTATGGCATGAAGATTTCCACAGAGTTGTCTTGCAGGAATGAGAGAACCGTCCAAAAAAACAACCTGTAACCTGTGGCCAAGTGATTTACATCTATTTAGATTGCCTCAAGTGTCAAAGGACCAAAGCAGCAGATACAAAGCCTGCACCAGGATCACTTGCCAACTCTAAAAAGAAAGTTAACAGAATTCCCTTTCCTGACAGTTAATCCATCCTTGCCATTTACCTGTCTCAACCTATGTGGCTATGAACTTCACTTAACCTGTTTCTCCCCTGGCTGTGCTGTTACTGAATCCTTGCTTCTATACTTCCCACAGCCATAGTGATCTTAACCCTTCCCCCTGTTTATACATGTTTACACACAAACATACATCTAAGCATCCAGCTGAGCTGTTTAGTGTGGATGATGTGCACTGCTTATCCCACAGGGCTGTGCCTTTTATTGTACACACTGCAAGAAAGTGAATGTTTTGCTACAATCATATTGTGCCCAATAGATAGGAGAATGGAGTTGCAAGGTGCATTCATCTCTTTAATGCAGTTGAACAATAGCAGGAGAAGGTGTCAGAGACATTTCTTGAATGGTACAGGTCCTGTGCGGGGAAGACCCATTGATTTGGAACTTTAAAGTAATCCTGGGAACAGGTGGAATAGGTTGGTTGAATAGGTAAATATGATTTAAGTGGAGGCCTGTCTGTAACTTTCCCTTTAAAGGGAACCTGTCATCAGAAATTGATCTGTTGCCAAGCAGCTGAACACCTTTCAGATCATGTTTTTTTCACGACCCAGCGAGGTGGCATCATTCAGAAAATCAACTTTGAAGTGCTTTTTAGCACTGAAGTCAAGCTCTTCCCTCTTCAGAAAGCCTCCTTCACTGTAAATGATGGTCCTACATCCAGAGACATCGTTAACCAGATCTCCTGAGGCCTGATGCACACTGTTAATCACAGAGGAAGAGGCACTCAGAGCTCCCCACCTTGACTTCAGTGTTAATCTCTCCGCCTCCTTGACTTTATACAACCAATTTACATCTCACTTTAAAGTTGATTTTCTGGATGATGCCACAATCTACTAATAGTGGTTAAATAGATCAATTGCTGGTGACAGGTGCCCTTTAAATAAATCTCTCAAATGCAAACCACTTTTTATAGCACAAAAGACATGTTATGTTTTTGACTCAAAATAATAACAATTCACATGCTCAAGTACTAAAGAACTTCAAGAATTTGAAGAAGAGTAGTAAAGAACTACCTAACAAATACTCATTTTTATATTTTCTACTGTTCATATAAAACACAGCAAAACCTCTATCAACTGTCTTCTGCTTTGTTTTTAGGTGGCTCCACTTCTTATCTGCACCTGACATCCTCTCCTGTAAAGTGTAAGGATGACACAGAAATAGTTCAACTGATTCATTCAATCCCTATACTAGCCTCTCCCACAACAACAGAACGGGGAGAGACTGAAATCTACACTGGGTCTGTGTTAAAATCTCCGAATTTATGCACCTTTCCAAGTAACCCTGGCAATGTTCCAACTGCTGCACAATTGAAAGTTTGCCCTTCATTAAAGCCGAGTGCATGCTTTCAAAGGGTAATGATATTCTTATTTTCTAAACAATTTCTACATCAACAATACCAATGGAAACTCTACACCTGCAACTGATCCCTGTTACATGCATGTCAGATGCATCTTGATTTACTGGAAGGAAAAGGTGGTATTTTCTTCAAGAAACAGATACCTTTATGATTATTTGCAAGCTGAAAAGTGTCCTTTAAGTGCTTCCTGACACACAACAAACTCCATTTGTTTCAAAGTATCTGTTGCTGTTGGACATCTTTATGCAGAATGGAACAGTGATAGTTATGAGAACATTTCTTCAGGCAATCAGAGAATTATTAATTTCAGCAGACAGTAAAAGTAATCATAGTCACACGTAACATGGATAATCTATTTCACACGTTGTTTAATGCTCATGGGCAGAGGAGACTATGTCTGACAGAAGAGTTCTTCAAAGGCCTTATTCCAGACAATGCCATAGATATTGTAATGAAAACATCCGTAGAATCCTTTTATCAATATATATGCTCTGACAGATCAGTGAATAAATGTAAGAAGAAGTATGTAGCTAAGGCTGTCCTTTTGCCTATATATTTTGAAATTGTATTCAACCCCTTAAAGTCTATATTTAATAAAGGCACCTTTGACAGCAATTACCAGCTATTTGACAGTGTCATAGCTATAGGAAGGTGATGGTGAACTATTTAGAAAGCTTATACCCAAATTGCAACCCAAAACCCAACCCAAAGTGAAAACATGGGGATTTAATCCGTGTTATTGCTAATTTATTACTCCGTCATTACTACAGCTGTTAACAGTCATCACTACCATTGAAGGAAGTAAGTGAAATTTGCATTATCCCTAAAGCCTACCTCTAGGACCGGGCCAGGAATTTTTGAGGGCCCTAGAGCAGAAGGTCCAATTGTTCCAATGATAATCTGTTCCTGACCGTACCCTCTGATTCTTCCTGCAGTCTCAGGCATGGCTAGGGACTTCAGGAGGATGGCCTAAGTCCTTTCGCACAAACTCTGTGCGAGAATGATTACTTAAAGTATGTGCCAACAAAGAGCGCTCTAAGTGCCACCTCTGGCTCCTACGCTATAGGCTTACCACTACTGCTATGTGGGATGAAAAGGTTTCAGTTATATCATAGCCATGATGCTTAAGGGGGACATCAACACTGGTGCCTAAGAATCTGCAGAGGGATGGATCATCAGCTGCACATTACTGAAGTCCAGGGTCCACTGAACGACCCCAGGAATATCTGTGTACAATATGATATCACTTTATTGATCACAAGGGAAAATTCACTTGTACATAATCTTAAAAGCTTACAAATTAAAAGTATCAATGTGTTAACGTTTCGTTACAAGGTCCATTTAGAAGGGCCACACGTTTTGGGGAAAAGGGGGGCCACAGGAAGGAAGGAAAAGGGCAAAGTGACATGGGAAATACACACATTAAAGTTCGGGTAGGGGGTGGAATAGTCAAGATGCCAGGCAGATGAGATAGTGTTTTATGGCTCAGGGGCTGCCACTCACTGAGCCTGGGTTAACAGCTTCTCGGTATCCAATGCAGCTGCTGTGTGCTGCCAGTCATCTGCCCTCAAATGCACCTGACCGGGCCTCCTAATCTGACCTGGTGACCTCCATCCGTGTGCAGGCTTAGGTGATTTAAGGTTAATTATGGGGAAGCTTGACATAGTGCTTAGTGCAGCCAGGCTGCAGGCGCTCTAATTGTTCCATGTTGAGTACACCAAACCTAAATACTGCTGAAGAAAGAGCAGGGAGATTCTATTTGGTGCAGTTCCAAAGAGTGTGTGGAACCTGACCATTTTGATGCACGAATGGGGATGCCTTGTGGCTGGTGAGCCCCATGGTATGAAACAACGTGGCTGGTGAGTCCCCGAGATAGTGCCTGAACATGGGCAGCATGGGTGTCGGGAGCATATGTGGTGTGCAGCCCTCCCAACATATGATTCGGTGGTCTCCTCATGTGAGTTCCCTGGGGAGGCTAACCTGAGCATGAGTGGTTAGACCCAAGATCCTGGTATCCATACTTGACAGGAACACAGCAATCCAGCTGCTCACCCCACTATCATGACCCATGGTGCAGGTCCATGGAGCTGTCCTGCTTAGGCTACATAGAGAAAGGTCTGTATGACCAGGGTGCCGGATCAGCCGCCAGCCCGATAGTGCTAGCAACTGCTAGCCAACCAGCAGCAACAACAGGTTCCTGTGGCTGCTCCCGTGGCTCCCGCTACCCCGGCTACTTTTCTCGCTGTTGAACCCAGGATACCCAGGAACTGTCACCTGTGGATTTTTCTCCAAGAGTTTCTCCTCCGCTGAGAGCAATTATTCCATAGGAGATCGTGAACCTCCAAACAACTCGCTGGTCACTCTTCTTCGCCCCGGTTTGATTTCCTCATTCATTTCCGCCCTGCCGAAAAGAACATCAAGGCTGACGCCCTTTCTCGTGCATCGGATGTCCTTGGGGAGGAACCGGCTCCTCAGCATGTCATCCCTCCTGACCGACTGGTACTAGCTGTGCCTGTGGATCTTCGTCAACTACCCCCTGGCAAGACATACGTACAACCTGCTCTACGTAGGAAGATTCTATCTTGGGGACATTGCTCACGAGTGGCTGGGCACCCTGGGGTGCAGCGTTCTATCGCCCTCATTTCCCGGGTTTACTGGTGGCCAGATGTGGCCAAGGATGTTCAGGACTTTGTGGGTTCCTGTGCTTCCAGGTTTACCATCTGCTCCACGTCTTGCCAGCCAGTTCTTCCATCACATCTTCAGACTCCATGGACTTTCCCAGCACATTGTCTCTGACCGTGGGGTTCAGTTCGTCTCGAAATTCTGGCGTTCTCTCTGCAACCAACTTCAGGTGAAATTGGACTTCTCTTCCGCTTATCACCCCCAGTCTAATGGACACGTGGAAAGAGTTAATCAGACCTTGGGCTGCTATCTACGCCATTTTGTTTCTGCCCGTTAGGACGATTGGTTCACTCTGGTACCGTGGGCGGAGTTCTCTTATAACTCCTTGGACTCTACATCCGCGGGTTCCGTCCCATTTTTTGTTAATTATGGATTGCATCCCCGCCCTCCTCAACCCCTGCCCGTGCTATCGGAAGTTCCTGCTGTTGAGGAATTGGTGCAATACTTTAAGACCATTTGGGAACAGACTCGTCTTTCCTTACTACAGGCTTCGGCTCGAATCAGTTCCCAGGCCGATAAAAGACGCAGGCCTTCTCCTGTCTTCAATCCTGGTGACAAAGTCTGGTTGTCCTCCAAGTATGTCAGTCTTAAGATTTACAGAGGACGTTGATGCAGAGGGACTTTTGCATTTTTTGCATTTTTAGTCTTAAGATTCCTGGCTACAAGCCTGGTCCTCGCTTACTGGGTCCCTTCGAGGTGCTGAATCACATCAATCCAGTCTCCTACAAGCTGCGTCTCCCTCCCACCATGCGTATCCAGAACTCCTTCCATGTCTCCTTGCTTAAGCCTGTTATCTTGAACCGCTTCTCCCTACAACTCTCCCCTCCAGCACCTGTTTCCGACTCCTCTGACATCTATGAGGTTAAGGATATCCTGGATATGAAGACAGTGAGTGGTAAGCGGTTCTTCTTGGTTGACTGGAAGGGTTTCGGGCCTGAGGAGAGATCTTGGGAGCCCGAGGACAATATCTTGGACCAGGACCTCTTGCAGAAATTCCTTTAGCCCAGGAAGAGGGGGAGGCCAAAGGGGGGGGTACTGCCACGGGTGGCCCCGCGATCCATATCGCGGATCGCGGGCTCACCCGTGCCTCTAGCCCCTCGCCTGCGCGCCGCAAGCGCAACTTACGAGTCCCGGCTCCTGCCCTGGCTTCTTCAGTTCCGGCTGCCGCTGCTCCTTCATCTTTGGCCGTGCGTGCGCAGATTTAAAGGGCCAGCGCGCCACTAATTTGGCGCTGGCCATTTCAGGTAATCTATTTATTCCTGCCTCTTCCTGTGATCCCTGCCGGATCTTTGTGCCCTGTGCCCTAGAGAAAGCTTTGTTTATTCCGTGTGCTGTTTATGTGAATTCCCGTTGTGACCCTGGTTCTGTTTTTGACTTCGCTCCTTTGCCGCCTGGCTTGACCTATTGATAGGTCTCCGATCCTGTGCTGCTGTCCTGACCTCCTGCTTGTCCCCAACTACGAGATTGCCTGCCGTTTCTGTACCTCGACTTTGGCTGCCATTGCGGACAAGTCAAGCCTGTGGAACGACCTGGTGAAAGCCAGTACCACTTAGACTCCGGTCCCAGGTCCCACAACCTCGAAGCTTGCTGATCCACCAGTGGGCCAGTCTTAACCTGTTTATGATGTATGCCAGGGGCACAGGGTTGTCAGTTATAGTGTGAGAGCTATATATTACTTAGAAGCATAGCATGGGGCTGTTTCCCAAGGGAAAGTATATTGCAAGTGACTGTGGTATCTTTAGTGGTGTAAGGGGCTATTGGGGGCTAATGCTGCAGAAATAAGTCAGAGCTGGGAGAAATGACAATGCAATTATGTTCTATGGAAAATCAGATTGTCACATGTAAACTTCTAATACTATCTGTGTGAGATCAAAATTAGTCACAAATCTTCTAAAGTGTGCAAAGTTAATGGGGCAGATTTACTTACCCGGTCCATTCGCGATCCAGCGGCGCGTTCTCTGCGGTGGATTCGGGTCCGGCCGGGATTCACTAAGGCAGTTCCTCCGACGTCCACCAGGTGTCGCTGCTGCGCTGAAGAGCATCAGAACGCACTGGAGTTCACCAAGCCATCCTGGATGAAGGTAAGCGCGTGTTGAGCGACACTGGTGCTCGGTATTTCCTTCTTATACCTGCCACTTCTAGTGGTAGGTTTCCTTTAAGCTTTATTGTTAATACTGGTTTGTAACACAACCCCAGATTTTTATAGAGACCAAAAAGAATTTTACAATTATAAAATTTACAGTTCCGACTTACATACAAATTCAACTTAAGAACAAACCTACAGAATCTATCCTGTACATATCCCGGGGACAGCCTGTACAAGTGTGAATACAATGGAAACCGGCCACATGAAGTTGCAGCAGGAAGGGAGCATGATAGACCTCTTTTTTCCAAAATGTCTAAGAGCAAAACTGTTCCAGTTGCGCAGGGCAACTAATCAGAACTCAGATTTCATTTTATTAAATGTTATGGGAAAATCAAAGCTGAGCTCTTATTAGTTGGAGCAACTAGAACATTTCCCTTTGACACTTCTGATAAATCTACTATTAAATATTTTTTTTAATCTTTCATTAACATTTAATTAACAATCAATGTGGGAATAAGGAATTTATCATCATGGAAGTATCCAAAGTCAGTTTTCCTGATTGCCTTGTGCCAATTTTTCAACTGTTAGATAAATTGGCAGCTTTGCATATTCTTAAGCTCTTACCATCACTTTGGTGGGAAAAGATTGTGACAATTAGTTGTGAAAAATTAAAATAAACATGATACTAGACAAAACTTCTGGTTCAATCATGAATTGGAGTAGTGTAAAAATGTGTTGATTGTTTGGATGTGTTTTTATCTCATGATGCTTGTATAATAAAGGAGATGGATTATCATAACACCAAGCTTTAGAATGCTGCCTTTTCTAATTTACATTAGACCCACCATCCCATCCACTACTTGAAACCAGAATGGATGGTGAAATTATGCAGACAGTCAAAAGCAGGTTAAGCAAGTGACCTGAAACTGTTGTGACTTTAAAAAAATAAAACAGAATTCTGGAATAAAAGTTTGATAAAAGTCTCTAGTTTAAATCACAATGAAAACAATATAATAAGATGTTATGGAATAAAGACTTGTGAAATGTTTCACAAAGAAAATGTACTGTTTTCAAGTTTATTTGGCACATCTTTAGATGTCTAAATTATGCGATAATGGTTTGTTAGGCAGTGATTTTATTTGTGTTGTCTATTTTGTTTGGTAAGCAAACATGATATGTAAATGAACAAACTTTTCTCTGTAAGTATTCACATGTTGTTCAATTAGCTAGAAATATTTTATCACATACCTGAGGCAAAATCACAGAATGCAGATCTCACAATATAGGCATATACTATAAAGATGCAAACTGGTGGAAACCCAGTCTAAAAAACAGAGAACTTGTTGTAAACGTAATGCAATTTTGTTTTGCAATCATTTTTAATAAGTAAAAATATGTGTTATAAGAGATGAGTCAATCTATCAAAATTCATTTCTCTGAAGCTTCATCAAACTTTTTGTAAGATTTGATTTGGATCTGAATTTATTTGGTCAAAACCGATGTTGCTTTATGTTAGAAATTATCATATAACTAGATATTTCGTGGGACTTTTAAGAAAGATGAATGTAATGTTTTTATTGACATATGCTGACAAGATATCGACAGCAGCTTTAGACCAAAACAAGTAAATACGAGTGTCGGTAAATAAATTTGCTAAGAATTTTTTGTTCTTTGTTTTTGTTTTCATTTTATTTAACCCCTTAACTCCTTAATGACGCAGCCGGTTTTTAAGTTAATGCTCAGAGCTTTTTCTTAAAATTTGACCAGTTTCTCTTCCTGTGGTAATAACTTTTTAACACTTTAAGATATCCTTGTGATTTTGAGATTGTGTTCTCGTGAGATATTGTAGTTTATGTTAGTATTATCATTTCGGTGATCAGTTTCTTTTTTGGGGGGTAAAAATTCAATAATTTAGGAAAAATTTTTAAAAAATGACAATTTTCAAATTTCAAATGTTATACTTTTTAGACAAAAAGTCATACCACAATTTTTTTTTGTAGAAACCTTTTGCCATTGGTCTTATTAATTATTTCCATAATTTGTTTTACATTTCCATTTTTTTTTACGGATCTGAGAAGGTTTCAATTTTTAGTAGCACCTTTTCAGATTTTCAAGAGATTTGAAAAATGCTAAATTTTTAGTGACCAATTCAGTTTGGAAGTGCTCTATAAAGGCTTATGTATTATATACCCCCACAAGTGACACCATTTTATGAACCTAACATCTCAAACTATTCAAATCAGCATTTGAGAAGTCTGTTAACCCTTTAACTCTTTCTCTGGAAGCAAACAAAAATGGATTGAAAATTTTGAAATTTCAATTTTTGAATAAGATTATTTTCATTTAGCCCTAAAATGGACACATTCAGAAGGAATTTGAGGTAAATATACATCCCAAAATTTTTGCCCTGCTTCTTCTGAGTACAATAATACCAGACATGTGGATGTCAACTGCTCTTTAGTGGTACAGTGATGACCAGAACAGAGTTTGTACCATTGGGTTTTTGGAAGGCCAATTTGACTGCAAATGTTTTGTGGTGCCACAGTGTACTTGAAGAGCCCCTGAAGTAACAGTATAATAGAAAACTCCCAAAGATGTCACCATTTAGGAAACTAGACCCCTCAAAGAATTTATCTGGGGTTGGGGTGAGCATTTTAACCCCCAACATGCTGGCCAAAATCTAATGCAAAGTAAATGGTGCAGAGTAAAAAATGTGTTTTTATGTAATTTTACTGCCTAATATATTGTATCCCACCCATGCCACTTTAGGCAAACACCCCAAAAATCATTCTTTGGGTTGTCCTGAGTACGGCAATACCACACATGTGCCAAAAAATTGACATGCTGGGCACACAGCAGGGCTGAGAAGGGAAGGAGCGAAATTTTGCTTGTGCAGCTCCGCTTTCACACGTTTGGATTTAGAGGGTCATGTCATGTTCGCAGGGCCCATGAGGTACCAGTGCAATAGAAACTCCCAAGAAATTATACCATTTTAGAAACTACACCCCTCAAAGAATTTATCTTGGGGTGTGGTGAGCATTTTAACCCCCAACATGATGGTCAAAATTTAATGCAAAGTAAATGGTGCATATTAAAAATGTCATTTTAGCACCTAATATACTGTGTCCAACTCATGTCACTTCAGACAAACACCACGAAAATAATTCTTTGGGTTGTTCCGAGTACGGTAATACCACACATGTGCCAAAAATTGACAGGCTGGGCAAAAGGCAGGGCTGAGAAGGGAAGGAGCGAAATTTTGCTTTTGGAGCACCCTTGTCACTAGACTGGTGTTGGGGTGTACCAGTACAATAGAAACCCCCAAGTATTGACCCCATTTTAGGAAAGGGCACCCTTCAAAGAATTTATCTAGGGTTGTATGAACATTTCAACCCCTGAGATGCTGGGTCAAATGTAATACAAAATGATGGGGGCAGTGTAAAAATTGCATTGTTTTCTCAAATGTGCCAGTAGGAAGAAATGGATTCAGCCCAACTGTGGATAAACACCCCAAAAATCATTCAGTGGGTTACTTCGGGTATGGCAATACCCCATGTGTAGAAATAGTCTACAGGCTGGGCACACAGCAGGCCGGAGAAGGGACAAGCAAAATCTAGCTTTTGGAGCACCCGTTTCACTAGACTGGTGTTGGGGTGACCCCATTTTAGGACAGAGCAACCCTCAAATAATTTATTTAGGGTTGTATGAGCATTTTAACCCATAAGATCCTGGCTCAATTGAGCGGTGTCGAGTAAAATTTGCTTTGCAATTTCTCTAAATTTGTAACTGTAGGGTCAAAAGTATTTTAACCAATTCATGCAACTGGAGGCAAATAACCCAAAAATCATCATGCAGGTTCTCCCGGGTACATGCCAATAATCTAAAAGATGGAGACAGGGCAGGGAAGAGAATTGCATTTGGAGTAGCAACATTTACATTTTTTGGCACCATAAAACATTTGTACATGCCCTCAGGGATCAGTACAGTAGGAACCCCTGAGAACTGACCCTATTTGAAAACTACATCCCTCCATGAATTAATCTAGGGGTGTAGTGAGCATTTTAACCCCACAGGAGGACCCCAAGTATGATGCATAATGGATAGTACAAAATATCTATTATGTCATCTTGTGCCCAGCTCCTGCCACGGGAGACAAACACCCCAAGAATCATGATGCAACCTCTCTCTTGTCCTTGTACCTAGGCACTTCAGCACTACTACGAAAGCGCCTTCTCGTGGGTTCCTCAGATTCGCACAAACAAAACGTCCCCCCACACTCGTCCCCACTAGCAGACTCCATATCGGAGGCCATATAATTATATACCTCCAAGTCAGTGTATGACTTCTGGGACATGGTGGGGGTATTACACAACCTACGCAGAACAACACAGAACAACACCTGCCCCTCCACACAAAGCCTGCCCCTCCACACAACGTCTACTCCCCCACGCTATTACTACTCCGCCACAGAACGCCTACTCCTCCACGCTACGCCTGCTCCACCACAGAACGCTTTCTCCTGCTCAGAACGCTTACTCCTCCATGCTATTACTACTCCTCCACAGAACGACTACTCCCCCACACAATGCCTGCTCCCGACTGCAACGCCTGCCTCTCCACACTACGCCTGCCACTCCACGCTATGCCTGCTCCTCCACGCTACTATTACTCCTCCACAGAACGCCTACTCCCCCACGCAACGCCTGCTCCCCCACGCTACGCCTGCTCCCCCACGCAACATCTACTCCCCCACGCTATTACTACTCCTCCACGCTATGCCTGCTCCACCACAGAACGCTTACTCCTGCTTAGAACACTTACTCCTCCATGCTATTACTACTCCTCCACAGAACGTCTACTCCCCCGCAACGCCTGTTCCCCCACGCTACGCCTGCTCCTCCACGCTACGCCTGCTCTTCCACGCTATTACTACTCCTCCACACTATTACTACTCCTCCACAGAACACCTACTCCTCCACGCTACACCTGCTCTTCCACGCTACGCCTGCTCCACCACGCTTTGCCTGCTCCACCACGCTTTGCCTGCTCCTCCTCGCTACGCCTGCTCCTCCACGCTACGCCTGCTCCTCCACGCTACGCCTGCTCTTCCACGCTACGCCTGCTCCTCCACGCTACGCCTGCTCTTCCACGCTACGCCTGCTCCTCCACGCTACGCCTGCTCCTCCACAATACGCCTGCTGCCATGCCATGCAAGTAGCGCTCACATCCGATATATCGGACGCTGAGTGTTATGTCACTGAGCTCAGCGTCCGATATATCGGATGCAGAGCGTGAAGGGGTTAATTTTTTTTGTGTGTGAGTGTGTTTTTACTTTTTTTACATTTTACTTTTTTTTTTTTTTTCTATTACAAGTTTTCCCCTGTAACTGAGGCATCTATAAGAGCCTCAGTTACAGGGTAAATGCTCACCTGTCACTGGGGACAGGTGATCAGAGCTGTACTGGGTCTAATTAGACCCAGCAGCTCTGATTAACCCCTTTAGACCCCTTTATAGTCTATGGAGCCGGCAGCCGCGCTGCTCAGCTCCTCTATGCATTGCCCTCATTCAGTGCAATGCAGGGAGGATCGGAGAAGGGAGAAGCGGTAACGAACCGCATTTCCCTTCTCCCTAGGGTCTCCTGGTGCCTCTGACTACCGGAGACCGTCTATAGACGTCGCTGCAGACTCCGGACCTGCACACGCTGACATCTACAGTCAGCGGGCGAGCAGAAAGGACTTAAGGACGCAGCCATTTTGTAGCTTAAGGCTCAGTCCCATTTTTTGGATTTTTTGGCTGATATATTTAGCATTAAAACACCCTATATAACCAACCCATTTTTAAATCTGCACCCCTCAAACTATCAGACACAGCTTTTAGGAAGATTGTTAACCCCTTGAGATCTTCATAGTAATTACATCAAAATGGTGGTGAAATTTAGAATGGCCAAATTGTGTCGGTTATACGTTCATTTAGCCCTAAAATTTACACATTTCCAAAAGATAAATAGAGAAAACCCACCATACAATTTTTTATGAAATTTCTCCAGAGTACAGAGACCCCCCACATGTGGCCGTTACTTGTTTTATGGGTGCATGGCAAGGTGCAGAAGGGAAGGAGGGACCTGCAGCTGCCAGGATTTTAGTTTCCTCGTTGGCCCCTTTGTGTAGGCTATAAAATTTTCTTTTTCGTTATTGGGGCCATATGACGGCATTTTTTTGGCGGAACAAGATGCTTTTTCTAGTGTTACCATTTTGGGGTTGGTATCCCCTATTGTTAAAATTTAGGAACTTTTTTTGATGTCACAAGTAGAAAAACATCAATTCTGTACTGGATTTTTTACTTTTTTTTTCTGTGTTCACCGTATAGCTTAATAATCATGTTATCTTTATTCTATGGGTCGATACGATTACAGGGATACCAGACTTGAATATTTTTTCTTATGTTTTACTAAATTTGCCAAATAAAACCCTAATTTGGGGGCAAATCTATCATTATGTTTTGTTGATCACTTTTTATTGCATTTGTTGTGGGATTCAATAGGTAAAAATCATATTTTTTTAAGTTTAAGTTTTTTTTATGGCGTTCATCGTACAGGTTCAATAATTATTTACTTTTATTCTACAGGTTGTTACGGACGCGGTGATACTATATATGTGGGGTTTGTATTATGATTTTTTTGAGCGTTATATGTCTCTTTATATGTTTTGGGGCTTATGGGCATTTTTAGTGATTTATAAACTTATTTTTTATTGAAAAACTTTTTTTTTACTTTTTTACTTCTAATACTCTGAAATACTAATGTTCACATGCATATGCTGACACTCTGCCTTTAAGATGACATCACAGACGCCATCTTAAAGGCACTGCCTTCAGGCATCTCTGGGGTATCGATCGGACCCCAGAGATGCCATAGCAATGATCGGTGCCCTTGAAAACGGCGTGGGGGTGCCGATCTTGGAAAAAGACCCCTGGAAGGCATGTTAAATGCTGCGGTCTCGATGACCACAGCTTTTAACGGGTTAAACACCCGCGATCAGAGCCCTATCCAACCGCGGGTGTTAGCCGGGGATGTCAGCGGTAGATTACCGCTGACATCCTGCGACCCCCGATGCCGGTTCGGCTCCTGTGCAGAGCTGAACCGGCATGGTCTCCGCGCAGTAGCTGTACTCAGCACAGTACAGCTACGGTGCGGAGCACTAAGGGGTTAAATGACAATTTTTTATTAGAAGTTCAACAGTTTTGGGTCCTGGTTGGCAAGTTTGCTGCAAATGCAACATTAGTAATAGAAGTGATAGCAACCTGTCATGGTGGTTTATGGGTGATTCTAGTAGTAGTAGTTAATGCTGATGCAAAGTATTAATAATTTTGTCAGTAGGAGATCAGCAGAACGGAGTGTTACCTACAGTGCTAGTGGTGGTGCAATGGTTGTGGCGTTGGAATGACAGAAGTAGGTGCAGGTGGAAACAATGGCATTTGTGGCTGTGATGTGACAGCTGGAGTAGGGGCAGATTCTATGATTGTGGCCATGGCATTACAGCAGTAGGTGCAGACAATGCCATGTTGTGATGGTGGGTATGACACGATACCACAAAATTTTCTTTCATTTGCCTGCCACTATTGACGGGCTATTAGTGGGCATGGATTCGCCATTGAAGTGGCAGAACCCATGCAATATACCGGAGGCAGCACTTAACAATTTTCCTATTGCCTGTCTGCTACTTTAACAGAAAAAATAAACATGTAAATGATGCAAGTAAAGCTATCAACTGGCATAGGAATACTCCATAGCAAATGAAGTGGCAGCAACTATGTAATAAAGTAGACGTTTATTTGGAAATGGCAGGACTTTAAATATTTCTTCTTGCTCACCTGGCACTTTAGTAGAGCAATGAAAATGAACAGCTATCAGCGAGCATGGGTAGATCCACTGTGAAAGTGTGTTTGGAAATAGGAGAACTTTTCCTCTTTTCCTCTAGCCTGCCTAGCAATGGTGAGTGGTAACACAACGATAGAGTTGCCCACATCGGCAACTTTTCTCCAGTTTTCTCCATATGAAATATGGCTGAATCGCTCTGCACCAGTGATGTAGGTGTTATGAGCTCACAAGCTTGACACTGAATTCTCCTAACTGTTACCTGGCTCTTCCATATATTAACATATATTTATAAACAAATTTTAGTGAATTATTTGGATCTGACAAGTTGATTTCTGAAAACAGCAGTGCATGCAAGTTTCTATTTTGTGGTAATTTAAGGAGTGAGATGACATATCCCAGCCCTTAACTTGCTGAGGGACACGTGTGTTGCGAGGAATCACTGGACACAAATGCTACAACAGGTGTGGTAGCCTTTTTATTTTTTGTGCCATTCTGTGTCTGTTTACCAAATATTTACATATAGACATCCATATTATAGTCCTACATTATTTCTTACTAAGCAAAGAGAAATAGCAATGTTGTAGGATTGTTACATAAAGATATATTGGCAGGTATTTATGTGCAAATATGACACACTGCACTGTAGTTTATCTAATGGAATTGATAAGCTTTATATGGTTTGTAAATACACACATCATATTATTTATAAGCAGAAAGGTTCAATTGGTACATTCGAGAAATATAAGGAGCCAATTGATTTCTTACACTGAAAAGAGCTTTGCTAAATGTTGGCAGCTTAAAGAATTCAAATAGAAAACATGCCAACAGTATAGTCCAATGCATTATCACACACATCCCTATTGCATAGCTGTGTCTCATAATATGCCACAACATTGGCAAGCACAGCTCAGAGCTCTTTAAGAATGAGAGGAGGCTCATGAATAATGGTTGAATCAGGGAAGTGATAATTAAATAAGACAACTGAATGCCAATGGACTCCCCAGTGGAAAATGCTCTTCAGCAGAGATTGTCTCTAACTTTCATTTGATTCAGCATTAGTACTGCCTCACAGTTCATTACCAAAGATACAGTAACTTCTAAGAAAGCACTTTCTACAGACATACAGAAGTCTCAAAATAACCTGATGCCATTTTCAAAGAATATATTTCAATGTATTTTACTGAAAAATATTTTATTAGTGTCATAAAACGTATCCTGGACAAAATTTTGTTTTATTATAATTTTCTGTTTTTTGTCCCTGCGATATTGTGTGCATTGTTCTTTGGAGAGGCAGGAGGCATCTTTACAAAAAATTATTCACTGCACTAAAAGAACACTTGTCATCTGTTGGTATAAGGTCTCTCTGACCTTTGATACAAGACGAATGGAGACTTTAATTGAACAGTGAGCCTTCGCAATAAAAATCTGTTAAACTGCATTAAAGAGAACCGGTCACCAGGAAACCCTCCCACAAACCATGCAGTACCTTTTATATGTCTTTATACATATTCCACTGATGCATCAATGGGATTAGAACTACAATTCTTCTAAAAAGACTTTTATTGATGTTCTGTGTAACAGTGATGGGAGCTGAGAGCTGCATAATGCTGTCTGTATATGCTACCTCCTCACTGACACTGCTAACCCAGTCCCCTCATGAATAAAAGACTCTCTGAAGACAATTCCTGAAGGTACCTTGAGGTTGATTTCTTATCAAAAAGCCAGGTTTTTCTTAAACCCCACCTTATGAGTGAGTGGTTAATATAGCAGTGCTGAATCACAGTTATTGTCTGTCTTTCTCTCTCTCTCAACATTGCTGCAAGGTATTGTGTACAACTTCCTACTTCCCCTGAAGGTGAAAGTAAAAGGAGTGGTATATGTCTGTAGTTGAATATTGGCAGACAGTCCCTAAGTACTATTTCTATGCTGGCAGCATGTTTGTACTAGTGAGACCTGTCAATCAGAAACAGAGAGCCAGGACAGTGGAGTAATATATCTGAATATGCAAGATCCCATTACTATCATTGGACTCACATCAGGTGAGTTACATATAAGTTCACAAAGTGATTTTAACAGCCATTGAAAGGAAATATTTAGGGATAAGGACAATGCTTTTCCATCATAATTTTTAATTAAGTAGTTTTTGGAGAGTGGGTTAATTTGCATGACTGGTTCTCTTTACATTTTCAGTGTGCAACTAAGTTTGCATGTGAAATTATTGTTTACTGCAATAATCAGCTGCTGAGGTTAAAAAAGTGAACCTTCATTCTAAAATGGTGAGTGATTTTTAAGGTGCAGGTCATGGAGCAAATGTAGCTTAGCAAAATGATATCTTTGAGATAACTTTTTGAGAAAAAATATTGTATTTTATTAATTTATGTCTCTGATCTCTATGCTTTGAAGTCAGTGGGCAATCAGTGCTTGCAGAAACACATATCCTAGATCCGACCCTCACTGGCACAATCAGCAGATTGGCATGAACCAGAAAACTGATTATGGATCTATTTTTTTATTATTATTTATAGAACACCGTTAACGCCATGGTGCTGCATAATCAATAAGGGAGTAACAGACATTACATTAGGACAAGAACAAATGCATGTAAAAAACTACAAAGGAGGACCCAGCCCATGAGAGCTCACAATCTATATGGGAGGGTATATGGAGACATGAGGTGATGGAGCAGAGCAGCACAGTTATTGTGTGTTATAAGCAGTCCTGTACAGGTCGATTTTCAGATTATGTTTGAAGGTTTGGAAAGTGAGGCACAGTCTGACTATTCTAGGCCAAAGGTGTAAATGGACAACAGTAGGGGTCCTAGGACAGAAACTTGAGAGATGGCAACAGATAGGGGACAAGGTGAAGAGGTAGTATGAGAGTAATAGAGACTGAGTGCCTGTTGGAGAGATATGAGGAGAGGGCCAACTCAGTGATGCTAAGAGAACATAGTGTCTGCACCAAGAGAGAATGGTCAATGGTGTCAAAGGTAGAGGACAGATCAAGAAGGAGGAGAGGAGTGGTGTTCTGCTTTGGCAGACAGTAGGTCATTTGAGACTGGTCAGGACAGTCTCATTTGAGTGATTTGGTCATTCCGACAGAAGCTGTATTATTAATTTGCCTCTTATTCCCCTGATATGAGATTGAGGTCTATCTTTTATGAAAGTGGTAGAGCGTGTTTGGTCAGTTTATTTTACAGATGACTGTATTAGTACAGACTATATTCGTACTTAATTTATTCCACACAGATAACCCCGACTTAGTTGCATCCATGATTCTGTACAAACATGTGAATATAGCCTTAGCCCGATTTCAAGACCTATTTAGATCTGTATTTCATCAACTATTTATTATTAAATATTTCCTTTTGTTTGACCAATATCATTTCACTAGCTATAACACTAAGCAACAATGAACGTGAAGTACAGTATATGAATACTTCCTTTTTTATGTATGCTCCCCTAATGATGACATCATTTGGATATAGCTATTGTTACTGCATTTGATTTTTTACATTTATTACTTGTTTTCTAAGTAGATATATCTTCTGTTTTCACTATACTTTGTATTATCACGGTACTTATGTGTTTTACCTGTGGTATGATTACTATTTCATTGTCAATGTATTGTATCTAGCAGTATTTGGGTTCCATTCTTGGACTAGCTTGTCATGTAAAGCAGTTACAAGGTTATGTATTGGATAAGACTGGTTTCCATCACAAATAATTTCAGTTCAATCTCAAATGATCCTGTAATTACTCAAAGACTTGTGACAGGTTTGCTACATCAAAAATCATTAAGGCAGAGCTCAATGTGTCTTGTTAAAATACACCAATGACAAGACTGATCACCAAAATTCACACCCCATCTTTATCCACGGATACAAAAAGAAGAGGCACATATATTTGTCATTTCCTCTGAATAAGTTGCATAAACAATAAAATGTTGTCAAAGAAAATACTCTGGTTTGTTTCTTGTCAGGACGTTTTGACTAGAGGCGATGTTTTGGTCATTTTAGTTCTGGGAAAATCAGAAAGACATTATAACTGAGCTGACATTAATCAGCATTCCTTTGGGCCTCCCATGGAAATGATGTGCATGCTGCTAGTTGCAGCCTCAGGGAGTCTCCATCTCATTGCTCTTCCCTTCAGGCTTTCCTCTTCTCCTATTGCATAAAACAATCTATTGTTGTCTATCAAGTTTAGACACTATGTTGACAGCATAAAGGGTGGTCTTGTGGTTAAACTCTCTATATACACAATCTAATAATACCTCATTATTATTTAGATAACTACAGATCTGGCAGCATAGACTTGAGTCAGTTACCATCCTGGTAGCATACACAGCATACATGGCAATCAGTGTATGGTTTCACTATGGAGTCATAATTACATTTGAAAAAATATTTAATAACTGAAAACAACAGTGATCTGACTCCTTGTATTTCCTATACACATATTTTCAATATATAAGTTGATTATATAAGTTGATATTATTAATCATTCCTACAATTATGATCATACTAATCCAAAGTTAGAATGCCTTAAACCGATAAATAGATTTTTAGTAAGGCTTAAATTAGATGTTGAGAAGTCAACTGACTGCTTTCTTAATCAGCAGCAACTTGGATGCTCCTGGGATGTAACTGCTTGGCTATAAGCCTAATAAAGGTAAAACAAATGTCAACTTGACCAAAGCACTTTTGTTAATTTTTATGACTATTCAATGATTTTTATGTAAAAAATTACATTTTGTATTCCATTTTTTAAAATTTAGCAAATCCACATCAAAATAATGTAAAAAATATGGCTTTGAGTAGCCTCTGACAGCAGAGAAGCAATCCGGCATATTGGGTGCTTGATTATACACAGATTACTTGCAACTAGTAGGGTCTGGATGTGAAATTCCAATAGTGAAAGAATGTGTGGTACAAGATCTGTATTTAATGATGCAAGGAGATTCAGGTGCTGTAAGGTCTTCTTAAATTAAAATGATTTTTACCAGTTTTATGATACTTAAAATTGCTAAAGGGGCAAATAATATTGATATGAACAGCCTAAGACACATGAATAATCAACTCTTTAGTAGTGCTATCATTAAGATTAGTTCTTTTTTCAATGTTGCTTCTGACTTAACCTGATTCTGTAGATCTTTTATTAAAATATATAAAATAAAGCATAACAATAACACAAAACAAAAACCAAACATTATATACAATTTATACAAAATATTTACAATAACTCACCAGCTGGTACAGCCCCATTCACACCTAGCACATTTTTTTAGTAATGAGAACAACAGAACAAACATCTAAATAATTATATAATACAACATACCAACCACCCAACCACATCATAAACCACACCCATTAACAATTGAAAACAAGTCACATCCACAAATTAACATAAATGAACATAAACACACCCACACCTTCTAATAACAGACCACCCCACACACATAACACATCCCACATCCACACATTTTTATACACAGTAGACTACCCTAAACTAAATCCCACACCCACTCCCCTCCCCCTCAGACACTGGTCTAACATCCAAAGTTTGTGTTAAGTCCAGACCAGTCTCCAAGATCATAAAGAAAATAATCCCACTACCATCACCCCCCTCCCAACCTAACACTATGTCCCATAACCACACTATATGCAATATATACATTGTGTACACTATTTATAACATAACATAAAGAAAACATAATACTATCATAATATATCAACCAACCACATAAAGCCCCGGTTCAGCATCTGCAAGCCCTACATCACTACATACTCAGAAAACAAAACAAAAATCTACAGTGTCAGCATCAGGCCATCACCAGGAGGAGAGATGACAGCCTAAGGAGCACTACAGGAGAACCCCCTCCAAGAACCCCCTCCAAAGGAGAAAGGCCCTCCCCGTGCCCAGCCTCTCATACTCCAGAGAGCGCACCTTTACCAGGTCACCCAAAATGTTCCTTATCACCTCATCCACTAGGAGGATTTTAAGCTGTGTCAAAATCAAGCATTGAGCACACCACATGTAATACCTCACCACTAGACGGACTAGAAATAATGTGCACCTGTTGTACACCTCTGTGTTAAAGGGGCAATGAAGCAGGAAGTGGCCCATGCTCTCCAACAGGCCTCTGCACTCCTCCTAGGGACAACCCCTTTCTTCAGAGCTTCCACACTTCAGATTGTCCCTCACACACAGCTTTCCATGGAAGCAGCTCCAAGTCACATCTCAGAATTTCAAAGGGATCCTGATGGAATTCAAAAGACTTAAACCCAACAACAGATCCTGACTTGGGCAATCACTGAGGGTAAGTGGCTTCTTGAAATGGGTCAATAGAATCCTCCTATCAAGGAGTTTCCTCAACATGGTCCTGATTTTCCTCATTCCCAGACCCCACCAGCAAATTGCCTTCAGAACCGGGGTAGTGTAAGCCAGAAGATGCCCGTGGTGTGCGGAGATCCTTCACTTGCCCTCCTGTCTCACATTCCTTGAAGAAAGGCCGAAACCATCCCCTGCAGGAGTATACCCATGCAGGAGCACTCTCTTTTTAGAGGTTTACAACATTGATCTTATGAAAGGTATTCGCTAGGAATACTACAGGGTTGACCATACACAACCCGCCTTGTCTACTGGTCTGGTAAGTAACCTCGCTTAGCCTATTACCCCATAACAGCTGTAAGAACAGACTGTAGACCAGGGGTTCCGGCAAGATGTCCAGATATATCAGCAATGGAAGCAAATAAGTTTTGACAAGGTTCGCCCTTTCTCTGAGGGTCAAAAACACTTTCACTGGTCCACCTTCAGCCTGCTGTCCCAGTTTTGTATGGGGTAACACCCTGGACAAATTCAATGCTGAGAACTTTGGCAGTCTCTGAACCATGGAAAAAAGTCCAGAAGATCAAAGCCTGGACCTTCCTCTCCCAGCCAGATTCTCACACTTATCCTGGTTGATCTTGAACCCAGAGGTTTCTGAGTAGCAGTCAACCTCGGACATCATCCATTGTGACTACCCTCACAAGGACACAAAACGCGATTACATCCTCGGCATACGCTACCACCTTTAGAGTGCCTTCCGATGCCACCTGCTCCAATGGGCCATGATCAACTCTCCTAAGGAATGGGTTAATCGCAAACACGTCCAACAGTGGGATCAGAGGACAACCTTGGCCAACACCAGACCCAACCTCAATAGAGCAGCCAATTCAATAGTTCACAAGCAGGAAACTCTCTGCCCCTGCAGCCAATCTACAAACTCCCCCAACAGGCTATACCTTAGGAGGAGAGACCAGAGGTACTTGATGCAAGTACAGAGGTACAGAGGAGCCTGATTAAAGGACAGCATGTACCATTTCCTGTTATCAGCTCTGCCCTACTACACTGCCTCCCTGATTCTGCATTGTACTGTACTTCTAGGTACTTATTGGATTAAATGACTTTTTAAAAAGTTGACAAAAATTGTGCAAAAGTTCGGCTGCTCTCAGGTGGCGAACTTGGCAAGGAACAAACAGGGCAAGCAACTCTGCAACTTTTTGAAGCAAAAATTTGCGACTTTTTCTTTATAAGTTGCATTCTCCACACTAGATGGCAAACTTGGGGTACATTCACACAACCATCATGGGAATGTATATAGGATGCAAGCTTGTGGCCACATATTCGTCGCCCATAGACGACAATAGGCTTCCAGATACGGTACATGTGTGGCACCTTACCGCGCAAGGGGAAATATAGAACATGTTTTTTCTTTCCTCATGTGCATGGATGCTCACTGTGCATCCCAATGTAGAGGCAAGGTGTGTGCAGCGCTCACCTCTCCTCCTCTCCAGCGTGCATCCCATATTCCGAGTGGGCATACGTTAGGCCTCTTGCACACTAGCGTTGCGTTTCACGTCAGGGTGCAATGCGTGAAAAACTGACGTTTTGGCTGCGTTTTTGTTCCATTTTTCCTTGGAGTAATTTGCGTTTTTTTTGCGTTTTCGGCGCATTTTTGACGCGCGATTCAATGGGAGACTCGAGCATTTTTCAAAGGGACCATGGTTTGGGATTAAAATGTGTTATTTAATTGAAAAATAATGTCTTCTGATAATTTGCAAACATCTGCGATCTATTCTTCACTGTTCCGCGCGTATATTATCTCCCGACAATTTAGCAGATGTGAAGAACAGTGAAGAATAGAATAAAAACAGTGAACACAGTGAACACAGTGAACACAGGATCATTTAAGATAAAAACACAGTGCAGAACACAGTGCAGAATAGATTACAGATGTTCGGCACATCTGCTTACTTGTCGGGAGATACGCGCGGAACGGCGCGAACAAAATAGCATGTGAAGAACAATATATATGTGTGTGAAGAACACATTGCAGATGTGTCTTAATCCTTAATAAATGTGGCACAATGCTTAACCCATTGCTGCCAAAGCCACTTTTCGCCTTCCTGACACAACCCATTTCTCATTTGTCACTGTAAGCGGTTATAACTTTGTAACACTCTAGCATATCCAGTTGATTTTTAGATTCTAAATTATAGTAAAACCCTTTTATTGTTTTACTGCAGTATAGGTAACATACCATAGCATTGAAGAGAAAAAAGCGCCATTCAGAGCAGATTTGCATTGTCACTTTTTAAAGACTTTATCATTTTTAATTTTTTTTGGCAATTTGGACATATAAGGGCTTATTTCCTGTTAGATTATATGCACTTTATAGATACTTTATTTTAGTGGGTATTTAACTTGATGAGATTTTATTAACTCTTGAATGTATGGAAGAAAAGATAATCGTTAATTTTGGTTACAGATTTTTTGCATTTTTATAGGGGCGTTCACCTAACGTGTTATCTTTATTCTATGAACCACTACGATTACGATGATGCTTTTTCGGAGGCATAGTTTTAGTATTTTTGGGTTGGCAAAGCTTGTAACTTTTTTTTATCACTTTTTGGAACATTTTTGTGAAGGGATTTTATGAAAAATGTACATTTGTAAGTTTCTCAGGTTTTTTTTTATGGTGTTCACCGAGCAGGTCCAATAATGTTTTTGATTTATTGTACAGATTGTTATGGATGGGACGATACTGAATATGTGGGTTTTTTTGTGATTTTGTACTTTATTACATGTGTATAGGGAATGATGGTTGAGTTTGTTCAAGCTCTTATTCACCTAACACAATGTAATACAGATGTACTACACTGAGTTATGTAGCACACTGAGTATGCTGCAGTGTGTTACAGCTAGGTCCTGCCATGAGGGCCCCCGGTAAGCGCCTTTTGATCTACTTCAGAAGCCCCTTAACACCCACGTTCAGAGGAATCTCTGATCATGGGTGTTACAGAAGGGTAGTTCCACATAGAATAAGAAAAAAATGGCACTCACCCGGATACTGGTAGTAGCTTCAACCTTATGTTGTTTATTGTAACAAGGGCAGGGAGGACACGCAGTGCACCCCTATAGGGAGGATAAACCGGAGGGGGTAGATTTTACTATATGCATATAACAGTACAAAAAAACTACCTTCATTTATAAATTACCACAATGTTCACAGGGAAAAACAGAAAACATACAATACTAAAATTGTAAAAACAAACATCTACTGAAAATCAGACAAAAGAAGGCCTGACCCTCCATATACAGAAAGATGTAATGTAAGAGAAAGAAGGTAATAAGAGTACAGAGCAGTTACCAGAAAACAATAGACTAGCTAAGATAAAACTAAATAATCCAGAAGCAATAAATGTTTCATCTAATACTATAAATACAAGGGCCTTGACATTACTTGTACATTGCTTAACATCATTTTAAAAATCTGGTATACGCATTTAAAGGAAATCTACCATAAAAATCATGGCTGATAAAACATTACACTCATAGATCCAGGTAACATGACTGTGGAAATCTTATACATGCTATCCATGGCCTCTTTCCTTCTAAAATCAACTTTTTACAATAATGCTAATGAGACAGCCACCTCCATGCTGTAGCTTCACAGACTACTACACTGTGCAGGAGCACTTTTGCCCTTCCACTGTGTTGGATTACATCAGGCAGAGAGAGGGGGGAGTGTTGATAGAGCAGATGGAAGGTGAAACAATGTAAAAGCCTTTGAAGCCAGAGCACAGAGTGGCTCTGTTGATTCCCCCCCAGAACCCTTCTAGCTCATTAGCATAATTTTAAAAGTTGATTATAGAAAGAAGGAGCCAATGGATAACAAATATAAGAAGATTACCACAGTCAGAGTGCTTGGATGTTTGAGTAAGTGCCCATGGTTTATCATGCTTGGTTTTGATGGTAGTTTTCCTTTAACTGTACATGACCATACTTAAAGGGAAGATGTTTATATATATATATATATAAATATATTTATATTTATATATAATGACCACCCCTTTTTTGATACAGTATTCCATTTTGGGCTCAACAACAATACAATACAAATGATACAATACCTGACCAAACCAAACTGCTGCAGACAACATTAAAGACTACTGTTGTTTGTAGTATTATTCAAAGTAGACTACGATGGATGAGTCAACATGAAATAGGTTCAGGTTTGGCTGAACCTGAACTTTAAAGTTCTGTTCAGGGTTTTGTTCAGGCACTGAGTCATAACCCGAAACCCCATCAGTGACACTCATGTAATCAGCTGGCACCACATTGATTTATATGCTGCTGGCAGCTTCTAACTGCAGATTTGGCCCTGGTTTATGGACCCAAGCCAGTAAAGTGCAGCACAGACCTGAACTTTGCGGTTTGGGTCCACCAAACCATAGTCTTATAACATACCCCCGTAGAATGCTGTATAGTCAGTAAAGTATAGTACTTTCAGTACAATTACTTATTGTACTTAATGGTGTACTTGTCAGAGGACAGTATGCTGATTTCAACAATATACTAGTAGATTGCTTACAGTACTGTTTCCAAAAATTTACCTAGATACTGTAAAGTATGGTATGGTAAAGTAGCCTATATTAACTTGATAAATGAATGACCTAGACGTTGATGTGTCACAAATGTATTTAAAATACTTAATCAAGAGTACCCAGAGTGACATTCCTAAGGAATTATGGATGAAAAATCCTCTGCACTTCTACAAGCCTCTTCCTAAGGCTATGAAGCAACACATAGTTTAAATTAATCCTTGGTACACATTTTAAAACCCAGTCATGTCATTTTCACTGCGAGTTTCACCAATAATTTCCTCCACAGTTTTTGCAAAGGCAAAATTCACAGCTGATTTTTCACAATGAAATGACAGGGAACCTAGCCAAAACATAAAGTTTAAAGGGGTATGCCGGGAATATGAACGTCTGACACAAAAACCCATTATGATAAAAATAAATGAATACAACAATACTCAGTGTCATTAGTCACTGGAGTCAATGGAGCTTAAATAGTTTGATTTTATGATTTACAAAATGTATGGCCTCTCTAAAGTAGGTGGAGTTATCATCAAGATGGCCGCCACTGGAAACTACATGTTCCATGATCCTTTAGTTCTCAGTAACTCCTCCTACCTCTTATGCTCTGCTCCCAGTAATGATGTAACAGGTTTTCTTGCTCTGTTACCATATTAATGATGTGTAACTGCCATCCCAGTTCAGCCCCAATACCCCCTGAGGACGCCATAAATATGGCGAAACATGTCGGGGGGGGGGGGCTGTATGAGCGCCTACAATTTTAATAGTGGTGATAAGAAGTGGGACAAATCCAGTGTAGCAGTGTGTCGAACTGCAGCGATATACTACAACTAGGGACCAATCTAGGAGAGAGTTTATAGGGATCTTTTGGGTTAGCGGAGTAGCTAATTAATAGCGGTAATCAAACAAGCCGCATAGTAACAGTGCAGTGAATGCTGTAGTGTAGGAGCGGATTTAAGGAGCCATCCTTGTAATAGTGCGCATTAGTGCAAACATATACCTACTCTTGCAATTACCCAAATTCCTATCTCCCAATCCTATTAGAACACAGTACCCACTCCCACCACGATACATTTTTTAATTCACTTTATGTTGGCTAGCACACAATTTCTGAACAAATACTAAGAAAAATATTAATTTGTTCATATTAACAAGGAACAATAAAAGTAAATTTTTAAAACATTGGTCCAAAGACCTCCTTTCTTCTTGCAGAAATGCAAGAAATATGACAATATATAATTGCCATCCCTGCACATCACCACCACACTAGTCACACTGGATGCACTGCAACCAACTGACTACAGCCAAAC